>OZ038492.1:76602501-76612501 GCA_964036315.1 Acanthosepion esculentum | reverse complement strand
AACTTATAAAATACCACCATGACAAAATACACATATATGCACTATATAGAACAGAAATAATGTAACATACTTTATACAAAGCCAATACTTGAAAGCAAAAAAAACAAGATAACCAAATCCTGGGAAAAATGAAACAAAATTAAAAAAATGTAGATAAATAAAGTAAATAATAAACAAATTAACAAACTAGGAATTTTACACATAAATGCAAGTAATAATAATAATAATAATAATAATAATAATAATAATAATAATAATGATAATAATAATAATAATAATAATAATAATAATGATAATAATAATGATAAAAATGTGGCACATGGGAACATCGACAATCCCTGTTGTAGTTGGAGCCTTAGGATTGGTCGGAAAAGATTCCAGTAGACTAATTGAAGACATCCTTGGAAGTCCATGCCACAAAGCGATACAAAAAATTATTCTGACAAGTACAGCCCACATTTTACGAAGGGCTTTATCTATGTAATAATTTTTTTTGCAGTGGATATTGTCATGATACCATTTCTAACCTTAGGTCCCTGGTCGGGACCCGGAAAGAAATGTGTAAACGGCAGATATCAAAAGAAAAAAAATAATAATAATTATATACAAATAAGTAAAACGCCAATAATAAATAATGAGTAAAAAGTTAACAAATAACCACATTCGGGTCCACTACTCAATAACGGTGAAAATAATACAATAGACGTTACTAACCATAATACACCACTAACAAGCATATATAAATAGTCTAATCAAAAACATGCTGTGAAGATTGCATCCAAGCATGAAACAGATTGTCGCCGCTTGGTGCTGACCCTAGTGTACATTTTTATATTTACATACACTATTTTCTAATATTGAGCACTTTTACCTACAAATATAGCATACCTCAAAACTATGTTTTATCATATATATATATTTGTCTGTGTGTGCGTGCATATATATATATATATAGAGAGAGAGAGAGAGAGAGAGACAGAGAGAGAGAGAGAGAGAATGTGTGTATGTATGTGCGCGTGCATAAGTGTGTGCGTGAATGTGTATGTGGAGAGAGAGAGAGTGAATGATGCAGTCTTGATACAGAAATCAAGGTCTGAAAAATATTTATGTCCATACTGTTTGTATAATTCTCTCTTTCTCGCTCTCTCTCTCTCTCTCACACACACACACACACACACACACACATATATATATATATATATATATATATATATATATATATATATATATATATGTATATACACACACACACATACACAACCATATATAATGATTTCCAACTTGTGTCCGAGTACGTCCATTACTACATATCTTTTTGGAGAAAATCTACTGATGTGCTGAACGAATGTGGCTCTTCAGCCTATCAAAGGACCTACATGCTGTGGCACAATCAGGGCATTTAACAGGTCCAACAGCGGGTGATACATTATCATGCAATGCAAAATATCACATAAAACCACCTCTGGACCCGTATATCTTACCACATCACCTTTCAGTTGCTGGACGTCTACGGTTTTATAATTAATTGCCACCTTCCGTTGGTGCGCTCTTAAGTGACTCCTTAGACCAGCCAACGACAACCACAATCTACCAGAGTCTGTATACGTCAGATCGAACTGCTTGCGGGTCTCTTCACGAAGTTCAACGAAGACGCCTTTACGCACATCTCTTTTAAGCTTTGCGTGCCTCCATTTCTCATCTACAAAGTGACGCCTTACACTAGTCGCAGCTTCATTCCAATTATTGTCATGTGATGCACATTCTGCCCAGTGCTCACACGGAATGTTGCATTTCTTCAGCGCATCCTTGATGCAGTCCTTAAAGATCATCTTCGGTTTGACAGCATTTCTCTTCCGTGTCCGCAGCTCGCCATAAAACAATTGCTTTGGAATGCGACTGTCATCCATTCTGAAGAGGTAACCTGTCCACCAAAGTTGATGTTTTACTAGTATGGACTCGCTCTTATCACAGCCGCTTCTCTAACACCTCTACGAAACATTTGTCAGGTAATGTCATATTTGCTATATATATATATATATATATATATATATATATATATATATATATATATGTATATATATATATATATATATATATATATGGGTGGAGATGAGATTGATGCAACCAGATAGATCAACATTTATTAAACTTTACTTTCTGTGTGCAGACTATAGATACGAACAAGCGTTCTATGCACGATGTTGCGCACAACTCTAAAATACATGTATATTCATCGAGTTCCATTTCTCGTTTTTCTGGTCGGATACGAGAATTTGTGTGACGGATCAACAATTATTTCTACTCAATAGCCTCTAGAATAATTTGAAACATCAACATTACTCATCACGCAATAGCCATCAGGATTATTCAACTGACCTTACTAAACATAATGCACCACTGACCTGCATATATAAATAGACGAGCCAAAACTCATGGCCTGAAGATTGCATTGAAGACTAAGAAAATTTCCGCCGGTCTATTTTGATATTGAGTACTTTTATCCATAATTATAGCATACAATAAAACTATATTTTTTTCATCCTTTATTAAATATTCTCTAAAACTTCAGGCCGGTAGACGAAACACATACTGTTTAAAAGCCAAAATGTCTACTCAAATAGACATATCCTCTAAATATAACATATAATGTAGTAATAATAAGGAAATTATATATATATATATATATATATATATATATATATATATATATATATATATAATGAAGAGGTTATAATGGTTCCAACGAGAGAAAGGTGTGTATATTAAAAAGAAGAGAGGTACCGCAAACTTTTTGGGTTGTAATGTGGATTTAAAAAAAAATATTATTCTTTATTTTTCATAATTTTACAACACGTGTTTCTGGTCTCGCGACCGTCTTCAGGTAAAGGGTGGAGATTTCCACATATTATTAAAAATAATTAATTTTTTTTTTCCTTCATGTTTTTCAATGTTAAATATTCTCGATATGAGACATTCTCTGTTTTTGTGTTAGTAATCCGAAGGACTTATGCCGGGATGCATTTGCGTACTTATAAACGTGTTTTGTTATTTAATTTACTTGCTATGAATAAATGACCTCACATATTTGGCATATGCTTATAATAAGATTTTCACACGGTCACATATTTTTCTGTACACACTTATTAGCACGAAATTGAACGATGAGTTATCGATTATACGTCATTTAGTATAAAGGCACCAAATTTTCCGTAGCTCAGCATCTAACAACTGGTTGTTCACAAGTCTTTCTTGAGGTGAAACGAGCATTCGTTTAAAATAACTGAGACCATTTCATTCATTTCCGAATCTGAACTCTTTACTTACCATCGTATACTGAACAAAGTTGCCGTCGAAACTAAAATTAAGAGGAAAAATAAATATTAACCCCAATTAATAATAATGGTTAATTCGTTGTCTCATAAAAAGAAAATATCACATCATATACGTTTTGATTCTTTCATGAATTGATTTCTCTTTCTTTTCTCTTTTTTTTCTTTTTAATTTTACAATGACGTGCTTCAAATTAATTACGATAACAAAATGCAATGACCATTTGTGACTGGAATAGCTAACTTCGAAATTTTACGCACAGGAACTTCATCCTTGAAATTAGTATTAACATAATTTTAATTACCACCTCGACAGATGTATATTTTAATTATTTCCTTTCATACTGGATATTAATGACATCTAGAAAACATAACAGTAAGAAAATACCCGGAATATCATTAGAAAATAGCGGCTGGAAATAATATAATTAAAAATCGACATGACATATGGTAAAGAAAGCACATGAAAAAAATAAATGAAAAAAAAACACTACCCTGTCTGGAATGAATTTGCAGTAATATGCACAATAAAATAAAGCGATATAAAATGTATATATGTGTTGAGGGAGTGTATGAGTTAAAATCTCAAAGCCCGCAATGCCAGTGTCGATGGAAGCAGAATGATACCAATAAGATTGTGAGACATTTACTAAGGATAGTTTCATTGTGACTGTGGGGCATTTATTGGCAATCGAATTCAAGAAACAGGCACATTGATATTCTTTGAGAAAAACTTACTAATCTTCGTGGATATCCAAATTTTCTAAGCCTAACTTAGTTTGTTACAAGTTCACAGGATTTTGGGAATCTTTACACGAGCGAATTAGTATGCGGGACGAATTTGTCACCCAGCAATTTCTGATAGTTGCCTTCAAATGCTCATGAAGAACATGGTAAAATGTGGTAAAAAATAAAATAACACACACACACACACACACACACACACACACACACACACACACACACACACACACACACACACACACAGAACAAAAATGGATACTCTAAACGTAAAAATGTTATCTCAGCTTTTCAGAAAAAAAGCAATTATAAATATTTTGATACAAAGTAATGAATATTTTAAAATTATAATGCTTTTACAGAAAAGTAATAATAGATACGTATTTTACACCAAGATAGTTGGCTCGATTATATTATTAAAAAAATGACTTGGCGTGATGTAAAAAAAGGAGCCTAAAATTACGAATTCTTTCATTGGTATTTCTTATATATATATATATCTTATATATTGGCTTTTTACTTATTTGCATATTATTATTATTACTTGCATTTATGTGTTAAATCCTAGTTTGTTAATTTTTTTATTATTTACTTTATTTATTTGGTTTGGTTTGGTTTGGTTTGTTTTACGGCACATCAACCTCAATGGGTCATTTAATGCCGACAACTTTTATTTTGGTAATATTTTTGTTTTCTCAAAAATCTATTTCTTGTAATATTTTTATTTTCTGAAAAATCTATTTCTGTTAATATTTTTTTCCTCAAAAACGTATAGCTGGTAATATTATTTTTCCAAGAAACGTATAGCAGGTAATATTTTTTCAAAAACGTACAGCTGGCAACATTATTTTTCAAAAACGGATTATTAGAGGTCTTGCTGTTGGACGTAGTTTATCGTCATACCCAGGACGCGGATGTAGTTTATCGTCATATCCAGGACGCACTTTATTTATTTATTTACATTTTTTTTATTTTGTTTTATTTTTTCCCGGGGGTTGGTTATCTTATTTTTTTTTTTTACTTTCAAGTATTGTCTTTGTATAAAGTATGTTACATTATTTCTGTTGTATATAGTGCATATATTTGTATTTTTTCATGGTGGTATTTTATAAGTTATTCTTATCAATTGATTAACAATGATCAAATCTAAATCAGCTGACTTGTCACACAATTACATACTTATCAATCAATTAAACCTTCACCGGCACATGTCTTTAAGTAAAAATTACGTGTTTTAAGTAAAAATCACGCCTAAATGCAGACAACGCACAATAACTGATTAGCAACGCTCTCTACTGGCCTGTAACGCGCTCACCACTGACCAAAGAACGTTTAGAAGAGTTTATTGAGCGTGAGTCAAATAACGTTAGTTATAATCACCAGAGCAAATCAGTCACTTTTGAACCATACAGAATAATTCGCTGGTAATCACCATCGATTATTTTGACGTGCCATCAACAAATTTGGAGTGGGCTGTCAAATGTGAGGAACAGGATTCTCGGAAATTGGGATTTGCTTTCCTATATCCTGCTTGTTTGCAGTTCGTTTAGTCGATTTGTTTCGGCTGGTATCTTGCTGGTCATATCTAGAGCTATTCCCGCACAACGGAGGTGCGTTTGGAATAACAGTTTTCGGAGCGAAAAGTGAAAACAACGAGCCGTGTTCAAATTCCAACCTAGTTTGCTGCGTCCACTTTGGTATCAATGACCTTAGTAAAGGCATGAATCCATCTTCGTGACCTGTTAAAAACCAGGGTAGACTGAGATTCTAATCTTGGATGTGAGCAAGACTCAGAGAGAATTACTTTTAATTCAATATCATAAGAAAGCCAGCGTGAAACCATACCACAATCTTCCACGGAAAGTCATGGCAATGCACAGATAATAAAGAAAAGGAACGTATACAGAATCAGGTTCTGTTAAGTTCTGAAAGGAGATAGTATTAAAAATTCCCATTGATATGTTCATGAGTTGCAGTAAATGCACTATCCTGCTGCACCCTTAATGCTGTAATAGCATATATATATATTGTTCTGCTTTTACAGAAATATGGGAAAATATTAGAAAATCTATTTATATTCCTTCCCAGCTAAAATATATATCTTGTTTTATAATTACCAGCAAAGCGCCATCATGCTCCTTTTTATCGTAGTTACAAATTCACTACAGCAACTACCACGTGTTTTCATTTTAAGAACAAACTTCACCATTTGTAAGTGGATTGGCGTAGCTAAATATTTTTAGTCAGTCAAATCTGGTACTGCTACTAAAGATCATATCCTCATTCGACCCCCCCCCCCAAAAAAAGTTTGACATTATATATTTCATGCATTGTCTTTGCATTTAGCGCTTTTTAAAATCCTTATTTTATCTGTGCCTGTATAGACTTCTAATTTCATTCCTCTTTTTACCTGGATAATATGGTTTTTGATTTTATGCTAATAAGAACTGCCATTTAGAATCCAAAGAAAAATAACACATTTCAACGGTTTTATTGTTTTTTATGTGTAATAAGAGAGTTAAATTGTCGAATTAATTCTAACTTCTATGCAGAAACTTTACGATACATTTTTAGTATATTTGGCTATTTATAGTATATATGATAAATTCTATGTAAAAGAAAAGTAGCGTTACATCTGTTGCCAGAAAGAATAAAATGTAAACCTTACAATTATGAATGGAACAAAGGAAAACCTCATCCAACATCAGACGTTGTGTGGTTTTGCAATGGTGACATGCAATCTCAAGGACAACGCAATGGTGACATGCAATCTCAAGGACGACGCAATGATGAGGTTGTCAAATCATGCGATGATAAGAACGAAGTTATGCGACCTTACACTTATACTGTACAGAAAACAGTGTATCAATGGGAACTATAATATATAGTTAGAAAGAAAGAACTGGTTCAGTAATACCTTAAGAAAAATTTACATTTACCTTAGACTTCAGGTGACAAACAACAACAACAACAACAACAATGATAATAATAATAGCAGATATTACCCATCAAATAGATATAAAAATGATAGAACTTCTCATTACAGAGAGAGGACCTGTAACAATTTTATGGGACTTTACAATATACACAGACAGAAGAATCAAAGTTCACCCAGACATCGTGATGGAAATCACAATAACAAAATGTGCTTTCTTGTTGACATGGCAGTCCCAGCAGATTTTAAGGTATCTTTAAAGACCTTCAAAATAGAAGGATCTTGAAGTGGAAATCTCAAAAATATGGCACATGTGGACATCAATAATTCCAGTTGTATTTGGGGCCCTCGGATTTATTGGAAAATGTTCCGATAGACTCATTGAAGGGATTCCTGGTAGCCCATGCCGTAAAGAATTACAAACATTGTACTCACAAGTAAAGTTAAGACATTAAGTAGAGCTTTATCTATGTAAAATGCGTGAGATTTTAGTTTTTTTTACAAAAGTTATCAGTGGAAAATAATATATAAGATCTGACAGCATCTTTGGAGCCTTTAAAAAATCTTTTAGTATTATGTTCACCAACATTCATTGCAAAAAGAAGTACAAAGTATCGAAAAATCAGTAGTCAATTATCATTTTTAATTAATCGGGAATTGCCGTACTTCGCTCCTGAGGGCGTTCATTTAAAATCAAATGAGTCTATCGGAAAAGATTCTCATTGAAGGGATTCCTGGTAGCCCATGCCTTAAAGAAATACAAACATTGTACTCACAAGTAAAGGTAATACATTAAGTAGAGCTTTATCTATTTAAAATGCGTGTCATTTTAGTTTTTCTTTACAAAAGTGATCAATAGAAAATGTAATGTACCATTTCTGACCTAAGTTCGCTGGTTGCGACTCTGAAGTAAATGTCTGTACAACAGAAATCAAAGGAAATAATAATAATAATAACAATAATAATAATAATAATAATAATAATAACAATAATAATAATAATAATAATAATGATAACAATAATAATAATAATAATAATAATAAATGTGGCACATAATAATAATAATAATAATAATAATAATAATATTAATAATAATAATAATAATAATAATAATAATAAATGTGGCACATGGGAACATGGGAATAATAATAATAATAATAATAATAATAATAATAATAATAATAATAATAATAATAATAATAATAATAAATGTGGCACATGGGAACATGGGAATAATAATAATAATAATATTAATAATAATAATAATAATAATAATAATAAATGTGGCACATGGGAACATGGGAATAATAATAATAATAATAATAATAATAATAATAATAATAATAATAATAAATGTGGCACATGGGAACATCAACAATTCCTGTTGTAGTTGGAGCCCTTGAACTGGTTGGAAAAGATTCCAGTAGGCTGATTGAAGGGATCCCTGGAAGTCCATGCCTCAAAGAGATACAAAAAATTGTTCTGACAAGTACAGCCCACACTTTACGAAGGGCTTTATCTATGTAATTATTTTTTTTATTTTATTTTATTTATTTTTTTTGCAGTGGAAAGTGTCATGATGCCATTTCTAACCTTAGGTCCCTGGGCGGGACCCGGAAAGAAATGTGTAAACGCCAGATATCAAAGGAAATAAAAGCAATAATAATAATAATAATAATGACAGCTGTTACACTCTAACTATAATATATTCTGTATGTTTAACTTTCGATTTAAATCAGTCAATATTTTAACTGCAGTACAATGTCAATTTTTCACTTAACATCTGGATTAGCAGATAATACCAGTGACATTACGCTTCCGTTACTTTGCGAATATATACACCTAGAAACTTCAGTGTTTCTTTCAGCTGGTCACCTCCTCAAAATATATAGTTTAAGAAGAAATATATTACCTGTTGTAAAGATTCTGATAGTTCCAAGAACTGACTCACCTTTACTAGTCAAATCTTTAGCTTTCAGCATTTATCAACTGAAGCCTTAACACGTGTTAATACTATACTAGATCTAACAGCATCTTTGGTGCTTTCAAATATTTTTAGTATTATGTACCACAACATTTTTGGTAAAAAGAAGTACACAGTATCGGAGAATCAGTAGACTGTTATCATTTTTAATTAATCGGGAATTGCCGCACTTCACCCGTAAGGGCGTTCATTTAACATCAAACGTAATATTTTGTATATAGAGATAATTCGTAGTTAATTGTTAATCCAAACAAAATTCCATAATGAGCGATTGTATTCGAACACCAAGGCAGATACGCATTCATAAGCAATCTTTTGAAACCATGATTTACTCATTTGCTGTAAAATAACAAGCTTTAATCACGTGTCCTATTGCGTTCGTGTAAGTGTCTAATACGTAATAACTCATTGTTGGGTCTACTCAGCTGTGTTGGGTAACAAATTAGTATGAAAAAAAGGTGATGCTTCTTATCTATATAGATATTCGAAGTCAATTAAATGACAGTGAAAGAACCAGTATCTATCGGGATTCGTACGCCAAATCCAAGTTTCCTTTAGGAACCTCTCCCGCTCGAACTCCTAAGACAGACCTACTTTCTAATTCCCTGCAATATATATCGACTTCTCTACCTGCCTTATCATTTCTCTGTGTGAACAACGGCTTACTAACCAACAGCGCTCTGTTGGACCAATGTTGCGAGTAGGTTGAAAGATACTTACTAAAACAATAGCCATTATATTTCATCTCTCTTTAACGAGCGAGTTCACACATTACTAGAAGAAGCCTCCTGTATCCAGCTAGATTCTGCACATATTTTCATTGTTTGTTTAAATTATTATCATTTAAATTATTTAAGATTGATAGTGTGACTAGCTCGGTAATCATCTCTTTATAACAGATACTCTCGTATTTCAAAGATCGACAAAGTACTCACTAAAAGGATAGATGAAACCGATAAAATAATACTGAACATTTTATTCTTTGGCAGTGGCCCAAATATTTGTCTACAA
>OZ038492.1:76585001-76600001 GCA_964036315.1 Acanthosepion esculentum | reverse complement strand
ATGTCCTTTTCTTGCTATTGTTAAAACCTGATAAAAGTATTTTGCACTCAAACATACGCAGATAAGGTACCTTCACAGAAAACGCGACACTTAAGTTTTAAACATTAATAGTTAATCGTTTAAATTTTATATTTAAAATAAGCAAATACTTTGCTGTATTTCAAATCTAAATTAAATTTATTGGAATGATTTTTTTAAATACCTATCTCTTGTTAGCCATCTTTCATCGCAATGTAATTCTTCTTATTAAAAATCTTCCAAAAATAAAATACATATTTTTTTGAAACTTTATTTGAGGAGTATTAGCTGGATTAATGTCTAATAAATATTACTTTAATTTTGAAATATCGCATAAATGTTTTTTTTTCTTTTTTAGATACAGCGATAGCTATTTATTTATGGTGATCACAGCGTGAATGATTTTCTATGGTGGTTATATCTTTGATAAATATTTAATGAATATAACGTGGTTACCCTCTTATACATACTTATTAAGTACTCAGTATTCTTTCAAATTTAGCAAAATAGTTCCCGTCATCTAATTTTTTATTGAATTTTAGTTACTTTACCTTTAACTTTACTATACTTATCAGCTTTATTTTCTGATAATGTCGTGTATGAACACCCGTATCTACAAAAATCGGCACGTTATAAAGCATACACATACAAAAATTATTATTTCTTTTTAATATTAATGTTTGATAAATAGTGTTTATATATCTATTATGTTTTGCTTTTATTAAAACTTCATCAGAGAATTAAATATGGAGGTAAAAAAAGAAGTTAAAAATCTCTTATTTCTGTTCTTTATCATGTCATTCTGTCAGGTTCTGATCGATATTTGATCTATATTTGATTTATATATAAATATAAAGCATTGCTTTATATAATGAAAATATTTAAATTAAAAAAAATAAAACTTAGCAGATCTTCGTATGGGGAAAAAACTTTCTAGCAAAAACTTACAAACCTAATATATTATGCATTTTTTTTTTCTGTATCTTGTACTCACATTCCAACGTGTAATTTTTCCCTCATATTCCTAATATTAAAGAAAGGTGCTATTTATTCTCATCGAAAGGAAGAGCAATAATACGTAGACTTTAATTCATATGCGAGGAACGAACATAAGGCGGATAACAAGTCACTTCAATTCTGCAGGAATAATTAAAGAGGATAGTGGAAGTGATATTTACATAGGTCTTCTCAACACTAGAATAAATACTTATTTTTTAATTTCTTACCGCCTATCTTTAAAAACAAAAACTTCTTTACATTTAAAGTAAAGAGTAAAATACAATTAGTCTATTCATTTATAATATCTGCATTGTCCAGTGCGGTTTCTGATTATTTCCTTTACTTTTGAAGTAAAAAATATTTCTATTGACGGAACTTTGGATTATATCGGCTGGTATTAATCAGCCGTAATTTTTCAAATGGATTATTTTTTGCAAGAATAGCCACATAATTTTTGTCATTTTGATATAATACAAGAAACTGCGATTTTCTTGGAAATAAAGATAAGTGCTGCAATACGAAATCTTTGGAAACAATGAAATCATTTTACTTATTTTATCTTTAATTGTTCATATCATTCATCAATAAGAGTCCGTAACAATTTGAGCGTATCATTTATTCACAAAAAAGACTACGAACGTTACGTTATCTTGCCGGTAGAATTACTTTCAAATGTTACCAAAAGAAAAGTTTCTGAGAACGCGTTCTAGAGTCGGTAAATGTCAATAAAAACTGGAAGATATTATTTCAGAATTTACCAGAAATACCAAATCATGATTTAAAAAAAAAAATCATACAGAATATGACTTTTTTTTATCCTTTGAAAAGTATTATTTGAAAAGTAGTGATTCTTCTATGCGTGTGTACCTTCAGCACTTGGACGATTACGGTTCTCCACAACTTCCTATCCTTTCCAGAATTTTGTAATGTTTCCCGTTTTACAATCTTTCCTAATCTCCGTTATGTCAACCATTTGCACCAGGTCATTCAGTAGAATTTGCTATGCTTTCCTATATCTCACTTGTTCTCAGTATGTCATGAGTGTGCTAAATTCTCCAAACTTTCTTTACTTACTATATACCCTACGGATTTCAACAGTGTCTTTCCGATTCTAAGTACAAGTGTTCTTTCTATTTGTATTTGGCATATAACTTCGTCGGCACTCACATAGTCTATGATACTTTCGGCATCCTTCTGTAGAGTCAGTGCCATATCAGAGTACCGATATTACATATCAGTTCAGTACTCTTTTAATTATTTCTAAATAAATTTTCCTGTTTCTTAATATGTTGTTTAGTGTTTAGAAGGCATCTTTTGCTATTCCATTGCTCCTTCGGATTTCGCTGTCACTTTCCAAAACACCTAAATGTTTACATTTTTGCACTTGCTTGCTTATGGTGTCGTCAATTCGAAGTTCGCGTTTTGGGCGTTTCCTTTTGCTGACAACTATCCTGTCTTCATAAGACTGAGGCTTAGTTCTTTCTTTTCATCTTCTTTTACAATCTTCTGTATGAGTTCCTGTTGTTGTTTTGATTTTTTGATTTTTTTTTACGGCGATGTTCACCCTTTACAAGGCTTGTGGGTAAGGGTTACGTTTGGAGGCCATTTATATGTATAGGAGCGGACGACAACGAACAGTTTAAGATTGTAGTGATCGGGAAAGCATCCTGTTGGGAGTCGGTTATTATGGAATGTCGCGGAAAGAATCTGTTCGATGGGAATTACTTCTCACCGATGGGATACGGAGGGAATATGAGTTGTTTGCTATTATGTAAGTGGCATGGCGTGTTATTGCTGTGATGGTTTGCCTCGACGGGACCAGGGAGTGTAGTTCGTCCGAGCACTTTCCGTAGAAGTATCGGCAAGAGCCTTGCCACATCCCGATTGTGAGAGAGTGGTTGAAGGGTGGGAAATAGTTCGTCACCCACAAGAGCTCGAAGACGCTTTTGAACTCTAAGAAGGTTAAAGAGTGCAGTCTGGGCAGCTCCGGTCCAAATATGACAACAGTACCTCTTTTTTGGTCTGATCTGGCTCTTGTAAAGTTACTGGATTAGTAAAGGGAGCCAACCATTTTAACTGAATCCTTAGTAATAGATCGTATGTGCGAATTCCACTTCAGGTCGTGTGTAAGTTTGAGACCAACAGTCTTTCGAGATACGGTGCTTCCCCGATAGGACCCCGATTGGTGGTAGTTCGTGGTCAGATCGGCGATGATGGAATGTAACTATCTTGGTCTTCTAGGCATTGAATTAAGTTTTTACCCCATTTGGTACTTTGTGCAAGATGGAAGAGAGTTCTGCTCGAGTTGGTTTTATTTATATGTCTGTTGTCAACACTGTGCCCATTGCATATCTTATAGTTGTTAAGATCATGACCGCCAATAATGTGACCTGGTAGAACTAATTCTCACAGGTTCGCATCGCATTCATAAAAAAATGGTATAAAAGTGACTCTAGATAGCATTGTTATATTAGCAAAAGTTTAGAAATAAACTGAGTTCTTACAGGTTTAAAATTATTAGTAAATTCATAATTCGTGTTGGTGCGTAATACTTAATATTATCATAAATATATTGCAAATATATGATTACTTGACATTATTCTTGTTAGCTTTCATTATTACATCAAGCTCTTTAGTAGATAATGATTAATCTCTTTCGCCTCATAACGTTCTTCGAATGCTTCAGTTCGAGGCAGCAGTTACCAAATGTGGAAGGAACATATCAAGAGTTCAAGTACAATTTTGAAAATTGCTGTTTTTTTTTTATACAAATTTTAGAAACAAAGAAAAGATTAATGAACTGTTACGCGATAGCTGTACTCCTGTATGGAAATGAATACTGAAAAATATCCTCAAAGAAAAAGAGAAGTTAAGTAATGGAAATATGGTTCTACAGAAAGATGTTGAGGATACTATGGACTGAACATGCGAGCAATGACGAGGTTTTGGAGATAATGGAAACAAAAGGGAAACTTATATTTAACATTTAAGGGAGAGGCAGTTGATATTTCTTGGACACCTAACGAGGAAGGGTGTCTTGGAAAACCTGATACTCACAGGGTAGAGTGAGCGAAAGAGGGGCAGAGGAAAACCGTGCGAAACATACTTGATGAGCTTGAGTAAATGGATAGAAAAACAGTGTTTGGGAGAAATAACCAAAAGTCAAAATTTATTAAGAGCTACAAGTAGCAGAAAGATGTAGGGGCCATGATTGCCTACGATCTGAAGAAAGCTAAGCACATAAAAGAAGTACGAATTTACGTATGTTTTACAATGGCAGTGATTTTGACAAAATAATTAGTATTAACTACTATTTATGTCGGATAAAATTTCTTCAGGCGCAGCAGAAACATTTAAATTTCTGACCCTTTTTATATACATCTGTATGTTTCATCGGGTATTTGTTCTCAGATGAAAACGCAACACAAAATCTTTAAGGTGACATTCCAATAATACAGGGCAGCCGATAGAAAGGACACAACATAAATGCAGCTGCTAGAGGGAAAACAATATATGAAGGTGGACATTCTTGCTCTCGAATTAGTCTATGCATTATTGGTACCAATATTGACCATCAGAAAAGGAAATACTTTTTTACTTTTACTAGATGCTCTTAAAGAATGATAAATATGTATAGATCTATGTAGTATCGAACTTCTAAGAATGGCAATGTCTTAACTTCATGACGGATAAGCCAGAAGAAAACCACTTCGTAGAACTCTCAGTATATTGAAAAGAAATAAATAGGCAAAAGTTTTTTTTTCTTTCTGCTTTTGATTTTCATATATATTTATTTCTCAGATTTTTGAAAAACATATGAATCCGGTAATGGAAAGTTAAAAATTTGCTTGGTCATTGAGTCAGATTCAGTGAAGTGGCCGACAATATCTCAACATCCTGTAATAAAATACAGAAGATTGCAGAGCGAAGACATTTGCTTGAACTGTTTTCAACCTACTGTCACATAAAGTTGGTGTTTGAGTATATGATGAAACGCAATTTAGAGAAATATATATCCTTTTTTCAAGAGAGTCTTCCTGCAGTATTTCCTATGTATTACAAGGAAACAGGCAGCAGTAAAAGAAGGATTAGATTTAAATCTATACAAAATGGCATCTAAAATGACAGGTGATAGACGTTTCGACAATTGAGTGTCACAAAAGAAGAAAAAGTGCTTAGAAAACCTATTTTGATATGAATAAAACATAGATGGATGTCCCTCAAAAGAACTTGACATGTCTAACAAATTCGATATCTGAAACTAAATTTGTGCAATTGATAGTTGCGCCGAACTTTTATTTATTAAAATAATTTTGAACTATTTACAAAACTGAACAAATAATTTTTTGTTTTTTTTAATAAAACCAATTTTTGTTATATGTTTCAACCAAACATATAACAAAATTGTTTTTTATTAAAAAAAACAAAAAAAGAAAAATAACACGTTCAACTCTGTAGATAGTTCTAAATTACTTTAGTAACTAAAAAGGTCGGTGCAACTATCACTTGAACAATTTTAGTTTCAGATATCCAATTTGTTAGTTATTTAGTATTAAATTTCAACTTACATTAGGTAAGTGGAATATTTTTGTTTTTTAGCGTTTAGCAACTATTCTCATTTTTTTGGTGAGTGAATATCGCATTAAATTTTTTTTGAGAATAAGAATGATTTTTTCATATACAAGTTCTGCTATTTAATCAGTGGAGGAAGAAGTTGGGTTTATTACTTTTGCCAAGGGTACTTACGCGTAAGTGATTGTAACGAACGGGACTAGATTACGAACTAGGCTCTCCAATTTCTTATTCCGAGCCACTATATATTACACCGACTACACATCCTCGGAAAGTGGAAACAAAAATCCATGAGAAGAAATAAGACTAACGGAGTTCACAATGTGCGTATTATGTTTTTCTATACTGGTTCTTGCACGAATATCAATTACACACTGTTCTGTTTGCACATCAAAATAATTACTGATAACATTATTGGAACATTCTAGAATATTCCACTTGAATAATCTAGGAAATTAAAGCAATTTAAAAGTTTTAAAATCTGAAATTTGCATTGTATGAATACGTTTTACCCATTAAAATGGATAAGTAGGATTTATTTCTATTTAAAGAATTTCTTTCTGTTTTCTATGCATATTTAGTAATTATACATCTGTGTACAGTAAATTAAAAAAATTGCATATATAATATTTGTCTCCCCCAACTTTATATATATATATATATATATATATATATATATATATATATATATATATATATATATATATATAGATAGATAGATAGATAGATAGATAGATAGATAGATAGATAGATAAAGAGAGAGAGAAAGAGATAAATAAATGTGTGTGTGTGTTTAAGTAAGATCGACAAGTTATTCCCCTGTTGAACATGTAAGGAACATGTAAAAACTAGGCCTTAGTTATATGTTTCCTGCTACTGTCCCTCTTGCCTTTTGTATGTCTGGGATGTGTCAAGTTTTCCAAGATCACTTTCCTCGTTATCTGCCCAAGAAATTTCTTTCTGATTCTGCTTATAAATATCCTTTTATTCCATTGTATTCTCAGCATTCTTCTGTAGAACCACATTTCTGAAGCCCCAGGACACTTTTTCATCTGTGATGATATTTTCCAGCATTCGCTCCCATATAAGAGGACCTATATTATATGACAATTCAGTACTCTTTTCTTCGTTTCTCATAAAAATGCCATGTTTCTTAAGACGTTGCTTACCGTTTGGAAGGCATCCTCCGCTATCCCAGCGCGCCATCTAATTTCAGTCTCGCATTTTCCGTCCCCTATTACAACACGTCCAAGCAATTTAATTCTTTGTTTTGCTTAATTTTGATATCACTAATTTGTAATCCACGTGTTGGACTGCTTCATTTACTGGCGACAATACAGTGCAATGGGCTTATCTAATTTTAGATTGTTGCCGTCAATAATTAATCCTGGTAAACTTCTGATTCTCTCGGGATTTCTTCACTATACTGGTTGAATAAGTTTGGCGAAAAGACAGATCACTGGATTACGCTCTTTTAATTAGTACGAAAGCACAAAATGGATATCATTGTATTAATATGGAGTCTAAGTAATATTTGATCATCCATTAATTTGGAAACTGTACTGTATTTCCGTCTGTTTGCATATATATATATATATATATATATATATATATATATATATATATATATATATATAATACAAAATATGTTATGTGGCCGGAAAAATTACCGTACAAAAAAAAACGTACGTACAAAAACTGCTCGATGCAGCAGCTTAGAAAAATAGACATGCAGAAGTCGCTAATATTATAAAAAGAGGGAAATCAAAACCAACCCGTAGTTTACCTCATTATATATATATTATATATATAGCTGTGTGTGTGTGTGTGTGTTATAGGATAAAGAACAAGTAGGAAACAGATCTTTATCTAACATGTTTCACTTTATGAAAGCTCAACATGACGCTGATTAATGGTATGTTGTCTTTCGTTATTGCTTATTTTAACCTGCGTTTCTTTGCTTTTTACCATTTTTCATCATTTCTATCTTTATCTCTGACGAAGGTTTCATAAACATGTTAGATTAAAACCTTTTTCATACTTGTTCTTTATCATATCATTTTATCGGATTTCTATCCATACATTATCTATCTATCTATCTATCTATCTATCTATCTATCTATCTATCTATCTATCGTGTATATAGCACTTGCAATATATATATATATATATATATATATATATATATATATATATATATATATATGTGTGTGTGGGGGGTGTCTGCCTGTGTGTTTGTGTGTGTATGAAATATATATTTACATAGATATGAATGTACAGTATTTATAACATATCAATGAAAGGACATATGGTTTATTTCATATCGTTTGGTTTTGAGAGCTACAAACTGGACTATCACCAAAGGAGAAGCAAATTTTATTGTAGCCAGGTTTTATTTTTATTGGAATCAACATTACTTTGTTTATTACAGTCAACATAACAAGGCACCGTAGTTCTTCATATTTTGCGATTTTGAATATTTAGCTTGTGTGAAAAATGTTTCCGTGTTTTTCAAGCTCAATCAAGAATATTTAAGTAGATGGCTATTTAGAATAATTACTAAACTACTAAGGTAATATCGAAGTTCGCATTTATTATGATGATTGTGATAAAATTTCATCTTTTGGCTTCATGTTTTTTACAGGTGATTAGAAAAAAAATCGTGTATATATGTTTTATACTGCCATGTACACGTACGCAAAATCGCACGAACACACGCACACACATACGCACACATATATATAATGATGTTCTGGTGATGTAATTGTTATTGGCGCTGAACGAGAAATCAGTCGAGTTCGTTAAATTCACCTTTGCATGACTCCATCTCTTCTTTCCCGCCAGCAGTATCTTAAACACCAGAGAAGTCTGGGGTTTTAGCCTTGTTTGTCAATCAAAATAAAAACAAATCTGAATTCTAAACCTAAAGAAGACGCATTGGAGATTCCATGTCACATTGAACCAGTTCTTTTTTTTTTTTAGTTCTTCTGAAAAGTGTGGCTGGCTCTGCATCAGGTTCAATCACGATAATCAAATCATATCTGTTGGTTCAGTTCTAATAACTGTATTGTTAAGTCCTCATACGTCGTATTTGACAAGGGAAACTAGCCTGGCATACACACACGAAATCGCAAACACATACACAGATTAACACACACACGCATATATATATATATATAGCCGAGGAAAATAACAGTACTCATGGCCTGACGATTGTATCTAGCATGAAACAGACTGTCGCCTCTAAGTGTTGACTTCTATGTTCACTTTATATATATATATATATATATATATATATATATATATATATATATATATATATATATATATATATATGAATGAAAAGAAATATAGTTTTAAGGCGTGGTATATTTATAGGGTGAAGTGCACAATATCAGAGACAGAACGTATATAAATATAAAAGTCATTGAAGTCAACACACACAGGCGACATGTTGTTTTATGATAAACGCAGTCGTCAGGCCACCTGCGTGGTGTTTTTCTCGACTATTTATTTATACGGGCCAATGATGGATTGTGAGTAGTCTATATCAGTTGCATTGTGGGTAGTCTATGCTAACGGTTTTGTCGAAAGTATTTTGTTAAGTTGTTTGTTATTTACTTTATTTGGATTAATTTATTTTACTTGTTTTTTGACTGTTTATTTTTATTTTAGTTATTTTTATTTATTCTGAGTGTTGATTTCAATGTTCCCTTCAATTTTCATTTATATATATATATATATATATATATATATATATATATATATTTATATATAAAAGTGGACATGGAAGTCAGCACTTAGAGGCGACAGTCTGTTTCATGCTAGTGCAATCGTCAGGCGACTAGTGCTGTTGTTTTTCTCGGCTATTTATATAAGGGTCAGTGGTGCATTATGGGTAGTCTATTTTGGCGGTTACTTTTACCGGAAGTGGCTTATTTGTTTATTTATTTATGTCAAATTGTTTTGCTTGTTTTTTATTTGTTTTTTTATTTTTATTTTTATTTTTTATCTTATATATTTATTTATTTATTCTTTTATTTTGATCGGTGTTTTTGGTTAACGTAGTAAAAATTTGTTTATATAGCTTATTGTTGGTAGTCTATAATGGCCGTCATTACCGGAAATCGCTTGTTCGCTTATTTATTTGGGTCAAATTGTTTTGCTTGTTTTTATTTATTTTCATTTTTATTTTTTATCTTATATATTTGTTTATTTGTCATTGATTAAATCTGTTTGTTGAATTTGTGGTTTTTTCTGACTATTATTTAGGTGGGAACAGTTTTTAATTTATCTATTTAGGTTGGTTATCTTTATTTGTTTTTGTTTTGTTTTGTTTTTTAAACGGCTAGTTTATCGTAATCGGTTGTTAGTTTATTTATATATTTGGATGTATTTAGATCGATTTAATTATACTTGTTGTTATTTATTTGTTACACTATATCTTTTTAGCTTTCGGTTTTTAAGTAACGTAGTATATTATCTTTTATTAATGTTTTTTTTTTTTTTTTTTTTTTTTTTTTTATTATTATTTTTATTTGTATAACAGTTATAACTTTCGTCCGTTCTTTTGTTTTGATTTTGTTTCGTATATTAACAGGTGTGGTTTTATGATTTGTTTGGAGTAATTTATTTTGCTTATTTTATTGTTGTTTGTTTATATATTTATTTATTTTTCTATTTTAAGTTACGTAGTAAAAATTTGTTTTCATGTCTACATTTTGAGATTAGCTCGGATCTTTTATTTAATAATTTATTTTCATCTGGGAAGGTAATGATAGCTATTTTTTCCTCCAAGCAAAGTTTGCAGGTTTTTGATAGGTTGTTGTAGGCTGATGATTTTTTCCTTATTTTCCAAGATATTTTTGGTGTGGTGTGTGTTTTGTTTTTTATTTCCCAGATATACTTAGAAAGCATTGTGCTGTTCGCATATTTACTATTTGTGAAAGACATTTTGTGTACATAATTTCTTTGTTTCCATGGTCCTTCGGTTACTCCTATATATACTTTTTCTTCATTATCTGCTGATTTTGTCGTGGCTTGGTAGATTACGTTGTTTTGTAAACAATTACCGTTTAAGGGACATTCGTTTTTTATTCTGCAGTTGCACGTGGGTTTAATTTGTTCGTGTGGTTTGTTAATAATTTTTCTGTTGTGCTTTTTTATTATTTGTGTCATGTTCTCGGTGCAACTGTAGCTGATTTTTACTGTGTTTTTGTTGAATATTTTGTGTAGGGTGCTTGATTCCGGGAAGTGTTTGTGTAAAAGCTTGAAGAATATTTTTCCTATGTTTGTTTTTACGTTTTTGCTGTACGGTGGGTTGAACCATATGATATTTCTTTTTCTGTTGGTCTTTTTTGTGTTCTGTGGTGAGTATGTGAGTGTTGCTGGGAATCCGCTATCTTTTAGGGCTGTTTCGTAGTCTTTCTTGGCCTTGTTAAATATAGATTCATCGGAAGAATTGTCGGAAAGCCTGCGGTTAATCGATTTAGGTATCTGTTTGATTATAGAAGGCGGGTGGTTGGAGTGTATATGTATGTACTGTGGTTTATCATTCGGTTTTCTGTATGGTTTGTGTGTGCCTTTTCTTAGGTTGAAGGTGACATCTAGAAAATCTACTTCGTTTAGGTTAGTTTTTATATCTATCTCGAATCCGTTATTTTTGAAAATTTTAATTATTGCTTTTCTAGTTTTATCAGTCTTTTGTTTGTTGCAGTTTCTTAAGATTATGAGACCGTCATCTCTGTAGAGCCCTGTGTCATTTCTATCTATTATTTTGCTTAGTTCGTGTAGTAAGTAAATGCCTACGATTTCGCATGTCTCTGCACCGTCAAAGCTTCCCATTGTAGTGTCAAATATCCCATCTTTCTTTATCCATGCTTCTTCATGGTGAAATAATAATGATTTACGTGAGTGCTTAATGATGTCGATTTCGTTTGGTTTTATTATTATTTGTTCCTGAGCTAAGTTGATGGCCTTATCTAGTGTACGTTCTGTTATGGATGGGTAAAATTCTTTTATGTCTAATTGTAGGAAGTGGCAATTTTGTTTGTTGTTTATGCTGTTGAACCAGTCAATGGTTGTTTTTGTGTTTTTCCACTGGTTTACTCCTAACTTCTTCCTAAGTTCAGAATTAATTCTTTCTAGTATTGTTTTACTTATTTTACCTAGTTCGCTTTTGGCTGGGTTTATGAGTCTGCATGCAGGGTTGGTTTTGAAATTTTCCTTGCAGGCTTTCCGACAATTCTTCCGATGAATCTATATTTAACAAGGCCAAGAAAGACTACGAAACAGCCCTAAAAGATAGCGGATTCCCAGCAACACTCACATACTCACCACAGAACACAAAAAAGACCAACAGAAAAAGAAATATCATATGGTTCAACCCACCGTACAGCAAAAACGTAAAAACAAACATAGGAAAAATATTCTTCAAGCTTTTACACAAACACTTCCCGGAATCAAGCACCCTACACAAAATATTCAACAAAAACACAGTAAAAATCAGCTACAGTTGCACCGAGAACATGACACAAATAATAAAAAAGCACAACAGAAAAATTATTAACAAACCACACGAACAAATTAAACCCACGTGCAACTGCAGAATAAAAAACGAATGTCCCTTAAACGGTAATTGTTTACAAAACAACGTAATCTACCAAGCCACGACAAAATCAGCAGATAATGAAGAAAAAGTATATATAGGAGTAACCGAAGGACCATGGAAACAAAGAAATTATGTACACAAAATGTCTTTCACAAATAGTAAATATGCGAACAGCACAATGCTTTCTAAGTATATCTGGGAAATAAAAAACAAAACACACACCACACCAAAAATATCTTGGAAAATAAGGAAAAAATCATCAGCCTACAACAACCTATCAAAAACCTGCAAACTTTGCTTGGAGGAAAAAATAGCTATCATTACCTTCCCAGATGAAAATAAATTATTAAATAAAAGATCCGAGCTAATCTCAAAATGTAGACATGAAAACAAATTTTTACTACGTAACTTAAAATAGAAAAATAAATAAATATATAAACAAACAACAATAAAATAAGCAAAATAAATTACTCCAAACAAATCATAAAACCACACCTGTTAATATACGAAACAAAATCAAAACAAAAGAACGGACGAAAGTTATAACTGTTATACAAATAAAAATAATAATAAAAAAAAAAAAAAAAAAAAAAAAACATTAATAAAAGATAATATACTACGTTACTTAAAAACCGAAAGCTAAAAAGATATAGTGTAACAAATAAATAACAACAAGTATAATTAAATCGATCTAAATACATCCAAATATATAAATAAACTAACAACCGATTACGATAAACTAGCCGTTTAAAAAACAAAACAAAACAAAAACAAATAAAGATAACCAACCTAAATAGATAAATTAAAAACTGTTCCCACCTAAATAATAGTCAGAAAAAAACACAAATTCAACAAACAGATTTAATCAATGACAAATAAACAAATATATAAGATAAAAAATAAAAATGAAAATAAATAAAAACAAGCAAAACAATTTGACCCAAATAAATAAGCGAACAAGCGATTTCCGGTAATGACGGCCATTATAGACTACCAACAATAAGCTATATAAACAAATTTTTACTACGTTAACCAAAAACACCGATCAAAATAAAAGAATAAATAAATAAATATATAAGATAAAAAATAAAAATAAAAATAAAAAAACAAATAAAAAACAAGCAAAACAATTTGACATAAATAAATAAACAAATAAGCCACTTCCGGTAAAAGTAACCGCCAAAATAGACTACCCATAATGCACCACTGACCCTTATATAAATAGCCGAGAAAAACAACAGCACTAGTCGCCTGACGATTGCACTAGCATGAAACAGACTGTCGCCTCTAAGTGCTGACTTCCATGTCCACTTTTATATTTACACACGCTCTATCTCTGATATTGAGCACTTTACCCCATAAATATAGCACACTTTAAGACTATATTTCTGCATATATATTTATATATATATTTATATATATATATATATATATATATATATATATATATATATATATATATATATATGTATATATTTATATATATATGTAGAGAGAGAGGGGGAGGGGACAGAGAAAGTAGTTATCTTTTGTCCTTTTTGACTTTTAACTTTAAGACTTTAGATTAGAAAAGGAGGAAAGACTTTGACCAAACCAGAAAATACGCCTTACGTCTGATTACTTTGGTCATATTAAACGCTATCGAGTTGACAATGAATCTTTGTTGAGTTGGATTACTTTGGACTTCTTCGATGGCCTTCTCTCCTCAGTTATTTCGTGTCTGTCTCTCTCTGCTGCTCCATTAATGAGCATTTAATTTCATATAATCCAATCGTATCATTTTAATTGAAACCAGCCACGTTATAGTACATGAATTTACTTCCGTCAGACAATTAAGATGATTTGGCATTCTGACTTCATAGAAATTTACTTGGCTGCGCCATCATACTGAATATATATATATATATTTATGTAAATAAATATATTGTTTAAAATTTCCATGTGTACAGGGTATTAGCTTACATAGTTTGCAGAGCTTATAAACAAAAAGTGTAGAGGCGGAATATCTGTTTCACATCTTAATACGTAACTTAAATATATATATATATATATATATATATATATATATATATATGTATATATATATATATATATATATATATATATATATATATATATATATATTATGGTCGCATAGCAATCTTCTCTGTCAACATAACAGAATATCATATTTGATGGTGATTAACTTTTTTAAATGTCCGCATAATCACTCTGAAGGTGGCTATATATATATATATATATATATATATATATATTTGTCATCAGACAGACTGTTTCGCTGTTTCACAGCTCATCAGTGTGGCTATTTATTTTATTTTAATTTGCGTTTCTTTGCTTCTTGTCGTTTTTATCATTTCTATATTGATTTCTGACGAAGATTTAATAAAGCGAAACATGTTAAATTAAGATCTGTTTTCAACTTATGCTTTACCCTATCATTTTGTTGGACTCGATATGTGTAAATTGATATATGCCTTCTATTGTATGACTATATATATATATATATTTATCTAGACTATTTACGTATATATCTTTCATCATATTTCCTTTAAGTGAGACATGAACTATTATTACCTTCAAATTCCTATTTTTCTGTTGCATATGTTTTTTTTTCTGTTATTTGTTCTTCATAGTGTAGAAATTTACCTATCACTTCACAATAGCAGGATATGACTCATGGTCGGCTTCACGCAGACTGGTCATGCGGTTATATACTAACCAAGATCAAATCATGCGCAGTCCACATTAGTTACTGTACGCTAACTTCGGTATCCAATAACCCCCTCCTTGTTAGTGCAATG
>OZ038492.1:76545001-76582501 GCA_964036315.1 Acanthosepion esculentum | reverse complement strand
TAATGAATTAATGTTTTGTATTTTTTCCTTGTTATTTGGAGACGGGTCCAGTAACCGTTTGTTGCGGAAAGTTGATTTAGTGTAATATCATATTTTGCGCACTATACTGGTTAGCATTATTAGTGAGGGATTTACTCTCGAAATAAGCGACATTTGTTTACACCGATTTCTTTACTGTGTCAACTTGAGCAGCAATATTGTCTCATACATATATATCCATTCACATGCATACAAATCCATACGCAGTCATATATATATATATATATATATATATATATATATATATTTAAAGACATTTATATATATTATGTTTAACGTTCTTTTTATAGATACAAGTATTTAAGCAAATTCTCTGTTTTATAATAAACAGTATTAAATAACATTTACCGGCCTGAATGTCCGAGAAATTTTCATAGAAAATTTTCGCTCTCCGACAGGAATCGAACCTGTATCCTATACGGAACCATCATTTCGCGTGATGTGCCTTAACCTTTCGGCAGAGCAGAGTCTGGTTAGCAAGGTCGATTTTACTATCTTTAAACTTAAAAATCTTCCATGAATCTCTTCTATTCATATCTGCTCTAGCGTATCAAATGTAAACAAATGACGTCATATATTTTTAGAATTGGACATAGTCCGACAATTTATTTAAACATTTACGTTAAACATAATATATATAAATGTCTTTAAATAAATTGTCGGACTTTGTCCAATTCTAAAAATATATATATATATATATATATATATATATTTATAAGTGGGTATATTTGAGCAAACATTTATCCTTTATGTCGGTTTTAAGAAGAAAAAATAATCATTTTGGGGTTAAGATTATTATTTCCTTTTCTATAAATTTGGACGTAAAATGTTTAATGTCTACTTGACGGTTTCGGCTTTCACGAGCCTATATGAGAGGATTTCAGCTTTCCGTTGACATGATTTGAAGAAAGACGCGGAAATACATAGAGAACAAAAATAAATTCAAAGCTGAAAGTGCTCGGATGTCAACAAACAGAAAAAGAAACTGAATCGCAAAGAAAATATTTTAAAGCAACCAAAACTACATAACTATACGTAATTATTGATATCTACCTCTCTTTACACACACATGCACAAAGACCCGCGCATATATATATATATATATATATATATATATATATATATATATATATATATATATGCCCCCTCTCGTAGGCGGATTACTTTGGAAGAAAGGCTATATATATATATATATATATATATATATATATATATATATATATATATATATATATATATAGTATTAAATTGTAACAATTTTTAGCTGGCAAAATTGTTGTTTCTTTTCCCGTAGTTTACTGGTGGAAAGGCATTTCAGGCATGCCCGATATCAAATGTAAGCAGGTGTGCAGTGAAATAGGAAAGAACACGTTAGGTAGATAATCCGGTGTTCCTTAATATTTAGCTTTATTTTCAAAAGGACAGTGCTCCATACAGAAGTAGAGCTTATATTATAATAATATTTTTAGTTTTTTAAAAGTATGATTCCTCCGCTACATAAGAGTTCTCATGTTTCAAAAGCGAGAGCCGAGACCCCTAACATATTTTTTTAAGTTATGAAGAGTTAAGGTTAAAAATTAATTCTTAATTCTTAGCCCCTTAAAACACCTAACTTCAACGGCCGAAACTAGCCGTTTCCATAGCAACAAATGTTCCAACGATACCGTATTTATAAACACTAGCTAACCAAAAGATAGCTTATTCCCAAATTCTCGCTTGACAAGGAAGCGGTTCCGGACAACCTTAACTCTTCATAACTTAAAAAATTATGTTAGGGGTCTCGGCTCTCGCTTTTGAAACATGAGAACTCTTATGTAGCGAAGGAATCATATTTTTAAAAAACTAAAAATATTATTATAATATATATATATATATATATATATATATATATATATATATATATATATATATATATATATATATATGAATAAAATGTACCAATTTTTAGCTGGCAAAATTGGTGTTTTTTTTGCGTAGTTTACTGATGGAAATGCATTTTAGGCATGCAGGTTTTATCATAAAGAGCTCGATATCAAATATAAGTATAGTGCATTAATAGAATTTATATGGAGAAACAAAGAGCCCTGAAGAATGATAGCACTATTACGATGCACTTACGATATATATCTATAGTGTGTTAGAGAGAGAGTGAGAGTGAGAGAGAGACGAAGTTTACACATACCATATTATGGCCTACATATATATTGTTCATTAGATGATGTTTTGTCCGTTTTTTAATGTGCTTCTACAATTTTTTGCAGTTTGGGATGTAAAAGTTATAAGCGGGATGAATTCAATTTCTGACTGTGCTTGTGTCGCTTACTTCGCACTAATAAACTCGGGAATTATGAAAATACTCATCTTCCTCCTTCAGGTTTGCGTTAAATAGCAGCTTTGACTGGGCTCTCTTGCTGGATGCGGTAAGCAGTTTCGGAAAAGAAAAATTTCTCTAACAGGGCAGACTTCTCATTTCTCAAGCTTATATTGTAAACATCTAAGACTGAGAAACAATAAAAATATTGGATCCATACACAATGACAAATATTCTCAAAAATTGCGGCTAATCTTATTTTATGATAAACTGCAAAATTGGTGAATTGAAAACAGAATCCCTAAATACTACTTCTTGTAGAATGATGACTAACCAACACTAAAGAGACTAAACTATCTCATTATTCACGGAGATTTGAATTCCTTGTTTCCGGGGTTCTTCTGTTATTCCCATGTATATTTTTATTCGTAATCTGCGAATAGTAATTATCGTTTAAGGAGCATTTACTCTGCATAACGAGTGTCCGGTAAACGGCGAATGCTTGCAGAATAATTTAATATACCAACCCACTGTAATATCGGCAGGTAATGAAAAAATATATACCTAGACGTAATTCTCACTGTGAAAAAAATTCAGGCCGCCTATTCAAAGAAGAGTATCCTATGCATAGAATAAGGTTTATAGGGTTTATATATATATATATATATATATATATATATATATGTATATATATATATATATATATATATATATATATATATATATATATATATATATATATATATATATATGTATGAAGAAATATAGTCTTAAGATGTGCTATATTTAGGAGGTAAAGTGCTCAATATCAGAGATAGAGCGTGTGTAAATATAAAAGTGAACATAGAAGTCAACACTTAGAGGCGACAGTCTGTTTCACGCTAGATGCAATCGTCAGGCCGCGAGTGTTGATATGTTTCTCGGCTATTTATATATACGGGTCAGTGGTGCATTGTGGGTAGTCTATAAGTGTTGACTTCTATGTTCACTTATATATTTATTTATATGTATATATATATATGTATATATATATGTATATATGTACATATATATGAATATATATATATACATATATGTATGTATATATATGTATATGTATGTATATATATGAATATATATATATATATATATATATATATATGTATATATACATATATGTATGTATATATATATGTATGTAAATATATATATATATGTATATATATGTATAAATATATATAGGTATATATATATGTATGTATATATATATATATGTATATGTATATTTGTATATATATATTTGTATATATAGTTGTATATATATATTTGTATATATATGTATATATATGTATAAATATATGTATATATATGTATATGTATATATGTATATATTTATATATGTATATGTGTATATATATATGTATATGTATATATATATGTACATGTATATATATGTATATATTTGTATATATATATATGTGTATATATATTTGTATATATATTTGTATATATATTTGTATATATATATTTGCATATATATTTGTATATATATGTATATATATATGTATAATATATGTATATGTATATATGTATATGTATGTATATATATATGTATATATATGTATATGTATATATATATATCTATATATATGTATATATATATATGTATATATATGTATATATATATATATATATATGTGTGTGTGTGTATATGTGCATATATATGTGAATATATATGTATATATATATAATTACATTTATGTATATATGTATATATATATATATATATATATATATATATATATATATATATATGTGTGTGTGTGTGTGTGTGTGTGTGTGTGTGTGTGTGTTCTGATTTTAATAGAATAAGATGATCGGTTTTAACAATCCTGAGCTTTAACAAGCTTCTTGCGTTATACCTTTCAATCATAGGTGCATTAGCAAAATAATGAGCCGACTGAAGTACTTCGCTCGTAAAATATGTAACATTTGCTTTATTCGGCGGAGTATAACTTTTTTACAATTGCAAATATTAAAATAATTCACAAATGTACTGAAAGACAAAACATTTGACTTCGCAGTGGGGTTTTAATATAGTACTAATGGCCAACTTAAAAGTTGGACTATGTCCCCAACATAATATGATGTATGCTTTTGTTTACAACCATGGCTGTTCCAAAGCAGTCCCCCATCTAGGTATTGACATGATTAGACACTGCTTAACACCGGTGATAAAAAGGGAATCGGTGACTACAACGTAATTAATCTATCCAATTATACAAATATCCAACCATTCATCTATATATTCCTCCCTTCATCCATGCATATCCATACATAAATATATACAAAAACCGCATTATTAATATATGTTATATGTTGATCGATGAAAAAGGACAGAAATAAAGATCATATTGGCTTGCATTTGCGACTTTACTGTTAAACAGATGGAAACTTATTTATTTTTATTCCTTTCTAGTTTCACTTACTCTTTTTCATAAAAAAAACGTGTATGATATTAATTCTATGCTTGATAAAATTCAATCACTTTTCTCCTTTCTCTTCTATTTTCTCATTCATTCTCGTGTCGTCATCCTTTTGAACTGCCATTCTTTTTGAAATCCCTGTCAATCTGAATAGAAAGCGATTACATACATTTGTTATTCTGCTATGTAACTGTTAAATGTGCGTCAGTGAGAAACAGATAAGTATTTCGTGTTGTATATAATCCAATTCAAGGATGTTTGAAATTAACATGGATCCCTTTCAAAGATTCACAACAGCAGCAGTAGAACAAGGCATCAGATATGAACCAACAACAAAGTTATCCAGGACAAACAAGAGAAGCTAGAATGTTTTTGTTCAATCTGACACCGCCTCAACCTTGAATTTGATAATTGCATTTCAGATTTGCAGACAACAGTAAATCACCAGGTAACTTTTAATACGAGAAACCTTCCTAAAAATAGAAACTTATTAAGAATAAATTTGATTGAAGACAACAAAATGACTACGACAGATAATAGAGTCGCCTTCACTTGATAGTCCTTCTATCCTTCTTAGGAATCATGGTTTGGTTGGTTGTTTGGGGTTTTATGGCATATCAACCACTATGGGTTATTTAATGCCAGATCCAGTATTTACTAAATATATGAAAAAAAAACGTATAGCTGGCAACATCATTGTTTCAATGTGCTGGAAAAGACCTGTAAGTTCACTATTTTTCCATAGCTGGGACCCCAACAGGTGCTACCACCCCGGGTCAGGGTGGACATGGGAACATCAGCAATTAAGAGGTGGTTCCACGCTTCCTCAAAACCTCCTGATCAGAGGCCTTGCTGTTGGATGCAGTTTAACGTCGTACCCAGGACGTCTTAGGAATCATGCTAACGTGACAAAAAACTAAATGATAATATTCAATACTGTCAACAGAATTGTAGTATTTGTATGCAAATGTTTTGGGTATTCTTAGAAACCATTTTTACAGTGGATATGCTCCCCAGTTTTGAAAAAATATCATTGGAAAAGTTTTCACGTATCTTATATAAATTATGTTTATTGGATATATGCAAAATCTTATATGCGATTCAGATAAAAGATTTTTTTTTATATGCACTATGTGTTAAAAATTTGTGGATAACTTTTGGCTATAATTATTAGTAATTTTCATAAGTATCTTTGATTTAAGTAATTCCTATTAAGCTAGTATGGTGAAACTATTTAACATTTAATTATTTCACGGAGACCAATTTCTTTTAAGAAGGTGTTACCTAAAATCATAAATCCCTCAAACCTAAGATTACTATTAGCCAGTAACGTAGATTAGGTAAAAATAGTTAAAATCTTAAGGAACCGTTATGTAGTTATGGTTTGTTGTTATTATAATTATTATTAAATATACGTTAAAATCCTTCAGAAATAGAAAACCCATTTGCCTCGATGTGAGGTAGTAAATTAATTTTGAAAAGGAGACAACATTCAATGTTTAGGCAGTTCTTCGAAATCTAGAGGATCGCCCAAACGTTTGGCTTTTAGTGTATAATACGCACTTTTATCTTGATTTAATGCCTAACTAAAATTATGCGTATATATGAGAATATACTTTGCTGTTTGAACCAAGTCATCTTCCTTGTTATACTCGTAGCGTTTCGGCTGCTGTGCTATCCGAACTTCTTCAGGAGTCTCTCCTATTTTGGATCTTTCTGGAATTTCGAAACAAAACCTTTTATCAGTTTACGTGGCTATATTTTTCTCATTTCCTTTTACACGATTAGCGGATATTTCCTGTCAATAATTACTAACCAGTCTTATTCATCATTGTATCGCTTGTTCATTTCTTTCACAAAGTCAGTGCGTGTGAATTTCATGTTATAATGTATGTTTTAGCCAATGCCTTAATCTATTCTAGTAGATCGTTTGAAGTATATCATAAATTCATCATTTAAAAAATACGTTGAAAATTCATTATTACCTTTTCCCGGCAACGTGCGTCGTCATATTCGCGATGGCAAGATCAAAAGTAAGCTATAACTTTGATTCAAAATAAGCAAGTGTAATGAAAACTTCTAGTATAATTCGGCTTAACGGGCCTTTATTGAACGTAACTGAAGTCTTGCCCTTTCGACTAAGACAGTGTGATTTATTTATAAAAATCATAAGACAGGACAGGTAATCATGTAGTTCTACCACATTATTCCTAACTTTCTTTCCTCATAGTCCGACACAAAATCATCCAAGTAACTGGATCTCTTGCCAATTCTCTGCGATCGTCTGGGTTGCAGCTTATGTGGGCTTTCATTTGTTACGGGAACAGTCGGCCAGAAGTATTTCGTCTCATAATGTTTTTGTCTCCCTCTTGGAGTGGGATGCTGATTCTGAAAGATGATTATCAGAGTTTAGAGGGAGCTATTCTGGTGTCGATCTGTGAATCGTCATTATAGGGGACTTGTTCCACAGGATAATCCTATGGAATTGTGTCCTTGTTACTATCAAGAGGGAGAGTTATTGGTTCACGGGAGAGCTGCTCTTCCCTCTGATTTGATAACTCGCAAGCAGGGGCAAATCTCTAAGGCAAACGTTCGATTGTAATCCGTCGGGTTGCCGGATGCTCGCATAGTGTGACTTCGCCTCGAGAAGTCCCACCTTACCCACAGGAGAATCATACTTGCTTTGTCGAACGTAGTTTCTACGTAAAACAGTATCTGACCGTGAGAGCCATGAAGGGACGGAGATCCGGGCCGAACTTCTAGTTGGAAATTTTAAAAAGCTTTCGCGAAGTGTTGCATTAGTTATTGTACAGAGCCTCGATTATCACGTCTTCCCAGTGTCTAATTGGAAAGTTTGGATTTTCAAGTATTAACAGTACGGTCTTCCATAAAATGCTATTGTAACTCTACCCTCCATCTCGCTGTCTTTTCATTTTTATTTTGCTTGACGCTTTAGGATTAAACATAAAAGAGACTGACATTTTGTCAGTGATTAATTTAATGCAGTGACCAATTAAGAAATGGCGAAATTATTTTGTCTCCTCGACTATGACATAAGCTTCCTTTTCGACAAATGGATGTCTCCGCTCAGACTTTGACAATATTCTGGAGGAGAACGCTACAAGACGCCTGGATTGCCTTAATGCGGCAGTTATGGCGTGGTCGAAAGCGTCGGTCTCTACTTCTAGGGGAAGGTCAGGATTCACCGAAGTGAAGGCTGAGTTTGCAATATCTACTTTTAACTCCTCAAAGGCTTTAACGGCAGAAGACGGCAAAGAAAATTTTCGTAAGTGGGTGTATTTTTTTTTCAGAAAGGGAGGGTATCTATTGAGAATAATGAGCGTTCATACCTATGGTTCGTCGCAAGGCGGCTATGGTGTTGGGAATGGTAGTTTTAGTGGTTTTAACCTCTCAGGATCCGGGTTCATGATACCTTTACCCACAATATATCCAAGTAGTCTGATGGTTGTCGACTCATAAAAATTCTTGTCATGGTTGAGTATCAGATTATATTACTTGACAGCCTTCAGAAACCATTTTAGATTGCGACTGTGGTCGGCTCAGTCATGGCCGCACAATGTCACATTATGTATATAGGTAAAGCTGCCTTTTTTGCTTCAAGAATTATTTTATCGAGAACCCTATGAAACTGGAAACCCAGTTAGTGATCCCAAACGAAATCCGTCGGAACTGATAAAGTCGTCCACAGGCTTCAAAACCATATAAGGCTTATCTTTAGGGTCTATAGCTACTTAGTGGTAAGCACTCCTTGTGTCTAACGTGCTAAATATACTATATTTCGAGATTTCGTTAATCATATCGTCAATAAGGGTTATATAGTATGCATCCACGAGGTTGTACCTATTTATAGTTTGGGAGTAGTCTATGACTGTCCTTTTATTATTATTATTATTATTATTATTATTATTATTATTATTATTATTATTATTATTATTATTATGAGAGGACGTTATTAATATTCGTGCCCTCTATAGTGATCTGATTTCTTCGATTATTCCTTTTTTTAACATTCTTGTTATATCTGCTTGAATAAACGATTTGCCTCCAAGAGAATTTTTTCGAAATTTGGTAGCCACTGGTTTACAGTTTTTCGTTAAGTTTTCGAAAAGAGAGAGATATTGTACATTTATAGCGGCCAAATCACAGATGTTCAACGCCGGTTGATTAATACTAGAATACTGTTTGAGGAAATTATAGTCCAGTATGACTTCGGAGCACATATTTGGCATCACTAAAAAATTTTCTGTAAGTGTATTTAGTTTGATTCAACTCTAGGCTGGCCAAAATATATCCTCTAACCCGCGAAGATAGTGAAGCGTTCGCCATAGCCATCTGACTATTACAATGTACAATTTTAAATGTGCGTTTTTTTTTGTTTTTGTTTTTTTTTTTGTTTTAGCAAAATCAGTGCTAATAAAACTCTCAGAACTTTTTGTGTTGACTAGAGCATTCATTTCTGTTCCGTTTATTTTTACCGTTAATATATCCTTTGAAAAAGATTTAGGGTTTGCAGTTGATACAATGCTAATCGCCATATGATCATTCGAACCAAGTGATAAAACATCGATCGAAAAAACTTAGAAAAAACTCGCTTCTTCCCATACTTGAAGCATTTAGTTTCCCTGGCTGGGCAACACGACCTGCATGTAGCCTGAGACTACAAAAATAAAATTTTCGTCTGGCTGCAGGACTAGCAATGTATGCAGTGTCTTCTGGAGAGAGTGAAAATGTTGACCTGGCAGAGGGAGGTGGGGCAGAATTCTTTTTGAAAAACAGAGAGCCCAGTCAACGCTGCTATTTGACACAAACCTGAGAGGAGAGTTTTCATAACTTCCCAAGTTTATTAGTGTAAAGTCTTTGTTCCCTGTTTGGGTCCCTTGAATTGGGGGACTAGTAGGAGTGTGAGTACTTAGTGCAACCTCTGCAATACTTGTGTGTAGGTATGAACAAGATTGCTTTTCTGCCATCTCCAAGGTAAGTGCCTGCACGCGAGCAGGAGCTAAATCTAGTTGTTCATTTTCCAGTAATCTTTGACGAATATAGTTCGATTCATATCCATTTATAAAGGAGTCTCTGATAAATTCGTCCTTTGTCTGACCTGCTTTCGTCGCTTGAAATTCACAATCTCGATTTAAGATTTTTAAGCATTGAAAATACTGTTCTAACACCTCTTCAGGGAATTGCCGGGCAGATGCTAATACACGTCGAACAAAGATTTCGTCTCTTCACATAAATTCCATCTAAAACGTCCATGGCACTCTGGTAAGTTTTGGAGTGAGAAATATTGGTATATATGGATATGAAAAAAAAAGGTATGAGCAGGTTAATTCTATCCGTATCAGTAATAGGAGTGGATGAACTGTTTTCCAATGCAAACAAGAATACTCCAAATAATCGTTTCCAATATTGCCAGTATTGCCAGGCGTCAGTAGAAGAGTCCAAGTCGCGACATTCTGATTTAAGGTATTTGTCCATAATTACGTTCAATAAATTGTCTTATTTTCTCACAAAGACTTCATCTTCTCTGCCGTCCAGTGCATTCATAATGCGACCTTTTCTGAAAATTACACCGCTGCAAAGAAATATCCATTAGCTAATGGAATGTGTTTGTTTATAATTCTGTTTCACAAGCTTTTTTCATTTTTGTGCAAATATGCCCGTACTTCTGCGTAAATTTTGTTTGGAAATATAATTGAAACTATATAGATTATTTTTTAATCTGATTAAACTTTGAACAAATGCTAATTTAAGTTAAATTTAGTGATTAAAATTATTTAAAAAAAACTCAGGGTGGAGTGGTTTTATCAAAGTATCGTAGCCTAAAGTTAGGTCTGCGCATTATACACAAATGCGCGTTATACACAAATGCGTATTATGCCTAAATGCGTATTATACACAAGTGCCTATTATACACTTTTGAACGTTATACGCAGCTGCGTAGTATATGCGTATAATTATGTTACGTAAATTATACTTTGCTGCAAATTACGATGTTGATTTGAGACTTTCCTATGTTGTGGTCAGATACATTGTCACACAGATGACTCAACATTTTCATGTTTCTTCTCAAATAAATACGTTGACATAAATAAGAATGATTGAAATGGCATACATGGTATTTAAGAGATTTTAAAGTGATTTTTAATAATATCTCTATAATAACACACTAATTTACATATGTTCTGACCTTCAAACAAACATTCTTAGCCGGTAAATGTTTTTTTAAGTTTTTCTTTTATTTCAATCAGGCTTGAAATTCAAATGAAAAATAAATTTGTTTTAATTATTTTAGAGTAAAGATATGTACTGCAATTATTGATGCAATCAAACTCATTGAACTTTTTCGTCACAAATATCATAGAATAATTCAGCCTGTTAACGACATTCATTAGGCAATTCCTAATAAATAATAAACTAGATAATAAAGTAGTCCGTGTTGATTGCGATGTCAGAAAAGACATATGTGAGATGTAGGTTGGAAATAAATAAATAAAGAAAGAAAGAAAGAAAGAAAGAAAGAAAGAAAGAAAGAAAGAATGAAAGAAAGAAAGGAAGGAAACAAACAAGCAAACAAACAAACAAAAGCAGACAAAGAAAACAAAGAAATGAATCAAACAAACAAACAAACCAAACAAACATACTCATGTTTTTAACCTCTGGTTCGGGGAAATGAAAAAGCTTATCAGTTTCCAATATTTTCATTTGTATAATGTTATTTAAATAATAGCCTGCATTTATACTTATAATTCTCATTTTAAAATTTTGTTAATGTTGTTAAACTCAAATATTTGACGATGTATTAGGAGGAATTTCCACGTGTATATTATAGATGTGGAACCTGTTAAGAAGGTTATTCTATCATTGAATCAGGAATTCATCAAAAACATTCAAATAGCAAATCCATGTCATTTATTCGAGTAATTCTTGTAATGAACTGAAGTAGTCTATAAGCAAACAAGAATTAGAAAGATAAGTTAAAATAAACATTTTAGCGATAAAATAGGAATAGAATTCTGTGTAGAGAAGTAGCCAGTGGCAAAACACCTGTGACAACATTCGGAATAGAATTACCAAATAAAAATCAATTTGGGCATTTACCGCAAGAAATCGGTCTAAATATATTTGATAACACGAATGTAACTCCATAGAGAAGGAGGAAATTAAAGATGATATGAAAACGGTATTAGAATTAAATTAAAAACAAAAATTCAAGGTAATAAATTTAAATCAAACATATATTTAAATGGTCAATAGGGAAGCATTCACGAGGCCTCCTATATTAGACAAGAAAATAAAAACTAAATTAAAGATTCAACAGACCTGTTAGTCCAATACGATTAATAGTTTATATTTTAGATACGACATATATATATATATATATATATATATATATATACATATATTTCAAGACATTTATAATATGTTTAACGTTCTTTTTATAGATACAAGTATTTAAGCAAATGCTCTGTTTTATAATAAACAGTATTAAATAACATTTACCGGCCTGAATGTCCGAGAAATTTTTCAAAGAAAATTTTCGTTCTCCGACAGGAATCGAACCTGTATCCAATACGGAACCATCATTTCGCGTGATGTGACTTAACCGTTCGGCTACGAAGAAGCGTCTGATTAGCAAGGTCGATTTTACTAACTTTAAACTTAAATCTTCCATGAATCTCTTCTATTCATATCTGCTCTAGCGTATCAAATGTAAACAAATGACGTCATATATTTTTGAATTGGACACAGTCCGACAATTTATTTCAAGACATTTATAATATGTTTAACGTTCTTTTTATAGATACAAGTATTTAAACAAATGCTCTGTTTTATAATAAACAGTATTAAATAACATTTACCGGCCTGAATGTCCGAGAGATTTTTCATAGAAAATTTTCGTACTCCAACAGGAATCGAACCTGTATCCTATACGGAACCATCATTTCGCGTGATGTGCCTTAACCGTTAATATAATATAAATATATATTATAATATAGTTATATATATACTAGCCAAAAAGAAGGAAGAAGAGGACACTTACTTCACCTTGCTGAAATGTGATTTGCAAAATATGCCCAAGGGCGCGTGAAATAAACTATGGACACTAGAGAAAGAGGTAAACGACAAAAAGAAACTAATGTTCAATGAGGGGAGAAAAATAGGAAAACATTCTCTATGGTAAATATAAAAGACAGGAACCATTTGCAGAGGTACAGCTGTCAGCAAGTATATACAAGTAACATCTCAATGAAACCTCTTATCTTTCTTGATTAATATATATATATATATATATATATATATATATATATATATATATATATATATATATATATATATATATATATATATATCAAGAGGAATCTTGTCAAAGTAAGTATCAGTAAAAACTAGAAAAAACAAAATACCGCGAAAAAGATGAGGTTGTCAACCACTTAACAAAATTGTTTTAATCTGACTCAAAGGCAATACAAAACATACATAATAGAGTAGAAAAGATGTAAACGACTTGAGGTCCAACATGTAGATAAATACTATGAACAGAAACCGAATTTGACGACAAACATCTGGAGATGAACAATCGTACATAGTTCGAAACACTATGAGCATAATAACCAAGATAGATATACTGGTTCGAATAGAATGAAATATATTAACGATAATTCTTCATTTCGATATTTACAACAAAAGGGGCATTATATTTTAAAAAAGAAGAAAAAAGTGAAAGATCTTAAAAACGGTCGATGGTTGTCTCTGCTATCGTTTCATTTGGTGTTGTCTGATCTTTCAACAGAAAAATCTTGCCTCTACCTATAAACAATACCCTATAAGTTTTACTCGATATATTATGTTCTGCGGAAATAAAGCTAAAAGGCAAACTACTAAAATGAACTCATTGCTATGTACTGAATAGAGTGATAGGTATTTGTATATTTCTTCGTTGTTCAATTACTTACACACGAAAAGTTCGAGTAATTAAATCTTCTTTGATCTGGAGGCTTACTAGGAGTTTTTTTTCTTCTCAAAACGGAATGTCAATGCCATTAATACAGTATGGTTGCCATGTATCGCAAGGACTCGAGATTCCTGAATAGCCAGGTTTTTGGCCATTAGAGACGTCGAAAGTAAACACTGGAATCACATGATTAAAGCCCTAGAAGTCGTGTCTACAATTTCGCCTGGGTTTTAGCCAAATACAAAACTATTTTAAAAAAGCAAAGTTTCTCAAATTAAAAGTTAACACCCACATACAGACACACGTAAATTTGTGTGTATGTCCGCACAGTTGTACATATGCTTATGCGTAATATAGAAAGAGGGAAGTATAGTTATTAATTTAGAAAAAAAATGTCGCATATAAAAAGTCATCCACAGACGGACTGTTTCGCTGTATCATTATGGCTATACATGCAATTGCTTTAAGCCGAGATCAAAACCCGGCCAAGTCCACATCAGTCAGAGACGCTCACCCTTAGACCAGCAACGGTCAGCAGGAGAAAAAGAATGTTTAACGTATTATTTACGAGATATAAGCATTACTGGCTACCACAGTGCTCAATTCATAGCGAAGAGCTTTTAGCGTTAATTAAGAGTAGTCGACGGCACATAGCCTTTCTTCCAAAGTATTCAGCTTACAAGAGGGGGCATATATATATATATATATATATATATATATATATATATATATATATATATATATATATATATATAAATATATATATATATATATATATATATATATAGACTTTCTTCCAAAGTACTCAGCCTACGAGAGGGGGCATATATATATATATATATATATATATATATATATATATATATATATATATATATATATATATATATATATGTATATACATGCCTCCTCTCGTAGGCAAAGTAGTTTGGAAGAAAGGCTATTTGCCGTCGACTACTCTTAATTAACGCTAAAAGCTCTTCGATATATATATATATATATATATATATATATATATATATATATATAAGTGAACATAGATGTAAACACTTAGAGGCGACAGCCTGTTTCAGGTCTGACGATAGCATCTAGCATGAAACAGACTGTTGCCTCTAAGTGTTGACTTCTATGTTCACCTTTATATTTACACACGCTCTAACTCTGATATTGAGCACTTTATCCCATAAATATAGCACAACTTAAGACTATATTCCTTCATATATATATAGAGAGAGAGAGTGTGAGAGAGGGGGGAGAGATAAATACTAGTAATAACAACAAACAATAAAATATTAAAAAATAGGTAACAACACTAGAAATAACCAAAAAAAAATGCATTTGAATCCACAGTTATTCGTACTCGAGAGGACCTAGAATAATATGAAACCAAACCGTTAACGCCCACCAAAACAGCTGTTAGAATAATACAGCAGACTACCCACAATGCAATACAATAGATTACCTACATTACACCACTGACCTGTATATGTATAAATAGTAGATCAAAAACACAACGCACATATACTAACGATTATATAGTTTTAAATTGTGCTATATTTATGGGATAAAGTACTCAATATCAAAGATAGAGCTATTTAAATATAAAAGTGAACATTGAAGTCATCAAACAAAGGCGACATTCTGTTTCATGCTAAATGCAATCATCAGGCTTGATAATTGTGTTTAGCATGAAACAATCTGTCGCCTCTGAGTGTTGGCTTCAATGTTCACTCATATATATATATATATATATATATATATATATATATATATATATATATATATATATATATATATATATATATCATCAATGACCAGAGAGTCAGATTCGCTAGGCATTGCTGAAGAGCTAAAGACGAAATTATTAGTGAGCCTAGATAATGAAGAGATAGCAGAGGGCGACAAGCCAAGACGTATATCAAGTAGATTACTGACGACATAAACTGCAATACATCTGAATTGCCAATTATTATGAATAATAGAATAGAATCTTGTAGAGAGTGATGCGAATTCATGCAAGCAGTGCGACCTGATAAAATAATGTGCATGTGCGTCTGTCGAGAGCAAAGCTGTTTCTGCTATCCCGATGCGATATTTAATGTCTGGTAAAATCAGAAGTTTTGAATACAGCTTTTCAAGATAAGTGTCTCTCCAGTTTCTAAGGCAATAAGAAAATTAAAAAAAAACCCATTGAAACTCATTTATTTCCTTGTTTGGTAGTTAGAAATACAAAGGTTTATATGAGTTGTCGTAAGTCAGGTACTACATTCAAATAAAAGCTACGGAAGAAATACATATTTTAAATACAACTTGGAAGTTCCCATTTGAAAACTAATCATTGTTCATCTTTTATATATCGTATTCGGAATAGTGATGTATATATATCTAAGGGATACTATGAAAATAAAATTTACAGACTGGTCAATGTATAAAATAGGTGTATTTAACGTTAGTTGTCAGTATTGGTCATAAAGATCATTATTAAAATGTTGCCCTATCTTCTATATTTGTAAAATATGTGATATCTAAACAGTGCGCATACACGCGCGTACACACACACAGCCACACACAAACACACACACACACACACACACACATATATATATATATATAATTCATTTTGTTTTTGGAATTGAATCTAAAGTATGTATTTTGTCTGAATATAGCGATATTTGTCAGCATAAAAATAATTTATGATTAAGAAAAATTTTTTTAGCATACGTTTATTGCTCCAAGCTCCTGTAGAATATCTTTTATCTGATTCGACTGTCTGAATCATATCCACTTTAGAAAACAGTCTTATTTTCAAAACTGATGTACTTCACTTGTTAAACAGTAACAGTCTCCCATAGGTTTCTTTTCTTGTGATCCGGCTCGTGTTTTTAAATTATTACGAGTAATATAGTAATTCTTTATAACCAATGATCATTTATACATGGTTAGTAACTGAACTAGCTAAGAATTTCTACACGGAAAATGCTGGGGTTTTAAGATAGGACATCCTTCTTCATTTGCGTTTAAAAACCAAAGCAGTTCTTTTGACTAGTGTCAGTCCATGTTATAAAGAGTATTTAGTTTTAAATCTATTATAAAACGCTTATGGTTATACTGTGACAGCTGTCATAGAAGCGTATATTTTAGAAAAAGTTTTATTGGATCGGTATATTTTTGTTTATTGATTCTTGTATTCAAAGTGGACAAAAATAAAAAAAAAACATTTTAGTTATTCGTTATAATTAAAAAATGTAAACGTGAAATTCGGGTTCAAAACATTGTTCAGTTTATGATATAGGTATGAACGAACGTATCAATAGCATTTCGAATATAATTTAGTTCTAAAAGACGTTCCACGACTGGGGGGAAAGTTGATTAATATGAAATTTCTGGGGAATGATCAACATTATACAACCCTGGGGATAGTACAAAATCTATAATTATCTAAGTGAATGACTGAGAACAATTGCTACTAGCTTGTTTGTGACTTAAGCAAAAGCAATATTATTGGATTTTATGGAAAGGTATTTTTGAATGTTGTTGAAACGTGCATGAATAAAATACATTATAACAGCGAGATACTGTGGATCCAACGTAATAAACCACTACTAGCCACAGTATGGTGTTTATCCTAAGAAGATGATTCTGTGTATAAGATGCGCTCGGAGTAGTTTTGCCTAATACCTTGACCAAAACATCTAAGAGATCAAGTCAGGTTCTTAAATATACCTCTCAGATCAAAACAGTCATATGGATACCGCGCATGATGCCAAAATCGTTCCGAAATACTTAATGGAGCTTGTAAAGAGAACCACCATTCTTCGAACCTCGTGTACTGACGCTACATTATCACAAACAAATAACAGAAACAACAGAGGACTTTCAACAACAGCAACAACTAAAATGGATATTATATGTAAATCAAAGAGAAAATAATGACATAATCAAGATACTGATGTTTCATATTACTCCGAACAAAAGGTAAGTGTTATCGTCCAAGTTCCTTGTACCACGGTGATGGTCCAAGGTAGAACCAATGAAGAATAACTCGAACACAGGTATGGAATAACACAGATATATTACAAACAGAAATATGTACAAAGAAGTATTAGTAATGAATATGAGATTTGGTTAGAGTGAACTATGTTGTCTCGACCAGTATCACTATTCTAATGTCTTACAGTAATCGTCTGACTCGACACTCTCTCTGACTGACTCTGAACTGACTGAAGTATTTAGTGTCCTCCCCACGAGGGACAGATGTGGCACAAGGCCGGGTTTAAAGTGGGGTACCCGAGCCCGTAGGCTCGGCCAAAAATTAGCCCGTAGATCCCGCATAAACGGGATCGGGCCGGTCAACATCCCCGAACGAGGCTCCGCCCTTCGGCGGAACCTCGTCCGGGTTCCTCTCTACCCAAAGGCAGAGAGTTCCCCTCTGCCTCAGAGGCAGAGAGTTCGACCGTCTAGCCGAGTCGTCCAAAAAGGACTGACTCTGAAGTATTTAGTGTCCTCCCCACGAGGGACAGATGTGGCACAAGGCCGGGTTTAAAGTGGGGTACCCGAGCCCGTAGGCTCGGCCAAAAAATAGCCCGTAGATCCCCTATAAACGGGATCGGGCCGGTCAACCTCCCCGAACGAGGCTCCGCCCTTCGGCGGAACCTCGTCCGGGTTCCTCTCTACCCAAAGGCAGAGAGTTCCCCTCTGCCTCAGAGGCAGAGAGTTCGACCGTCTAGCCGAGTCGTCCAAAAAGGACTGACTCTGAACTGACTGAAGTATTTAGTGTCCTCCCCACGAGGGACAGATGTGGCACAAGGCCGGGTTTAAAGTGGGGTACCCGAGCCCGTAGGCTCGGCCAAAAAATAGCCCGTAGATCCCGTATAAACGGGATCGGGCCGGTCAACCTCCCCGAACGAGGCTCTGCCCTTCGGCGGAACCTCGTCCGGGTTCCTCTCTGCCCAAAGGCAAAGAGTTCCCCTCTGCCTCAGAGGCAGAGAGTTCGACCGTCCAGCCGAGTCGTCCAAAAAGGACTGACTCTGAACTGACTGAAGTATTTAGTGTCCTCCCCACAAGGGACAGATGTGGCACAAGGCCGGGTTTAAAGTGGGGTACCCGAGCCCGTAGGCTCGGCCAAAAATAGCCCGTAGATCCCGTATAAACGGGATCGGGTTGGTCAACCTCCCCGAACGAGGAACCGTCCTTCGGCGGAACCTCGTTCGGGTTCCTCTCTGCCCAAAGGCAGAGAGTTCCCCTCTGCCTCAGAGGCAGAGAGTTCGACCGTCTAGCCGAGTCGTCCAAAAAGGACTGACTCTGAAGTATTTAGTGTCCTCCCCACGAGGGACAGATGTGGCATAAGGCCGGGTTCAAAGTGGGGTACCCGAGCCCGTAGGCTCGGCCAAAAAATAGCCCGTAGATCCCCTATAAACGGGATCGGGCCGGTCAACCTCCCCGAACGAGGCTCCGCCCTTCGGCGGAACCTCGTCCGGGTTCCTCTCTACCCAAAGGCAGAGAGTTCCCCTCTGCATCAGAGGCAGAGAGTTCGACCGTCTAGCCGAGTCGTCCAAAAAGGACTGACTCTGAACTGACTGAAGTATTTAGTGTCCTCCCCACGAGGGACAGATGTGGCACAAGGCCGGGTTTAAAGTGGGGTACCCGAGCCCGTAGGCTCGGCCAAAAAATAGCCCGTAGATCCCGTATAAACGGGATCGGGCCGGTCAACCTCCCCGAACGAGGCTCTGCCCTTCGGCGGAACCTCGTCCGGGTTCCTCTCTGCCCAAAGGCAAAGAGTTCCCCTCTGCCTCAGAGGCAGAGAGTTCGACCGTCCAGCCGAGTCGTCCAAAAAGGACTGACTCTGAACTGACTGAAGTATTTAGTGTCCTCCCCACGAGGGACAGATGTGGCACAAGGCCGGGTTTAAAGTGGGGTACCCGAGCCCGTAGGCTCGGCCAAAAAATAGCCCGTAGATCCCGTATAAACGGGATCGGGCCGGTCAACCTCCCCGAACGAGGCTCTGCCCTTCGGCGGAACCTCGTCCGGGTTCCTCTCTGCCCAAAGGCAAAGAGTTCCCCTCTGCCTCAGAGGCAGAGAGTTCGACCGTCCAGCCGAGTCGTCCAAAAAGGACTGACTCTGAACTGACTGAAGTATTTAGTGTCCTCCCCACAAGGGACAGATGTGGCACAAGGCCGGGTTTAAAGTGGGGTACCCGAGCCCGTAGGCTCGGCCAAAAATAGCCCGTAGATCCCGTATAAACGGGATCGGGTTGGTCAACCTCCCCGAACGAGGAACCGTCCTTCGGCGGAACCTCGTTCGGGTTCCTCTCTGCCCAAAGGCAGAGAGTTCCCCTCTGCCTCAGAGGCAGAGAGTTCGACCGTCTAGCCGAGTCGTCCAAAAAGGACTGACTCTGAAGTATTTAGTGTCCTCCCCACGAGGGACAGATGTGGCACAAGGCCGGGTTTAAAGTGGGGTACCCGAGCCCGTAGGCTCGGCCAAAAAATAGCCCGTAGATCCCCTATAAACGGGATCGGGCCGGTCAACCTCCCCGAACGAGGCTCCGCCCTTCGGCGGAACCTCGTCCGGGTTCCTCTCTACCCAAAGGCAGAGAGTTCCCCTCTGCCTCAGAGGCAGAGAGTTCGACCGTCTAGCCGAGTCGTCCAAAAAGGACTGACTCTGAACTGACTGAAGTATTTAGTGTCCTCCCCACGAGGGACAGATGTGGCACAAGGCCGGGTTTAAAGTGGGGTACCCGAGCCCGTAGGCTCGGCCAAAAAATAGCCCGTAGATCCCGTATAAACGGGATCGGGCCGGTCAACCTCCCCGAACGAGGCTCTGCCCTTCGGCGGAACCTCGTCCGGGTTCCTCTCTGCCCAAAGGCAAAGAGTTCCCCTCTGCCTCAGAGGCAGAGAGTTCGACCGTCCAGCCGAGTCGTCCAAAAAGGACTGACTCTGAACTGACTGAAGTATTTAGTGTCCTCCCCACGAGGGACAGATGTGGCACAAGGCCGGGTTTAAAGTGGGGTACCCGAGCCCATAGGCTCGGCCAAAAAATAGCCCGTAGATCCCGTATAAACGGGATCGGGCCGGTCAACCTCCCCGAACGAGGCTCAGCCCTTCGGAGGAACCTCGTCCGGGTTCCTCTCTGCCCAAAGGCAGAGAGTTCCCCTCTGCCTCAGAGGCAGAAAGTTCGACCGTCTAGCCGAGTCGTCCAAAAAGGACTGACTCTGAACTGACTGAAGTATTTAGTGTCCTCCCCACGAGGGACAGATGTGGCACAAGGCCGGGTTTAAAGTGGGGTACCCGAGCCCGTAGGCTCGGCCAAAAAATAGCCCGTAGATCCCGTATAAACGGGATCGGGCCGGTCAACCTCCCCGAACGAGGCTCTGCCCTTCGGCGGAACCTCGTCCGGGTTCCTCTCTGCCCAAAGGCAAAGAGTTCCCCTCTGCCTCAGAGGCAGAGAGTTCGACCGTCCAGCCGAGTCGTCCAAAAAGGACTGACTCTGAACTGACTGAACGCTGCTCCCTCTTGAGGCGCAGTATTTATGATGTCCGGAATAGTCCATTATTATTATTATGGGTAAGTTCCCATAACAGTAAGAAAAAAGAAATATATATACTCGAAGAAAATGCAATAACAGTAACATGATATGAGAAACCTATTTTCCTTGCAAAAGTTTTTAACAGAAAGGTTTTATAAATTTCAATCGATTGTATCACTGCCTGCTCTGTCAATGAATGCCGAAGTTTTCCCATGAATACACGGCTAACATTATCGTTATCATTGCCACAGGCTTCATCTGGAGAACCAAAGGACTGATTAAAACAAATACATCTCCCAATATGAACAACCAAAAGTAGAAACCGGTGGAAATTACTCGAAATTAGTTTAAACAAAGACGGCATTAAATCGCCTTAGGATAACAACAGAGTTTGTGTTTGTTTTGGTGACCATACGTAAATTGGTAGTCTGATGAGCACGTTTTCACTCATACACCGTATGTCGTATTTATTGTAATTCTGAACGGCCATTTATTCCGATGTTTACAGAACAGAAAATTATCTGTTATTCAGAAGACCGTCAAAGGTACATCGAACTGTTTTTAGTTGAAACATTATATAACATTCTGGGAGGATAACATTATAAAATTGTCTGAAATATGTCAAGTGACAGAGTAAGAAAACGGTAAATAATTTGCCCAATAATACTAATACAGAGAATACAATGTGTTGTATATTTACTTGTTTTCGTTATCAAATTACGTTTTAACGACGAGGAATTTATTATTTATTCATTTAAGAAAATTCTGAACATTAAAGTAAGTCCCTGTATTGATACATTTCTATGATCATAAGAATTATGATCATTACAATTGTTGTTCAGGCTATTGAACGTATCATTCTTGTTATAAACACAATGTTTCGTCCAATCTATTCAATAGCCTTCGCGTGTCCATTTCATTAGAAAACGAAAGAAATGTATTTTCCATAAAAAGTGAAGCACATGAACAGTAACATATAAACCAACCCGACATACGGAGATGTCTTGTGTTCACCATTTCATTTAAGTTTGATGCAATTTCCTGGAAAAAGACAACCATTCTTTACAGAGATTGGATACTTGAAAAAGACTAAAAAATGGATCGCTTAAGACGCAGTCGTAATAAAACAGGCTATATTGCGCTAGGGTTAGTTTTTCCATCTTTTCGGGAAGGAACAGAACGAAAATAGTAGCTTACTAACTTAAAACCCACCCTATCCTGCGGCATTTAGGCTAGCTCCTGCGGAAGGATCTTGATTGCGCCTTCGACTTGTTCAGGAGTTTGAAAGTCCCTATAGTTTTGCATATTCTCATCATTGGAAACTTTCCTGGTTGCTGTTTGATCAGGATTTTCATTTGCACGAGACTCTTTTCCTCGCTGCAGCCTTTGTTCTTTTGATTGAAATCTGGTTCTATGTTGGCGGAGATTTCTTTTTGCGAGGCATACTGCTGCCGTGTGCGATAGGCAAAAAGAAACTACAGATGAACCTAAAAATGATCGCTACATTTAAGTATTGCATTAATATTTAAACTTACCTTATAAAAGTTCAACGATAATTCTCCTGCCGCCACTTAATTTAAAGACAATTTGATGTACGTAGATCCTTACTTTCCGTATAAACAATTATTTTTTTTTTATTTCATAGATGAATTTCGCTGGATTTCGCAATAAATTTCAATTATTCCCAAATTTATTTCCAAGTTATAAAAAAAAACTTCGTAGGAATAGCTCGTAAAAAAATCACTGAAAACAATGGCAAAGCTAAAAACTTGGGAATCCAGAATTTCAGGATTCCGGGTCCAGATGCGGTTCGGAATTTTTTTAATTTTCTCGCGGAGTTGGCCTGATTCCAAAATGGCATGATATGTTGGGCTGCGTTCTCTAGGAATAAAGTTGAAAAGTGTGACATACTGACATTCGCCTTTATTTATATAGAATCACTCAAGTCATTCTATTAAATATCCTCAACAGATCTTGGCTCTCATATCGATATCACACATAGCATTCACTATATATAACAATACGTTATTACAGTTCGAAAGTGAAAATTTCTTCACAGGCTGTTTTAATATGTTTGTTCTGATGTGGATGGATTTTAGAAATTATATTTTATGTTTGGATATCAGTTAACAGTTATACTAAGATGAGACCCTGACGTGGAGCGATGGTTAGACAGTTCTTATCAACAATTGCGTAATGACTTCGGTTGTCGTTTGGAGCGTTAACATTATGATAATTCAATGGACTAAATTAAGTTTTGTAAATGTCTATTTTATGATGTTATTTGATTTTGAACTGTTGGAAGTTAAAATTTATCAAGAAATCTATTAAATTTGGCCTATACACATATTTCGTGTAGCTAAAATCTCTGAGTGTCAATCAAAGATTTATGGTGCAATTCTTGTGCGTCTTTAAAACAATTGCGCGTTTCAAGGTTTTTATCATTTTTTTATTCGTCAAACTTATTGAAAATAAAAATGAAGCCGTTTTTACGTGTAAATTGCCTTTGCTCCTCAACTATATTTTATTAAATGATTTCTTAAGATTGGATGAGATATCGAAACTTTTTTTTTACACATGATATTACAATATATTGCAGATGTAAGCGAAGTGTAAATACAGTGCAATCGGTTGAAAATATGAGGTTTCCCGCTCTTCTCATCATGTAAAGATCTACTGACTGATTTTCAGAACGCTTCATAACATGAATTATTTTACCATGAAAAAAATGTATCCAAGTTAATTTTTTGTGAATTTGCCTTTTTATTCGGTTTCATTACAACAGTAATTTGATCGCATTCTGTTTCGGATCATTCTGAGGATTTTTACTGCAAAGTCGTGAAAATGAATTATAGAAATTTGACATTGCAAGTCGAAAGTAGATCTCTTTCAGATAACTATCAAATTGTATTAGCAGAGCTGTAAAATTGTACTTATATAAATGTTATACTGTTGTATATGATGGCATGTTGCTACATTGTTCAAAATTCCCTTGCTTTATAAAGCGTATTGAATCTAATGTTCAAAATTACTTTTCCTATAAACAATATGAATGCTTCTGTTAAAATAGAAAAAAAACTATCGACAGAAGAGAAAATAAAATACTTGAGCTGCAACTATTTACAAGGTTGAATTATTTTTGATGAATGCAAAATGTTCAGCGTTTCTTCTGGAAAGATGGAGACTGAAACCGGTTCTTCGCTGGAAACATTTTCATACACCCCAATACTTGAAACAGTGACTATTTAATGTTCCCTTATCTAAATTCACTGTTACTCAAAATACCTTGAGGTCATAGCATTACTTGGGTACAAACATCGATCATTGTCACTGGAGGTAGATGTGTAACTATCAAACTCAGCGAAGAAGTTCATGCTTTTTTTATTGAGTTTATATTAATACGGAACAAAGAGAATTGAAGGAAAAAGAACTTGCTATTCCAATTTTCCAAAATATGGATGACGTGCTTCACTAAATAAATAAATAAATACTGTATTATAAATTTGATCTTTTACCTAGACTTCATGAACTATTGGCTTCGATAGAATGTATTATGACAATGTCAGGTACAAGGCTACATAGAAGTGAAAAGATCATCATTAAGCTAACTATATCTCTTTTATTTTGTCGCCAAATTTTAAATTATTTGTACAACGCTGCCTCTATATATGTTAAAATAAATCATTTTCATAAATTAAAAATCCATTAAAATCACTACGATGTAATATCGTTCAACCTATATAGCAGTGAATGCTGGAGAGATAAAGAGGGGAACTGAGACAACAGACATGAGATTCTAGAGAAGGATGTTGGGAATTTCATGGACGGAGTATATAAACAACGAGGAAATGTTAAGGAAAACGAGAAAAAAATGTAACAGACTTAAAATAAGAAAGAAACAGATGAATTTTCTATCACTCATAATGAGAAAAGAAGTCTTGGAAAAGTTGACACTCATTGGACATATTAAATGCAAGATAGACAGAGAGAAACAGCGAGTAAGCTTCCGAACGTGCTTGCATAAATGGAACAGGGAAGGTGAGGGATAGTAAAAGAAATTGCTAACAGCTACAAACGATAAGATGTTGTGGAATGGCCGCATCGAAGATTCGAATTACATTATATAATTTTTTTTAGGAATTTCTGTATTTCAAATATCTTATTTGAAATTCCCTTGCAAAGCGCCACGAACTCCAGTTCTGACTATACATACATACATATATATATATATATATATATATATATATATATATATATATATATATATATATATATATATATATATATATATATATGCATCAGAACATGTAGTTAGAACATTAGAGCATGTAATATATATACATTAGAACATGTAATTATCTACTACAAAATTGTACATTTCGTTTCAACGTTTTAAATAAAACGTCTCTTCAGGTGTTTAACAATGATGGTAATAAAGAATCTTATTTAAAATTGCAATTAATGAAATATCACTTCATTTTCCATTTTTGGGAAATTTTCTATAAAAGGTAAAAAAGATTTTATAAAGAAAAAGGAAAGAAAATAATATATCAATAAAAGAAAAAGAAAGAGGAAAGAAAAGTAAGGTAAGAGAAAGCATTAGAAATTAACCCTACTACCAACAGAAAAGACAAAAAAGAAAAGCAAAAGTAAATAGAGGAGTATATTCAAAATTACACTGATACACAGAAAGAGGAAAGTTAAGAAGGTAGCATATTAAAAGATGGTGATACGAATTAAACCAGTAAAATTACGTTGAATAAGAGAATTCAAATTTAAACGGAAATGTGGTGGATATGGATACATTATTTAACAATCTCGCATTTCAAATACATATATATGTGTTTGTGTGAGTGTGTGTGAGAGAGAGAGAGAGAGTGTGTGTGTATCTGTGTGTGATCCGCATAAAAACTATCCACCAAGTTTTTTCTATTACATATTTATTGTAATTTTTGAATGCTAACAAAACTTTTCTTTTTTGGAGAGCATATGTATTGTTCGCATCGGACACATTCGCCCAAGCTATTAGCCAGTTTCAAGGAATTTGGTTTATGCGATTGTAATAAAAAATATTCTAGGGCACACGGCACGAACATCATATGAATTTTCGACACCTTAAAACAACTGAAATCTTTAAAAATGCCTAACAGATTAATCAAAAGCGGCCGACATGAACGCGCATTTGGATAGATTTTACATTGAATACCAAAAAAAAAAAATTAACATACATAAACTTTCAATGAAATAAAAATAAATTAAGAGAAGTATTTTCTCAGTGAGACAATTTTTTTCAGAAATGCGTAACTACACACACACACGCACACACACACACATATATATATATATATATAGTTAGGTAATGCAAAGTTTGGTAATCCGTATGGATAATCCCAAGGAGGATTTAATCCAGAGAGCTCAATGCTAAACCATATATATATATATATATATATATATATATATATATATATATATATATATATATATATATATATATATATATATATATATATATATATATATACTCAGAAGCTGTGATACAGCGAAACAATCTGTCTGAGGATGACCTGTCAGTTTGTTTCATGTTTGAACGCAATGCAGACTGGCACCATTCGGTTACGTCGTCAGTGAATGGTTGCTACCCTAATATATTATATATATATATATATATATATATATATATATATATATATATATATATATATATATATATATTCCATCCTAGGCCCTACCCTGTTCCTTATATTCATAAATGATCTTCCAGACGCCATAGATTCCCAAGTTATCATCTACGCGGATGACACCACAATTTACTCTTGCCTCAGAAACAAATCTAATGTCGCTGACAAAATTAACCTGGCCGTTCGTCCTTAAAAGGACCTTGAATCGGTTGTGAACTGGGGCAGGAATTGGCTGGTTAACTTTAATGCTTCCAAAACAAATCTGCTCTCTATTAATCACCACAATGACCCTACCGTACATCCCCTTAGAATATCTGTGACTGCTCGGTCTCACGCTGTCTGCTGACTTGAGATGGAACAAATACATTGAGTCAATTGCTACATCCACCGCAACGAAAGTTGGCTCCCTGTGCCGGGCCTGGAAATTTTTCTCCCCGGAATCGATCCTCCAAATTTACAAAATCAACCATCCGCCCCATGCATGGAGTATTGCTGCCATATAGGGTCTAGAGCCCCTTCTGTTTGCCTCGTGGTTTTTGATAAGATCCAGAGATGGGTATGCAAAGTAATTGGCCCTGATCTGGCTTCTCGTCTGCAGTCTCTCTCTCACAGACGAGCCGTCGCCTCTCTCTGTCTCTTTTACAAATACTTCCATGGTAATTGCTCCGATGAGCTGCTATCGCTGGTTCCCAGGCTCCATGAATTCAAGCGTCATACGAGGCTGGCATCCCGTTCCCACCCTTTCACTGTTGAACCTGTTAAATGTAGACGTCTCTTCTACTCCAATAGCTTCATATCTCGCACCTCACGCCTGTGGAACTCCCTTCCCTATTCCTGTTTCCCTGACAACTATAATCTCCAATTATTCAAATGTAACGTCAATTGACATCTCCAGTTGCATTGATCTATCCACTATCCTTCTCCACATCCTTTCCTCTATCACTTCTGTCTGCTCTTGCTCCAAATCCTCTGTAACCCCTTGCGTGCTAGTGGCTTTCAGCCTTGCCTGGGTTGAAAAGCTTATATATATATATATATATATATATATATATATATATATATGAGGGAGAGAGAGAGAGATTTAAGTGTATGTGTGTGCTTTGAACACACACTGAAAATATGCGACACGTATTTGGTGTTGGAAAATGCTTTAATAATTCCTTCTGTGTATTAAATCGATTTTTATAAATATTTCTTTTGGCTGATAACTTTCACACACCCTTAATATACCTCAAAGGAAAATAATATTATCCAAGAAATAGGTTTCGGACGGCTAATGCTGCAAAAATTACTTTGATATCGTCTACGGAGCTTATAGGATATCCATGATTCTCATAAGTGTGTGAGAATAACTAAAATAATTGAATTTTGCAATTTTTAACCTGATAATCTTTTCAATGATGATCTTTATAGAAAACTTTACCTCCACATTTAGACTACTATCATTGTCAGTTTCCTTACATAATTATCAATAACGACATTATTATAAAAATAATCTTTTAACACCGTAATACAAAGATGAGAATGATGTTAAGTATGTACTTTTTACAAAGATTTTCCTTTCTAATATCTGCGTTATATTCGAGTAAGCTGTATTATACATAATATAGCCATTAGCAACTAAACTGCCAATGATAAAACGGAAATCATTATGGATTTGAATTCGAAGGCAGATGCGCAGGGCATATTTCAATAAACGCGTATTGATTCATATGCTCGCCTCAGCTGCTCAAGCGCGAGTCCATTACGAATTATCTGTGAAAGGTCAATGTATCTATAGAAAGAATAAATATATTTTCATTGGATTCTAATGCAAAATATAGATATAGCCACAAAATATAGAAATAAATGTCTTTTGCGCCGTTCAGTCACACGCGCGCGAATGTACACGTTCTTTCACCCGTACACACACATACTATCAACGTATGTGGCTTTCTTACGTATTTCTTCTTTTGATTCTTCTTGTATTAATGTGAAAGAATTCAATAAAGAAAACCGGATTTATTTTGTAATTTAAAGGGAGTGAACATATTGTGTGAAGTCTTGGAATTGTTAGTTTAAGCGGACAAAAGAAAAAACACAGAAAATAAAATGAAAACGGGAAAAATGGCCAAGTATAATTTGAGAAAAATACAATAAGAATTATAACCATCACCTAATTTTGTTTGTCCCTTCGTTCCTTAGTTAGCGCATGCGTTACAGACTGCCAATAACTCGTAAATAATGGACTTTCGATTTTGATCGCGAGAAAAAGGGAGACAGACATATCATAGACATTGTTTGATTTCAGTGAAAAAGAAAGAAAAAAGGGAAATAGAAAATAGAAAAGCCGTTGCCACTCTTATATCTTTACCGTCTGCTTCAGTGAAATGGTAGATATCCTCAATTTCAAATCTTCCCATTTGTACCCTCTTACTTCTTTATATAACAACCAGAATCTTTAATTCTCGATGACATTGGAATATTTTGTTAATGTTTTTAAGCTCAAATGTTTAATGATACGATTTGTGTGTTGTCCAGGGTTGTTTTATAGTCGTGGAAAAATCTTATTCAACCATTCATAAATAAGCTTCATCAGAAAATTAAAACAGGAAAACTATGTAATTCTCAGGGGGATTTCTTGTAATAATTAACTCGATGAGAATTGTCTCAGAAACACAAGAGGGTTAAAAGTACGAGCAAAAGGTGAGATTACTTAGAGATGACCCTGAGTGGTAAGTAATATCCTGGATAATAGATAGAACTTACTATCAATGGATCACGTGATAAATCATCTTGTAGATTATTTGTATAGGTAAAAATACTTGTCCGGCTCGGAATTTTCTTAATTAGGCTTTATCGTTAATTTTTCTAAACAAACCACTGTTCACCTTGGTTGTTAGATACTCAACAGTTCGGCCGTTTACATTTCGGCTCTCTTCAGCTTTTGTTACCTTTTTGATAAACGTCTTGAAATTTCCAACTGAATAATTTACCCTAGGTATCTCCACTTCGTCGCGTATAAACAGTATAGCATGATGAAAAAAGGCCCCGAACGCAATAAAAAAAAGGTTTGTCATTAAAATGTTTATGTTTTTATTAAGAGGAAAGACCAATGTATTTTTTTATTATTTTGGAAAAATGTTTACTCCTTTATAGCATGTTTGAAATTTTGGTTAAAATCTTGTTTTTCTTTCGTTAGTGGCGGACCAAAGATAAAGGTTATGGTTTTTTGTGATTTTTCTATTTTTCACAGCTATTTTAGAATGTCCCATGTGGTTTTATAATTGAAAGCACAACGTGTAAATGCTGAAAGGTTCTAGCGGAAAACACTATAATCTGAAAAACTTACCTAACATTCTTCTATGTTCCATGTTTCGTTAGGACGTGGACGACCATGGTTCTCAACAAGACCATGTACATTGTAGCTCTTATTAAGTTTTGTCTTTGTGATATATCTACTAATCCCTGTTCTGCCAAACATTTACAGTAGCTCGTTAGGCAGATTACCGATCTCACTTCTCCTCTCTTCCTTACGATTATGTCCTATGAGTATCAGATCCTCCAAGCCCTCTTTCCTATTTTCATGTACTTTTGTGTTGTAAAACTACATTCCCCCTTCTATCGGTATTCTCCATACCATAAAACGTCCTGAATGAGCTTGAAACCAGATATTGTCTACTACCTGGTCGTTCACCATGTACCAACGGACCCATTTCTCTCCACGTTTATTACGGGTAGCTACTTTAGAGTTGCCAACTATTTCACACGTTCGCTCTTTCCGTGTTTTGGTATTCAGATTTCGCATGGCGATTGTAATTTCCCGAAATTACACTTTGTTGTTGCTGTGTAGTGTACAATAGCCTTCTAAATTTTCTTTACTTTGTACTGCCGGTGCATATATTCGTACAACATCGATGGATATGTTAAATGGCTTCCCTTTCAGTTTAACTATCAGATAATAGTATCCCAGAACACGTCTTTATGTCTTGGTCAAGTATGACTTCTACTACCCTATCGCTTTTATCGTCGTATGCGTGTATGACCCTATGTCAGTCAGTGACAGAAATTCCATTATTTGCCCGCCTAGTTTCATATACGCTTAAAACATTACCATTTAATCTATTCAGTTCCTATTTTATAGTGATATTCCAAGCTATGCTTGGATGTGGCACAAGGCCGAAAGTAAGTGGCACCCAGTGAGGATCGAACTCACTACTCTAGCGAGACAAGCTTGCTAACCATTACACCACCTTGAGGCGCCTTCAGTTCCTATTTTATATATTGTAATTAACATCATTGATTTAGTGTTCATGTCCCTTAACCTTATATTTTGTTTGATGCGAATAGTACTTTTGAAAATCGCTTTTTGTTTGGTCCGAGAAATATTCAGCATCTCCATATATTGCCAACATTATAACGTACAATTTTCATCGGTAATGTACCTATAATTACACAGTTTTTTTCTGTCCGTTTTCCTTCGTGGTTTGCTGTCTGTCAATATTCCTTGATTTCAGCAACTATGAAGAGATCGTGTTTTTTTTATTAATAAATAAATATGGCTATTATTTGAATGTAAAGGTTTTAAAGAAACATTAGTGTTTATTCTTTAGGAGAGCTACTGGTTTATGTACTGTATTTTTCTGCTTAGAAGATGCACCTTTTTCCTATAAAATATCTCCCAAACCACATTGCATTGAATGTCGATGACGGGAGTTAACTTCTTTTCTAATCATTACATTCTAAATCGTTATCATAAATTTGGTACTTTCTACCAGTCTGTGATGAATTTGTCATGATATATCTGGTTTTCATGCTGAAATATGCAATTAAGTGATTAAAATTGGGGATAGCGGGGAGGGCTATGAAACACAAGGAAAACATTTTTACCTGACTTCTTCCTTCAAATTTTGGTGTGGGGCTGTATATTACATCGGAGCGTCTTATAAATCACGAAATACGTTATATACAAGTTGGTTTGAATTATGTGTAATTCCCAGGTAATTTCCTTAGGTAATGGTATATTTTTATTTTACAAAATGTTAAAGTATTTATTATATAACTGTATATGGAGGGAAAATGGAGATCACCGACCCCTGTTGAAATAATAGAGAACATTACTGGAAGATAGAAAAACTTAAGGAATCAGCGCTTATACTAGGCCACGAGAATCTTCTAAGCGGGCCAACATAGAAATGAATACAATATGGGAACCATAATACGGAGTGCTAGAGAAAAGCAATAATAACAACAAATTGTAATATGAGCTCTGTTAAAAATAGTAAGACATTATGTATATAAATCTCAAAGATTTACATACAGGTATCCCCAAGGACACATGACCCAGTGGATAAAAGCGTCGGTTGAAGTAATGCAATGTCTTGACTCAAAAACGACAGCAGAGGCGAACAAAAATTTACTAAAGGAAAATAAATGAAGCTGAGATATCCATAAGAAGTATGGAATGTGGAAATAGAACACTCTATCAAGGTTTCGGATCGAATTTTCAATCACCTGAAGAAGTTTTACAAGGGCCGAAACGTCGTGAATTTGACAAGTTGAAGACAACAGCCAAATGATGACGTAAATCGTGTAAATCATTTATTATAGTATTTAAGATTTCAAACTTGACTGCTTGTACACAGTCAAGTTCTAAGCCATGAATCTTATGAATAAATATTGTATCTCATATATGCTTGATTGGATAGGGTGGGCTGGGGTGCTCTTTCAACGGATTCTATTTTCATTTTCAAGAGTTATTTGCACAGACATGTCTACGCCATTTACTTTGAAATTAATTTTAATATCTGTAGAAATATTTTCTCATGTCTCTCATCTTTCTTGTTTGGAATTTGTAAACTTTCTGATTCAATATTTCTTGTTCTTGAAAACTTTTGTTGCACATCTCGTCTGGTAGAATAACCCTATATTTATACTTATTATTATTATTATTGTTATTATTATTAACTTGAGGTTGAAAATGTACAAAAATAATAGTATAAGATAAATAAGAAGTGGTGATTAATTTATTGCATCGTTATCTGCAAGGATACACTCGGATTCATTTTATTCAATTTATTGCAGAGAATATAGGACGTATTAATCAAAATATTATGCTCGTAATTAATACGAAAATTGTTTCCGAGATAAAGAAATTCAGTACCATATATATATATGTGTGTCTGTTTGTGTGTGTGTGAGTGTATGAGTGTGTGTTATGTTAAAACAGACCACCAAGTTCCTTCTGTTACATTTTTTATTGTAATTTTTACATGCGAACAAGACTCCTTTTTTGTGTGTATGGTTTTCAAAGAAAAGTTAATTTTCAGTTTTAAAAATCTTCCAAAAATAAAATAAACTTTTCTGAAACTTTATTTGAGGAATATTGACTGATTTAAAATATAATTAACTTGATTTGAAAAAAAAAATAAATAAAAATAATCTAAATGAAATCGGCTAGATTAAAAATAAAATAAAATAAAATTCTCAGTATCTCTCGTTTGTGCGTACGTGTAGTCGTACCAAAATAACAAATTTAGTCCAGTGAAGTCCTAAAGGAGGAAACGCGCCACCTATTCCCCTTTGTCATACACCTTTCCACAATATATATATATATATATATATATATATATATATATATATATATATATATATATATATATATATATATATATATATATACATATATATATATATATATATATATATATAATTATGAGTACGTCAATAACTCATCTTTTACAGATGTAGATACACTCGCCAGGGTAAGATGAATTTATAGAATTTATTAAAAGATAAATTGAAATTTTTGTGTAACTTATTTTAAAATAGATATGATAACTAGTAATAAGTTCAATGGATTTATTTAACACCTGACGTGCGGATATATATATATATATATATATATATATATATATATATATATATATATATATATATATATATATATGTGTGTGTGTGTGTGTGTGTGTGTGTATATATATATTAATATATGTTTCATTAAATAATATAGATAAGTGTTGTCTATATATTTTATGTAAGTTTTTTTCATATAGTCTGATAAGCTTAATAACATTATCATTAAACAATGAAAGAAAATTACAATATTGATACATATATTTTTTAATCCAATCTAAGCTTTTGGCTTACATAAGCCTTTATCAAAGATGACAATTACAGAATATATTTCAGCAATACACGAACAAGTAATTGATGATAGTCTTATTTGTTTACATGGATGATTTCCAAGCAACGATAAACACGTGCATATAAAACGCTGAAAGGGAAAATCGCACAACAGCTCATGACGTCACACATGACCACGCGAGAGTGAATCCGATGAGTATTGAGTATGGAAAGCCGTTGGTATGAACCAATGAATTCTGTTACTAATTATAGGCATTTAAGGATATTTTTGGAGATTTCATAGTTTATTTTGTTCAGGTTAGGTTTCAACTGTTTTATGTATATAGCTTCAAGAATTTTTAGTTTTTGTTTATTGTTTTCATGTTTAAGTATAGTTGTGTTTTCGACGAGGATTTTCCGGAATTGTGTATGCGGCCAGGCATGTTGTTTTAAATGCCTAAAAATGTTAGAGTTATCATTCCAATGTAGTGTCAAGCGTCGTGAAAGCGAGTTTGTGGTGTGACCATACATATATATATATATATATATATATATATATATATATATATATATATATATATATATATATATGTATACACACACACAGACATATATATATATATATATATATATATATATATATATATATATATATATATATATATATTTCATGTGTCTCGCGATCACCTGAAACTGAGATACCATGTAGTTTTGATTTCTGTTCACAATGACTATATATACAAATGTCTTCTGTTTCTATATTTTGTAACTCCATCAATATATTTTGCCATGATATTATTCATTCTTGCCTCATACGTTTTCCCAATTTTTAAACAATATAGTTATGGTTCATTTTGTTTGCATCTATCTTATTGGGATATTTAATGCCGACAAGATTTTGACGATAAGTTCGTATGTATAGAACATGTATTTGAAAGAAATCAATTTGTAAAGAGTGTTTTTGTCGAGAGTCAAGTGAATTGCTGGTAATAATTTTATCTTTGAAATATGTATTGTTGGTATTTTTACTTTAAAAGTCTATTTTTATATTTTTAAAGTGCTTAATCCCAAGTTTAAGTATTTGACAATATTTGGGACCCTGACAATTGCTACTACCCCGGATTATTGTGAACATCGGAACAGCAATGAAGATTTGGTTGCACGCTCCTGAAAAACTCCGGATCTAAGGCCTTGCTGCCTATTGTACTTTATCGTCTTTCCCAAGATTATATATATATATTATACTTGTGGTCATGTATGTAGATAGAATTCACTTAGTCCATTCAAGGCAAAGTGTAAGGAAGGAAACTATATTTGTAGGGTTCTCTGTACTAAGTTTTTGTGGAGTTAGATAACCGACGACTGATCCAAAACTAAAGGAATCTCTTTCTTCTCTATGGATTTGTCTTTCTATCTATACCTATCTACCTCGTCTACTCCTACTCTCTCTCTCCCTCTATTTCATTTTAAGTATATATACATACATATATATATATATATATATATATATATATATATATATATATATATATATATATATATATATATGTATACATATATATATATGTATGTATGTATATATATATATATACAATATGATAAAAATATAGTTTTTAGGGATGGTATATTTATCGACAAAAGCGCTTAACATCAGGGACAGAGGGTATGTAAGTATAAAGAAGACACCGAGTCAACACCGAGAAACGGGACAGTTTCATGCTTAAACGCAATCTTTAAACAAGTTCTGAGCATTCCATTCAAGCATGGAACAGTCTATTGCCGCTAAGTGGTGAAATGAGTATATATATATATATATATATATATATATATATATACAGATTGATGGGAAGAACTTGAAGTATGTGAAATAATTTACATATGTATGGATTAAGATGAATGTAAATGCATCTCTTGATGTCAAAATAAGAAATCGGATCGCAAAAGCTATGACTGCATTTGAAAGTTCTCTACCGTCTATGAAAAAAAGAGAGATATCAAATTGGATACCAAAGTACGTGTCTCTAGATCACTGTTGTACGGCTCAATATCATGGACCCCATATAGGTCCCATATAAATCAGGTGTTTATAAATGGGTGTTTTCCACAAAAATTGCCCCTTCTCGATCTCTGTGTATACTTTTGAAGATAGGTTGTCCAATGCTGAACCTTCTCGAAAAACACAACATTGGTGGACTTGAGAATTTCCTAATGCAGTCACATCTTCGCTGCGCTGGTCATGTTGCAAGGATGAGTGACGATAGAATACCTCATGTATAGCAAGCTTGACAGTGGACAGAAGACTGTTAGGCGGTCGTGGCTCAGGTAGAATATCAAGCTAAACAGTAACTTCTCAGCTGCCAAATGTGCCTCAAGCTAACTTCGAGCGAGTTGCCCTGGGTAGAAATAACCTGAGATATTTGTACCAGACTGGTATCAGAAATTTCGAAATCAGCCATATCGACCGGCGAAGAGACGAAAGAAAACGGCAAAAAACATCAGTATACGCATTGATATGTCCCGAGATCCTCGCTGAGACAAAATATGTATATTTGTATATCGAGCACTATTTTATTAACACAATGTGCGATATCTTCTTTCTATCTATCTATCTATCTATCTATCTATCTATCTATCTATCTATCTATCTATCTCTCTCTCTCTCTCTCTCTCTCTCTCTCTCTATATATATATATATATATATATATATATATATATATATATATATATATATATATATACACATATATATATATAATTAATTTTAGGAAAAAATATTATTGAGAATATTAATAACTGATTTTATAAGATCAACGAACTAAATTATTCTCAGACATTCCTCCCCTGACACATGAGTTTTCTATATATAAGCAAACTTAAAATGGAGAAAAAGGTCATTGAACTGTGAAGCATAAAAAGATTTGCGACTTCCCTAACCCATAGGTTGATGTCTGTTGGAAAAATTAGCTTCAAACCCCGTGACAGATGATTTATTCGACGATTATCGCCTATATCAATTGTTCGAACGTATCAAAGTTCGAGATAATGAATTAACGATCAAAGATTCTTTTATAGATTTGAACTTTCGCACGGTGAGTAAAATCTATATATTATATTCAATAAATTGCTCAATGGAATGATATTAGTGACTTGATCTTCAACTATCTTTTTTCTGCTATTCTTAATTTTGCATTTTTCTGTAGTACTGTTCTATCCCATATTTTGATTAAGTTTTCTGATTTTAATGCAAAATATTTGATTCCGGATTATCCTCGGTTCAATTCTGCTTGTTATTCTGACAGAAAAAGGAATACAACTACAATAAATATATTATAATTACAAGATGAAAAAACGCGTTTTCACTTCATCAACAAAATACACGAACCTTTTAAAAATATTGAGGTACTTGTC
>OZ038492.1:76455001-76542501 GCA_964036315.1 Acanthosepion esculentum | reverse complement strand
CAGATACAAGAGAGAAACAATGTGTACCGCGATATAGCGAACCAACTTTCTTAGCAGAAGGCTTACCAATGGATTCATTATAGTCTTTCCCCTTCAGCCGAGAATATTTGCCTGAGAAGGTGTAACGAGTCACTCCCATGGAGATTAGTGAATGACATGCACACACACGCATACACACAATGTTTGTGTGTGAGTATACACACACACATACACATATATATATATATGTGTGTGTGTGTGTCATTCACATGGAGATTAGTGAATGACATGCACACACACATATACACACACATATGTGTGTGAGAATACACACACATGCACACACATATATATGTGTGTGTGTGAGTATACATACACACGCACACACATATATATGTGTGTGTGCGTATACTCACACACACACACATACACACACATATATGTGTGTGTGCATGTCATTCACTAATCTCCATAGGAATGACTCGTATATGTATATATATATATATATATATATATGTATATATATATATATATTTATATATATATATATATATATATATATATATATATATATATATATATATATATATATATACATATATATATGCATACATATATATATATATATATATATATATATATATATATATATATATATATATATATATATATATGTATATATAAATAAAAAGGAAAGAACAGTAAGATATAAAATCCGGTGTTCTTATAGATATTTTAATTTTTACACAATAGTGCTCTATGTAAATTTAAATTTACAGAGCATTAATATTATAAATTAATAGATTTAAAATATGGTTTTACCGCTACACAGTGATGACCATGTTTCAGAAATGGAAGCTAAAGCCCCTGAATTTAATTTTGTTATTAAACCAGAGACATTAGTTCCATTTCCTCATCAAGCGAATTTTGGAGTAACTTACTTTTTAAAATTTATGGTTGTTAACGGCACAGGAAAGATTCATAGTTTGAGGGTTTCCAAGGTTACCGATAAATCCATTCATCTAGACAAGGGGTGGTAGAGGGTTCAATTTTTAATTTTCGTTGTCTCAGTTAATAGTTACATTTGAAAGCGGGGTTATGTTTAGGGATGGGTAGGGATGTATCTTTTAACAAATTCTGACATCCGCTAAATTCATGTCATCTGGGTTTATTTCTAACGGCAAAAATTCTTATGGTATTATTTCTATTTGTATATTTAAAGATTTTGAGGAACTGTTTAGGTTAGAATATGTTTTATCCACCTTTCTAAAAAGTTATTTTTAATATTTAATATACTATACTCCTAGTTAAAAACCAAGTAAATGTATTAGGATTACTTACAGTATTTAAAATTATTTATTCTTATCGAGTATAAGTAAATATTATTTTATTTTATTTTATGTAAACTTTATGACAATGACGGCAAAGGTGGTTAAATTATTTCACTAATTAAATAAACTTAGTATTATAAATGTATATATGTATGTATAAAGGACATTTAATGTTCAATATTATATTCTAACTTATTAATTTCACATGACTTTCGGTGTTCACTTGGATTCTTTCCAGTGTTTGAATTGCTTTGAGAGAGGTGTTATGGTTAGAGTACGTTTTATTTAATTACAATTTTAAAAGATATTTAGGTTAGAATCTGTTTTATTTAATTTCAATTTTAAAACATTTTTAAAATTCTACTTTCAAATTTAACTTTTTAATTTTAATCGGCTATATTTCTTTATAAACCAAGTAAATGTAATATAATTATCTACATTATTTAAAATTATTTATACCCATCAAATATGAGTATGTATAATAATCAGGTAATTTTTTTTTTTTTTTTTTTTTTTTTATAGATTATTTAAAGATTATTTAAAGAAAACTTTTGGCAATGACGACAAAAAATAGCTATTTCATTTCTCTGATTCAGTAAATTTTTATTTTTTATAAACTTAGTAATATATAGTTTCTCATGTATGCATAAAGGACATGGGTCATTTAATGACCTACATATTCTAGCTCTTCTTATTAACTTCCATTTCACTGTAGGTGTTTTATTGGATTCTTTTAGGTGCCAAAAGTACTTCGAAAGAGATGTTTGACTTTTATACTTATTTATCCTAAACGAGGATTGATGTTGGTAGAACCTCTTTTTGAACTCATGGCTAGTACAACCTATATAAATTTTTATGTTTTCAGGGTTTTCAACAGAAGATATATTACATTGGTATACTACTGATTCTATGCAACATTTATTTTGTAAAGGACAGTTTTGAGGGTTTCTACAATTACATAATTTTTGTTCACCCTCATTAGTTGTTGTTTGTATTTTTCCCTTGTCTACAATTTTTGGGTTCTGGTATAAGTGTTTATTTAAGATATTAGTATTATGTTTCTTAATTATCTTTTCTAGGTTATCAGTACAGCTATAACTTAATTTTAGTGTATTTCTATTGAAAATGGTACTAAGTTTACTTCCACCGGGAAAATGCTTGAGTATTAATTCAAGGAATTTTTGTCCCAATTTGTTTTTTACCATTTGGTTGTATGGGGGTGTATACCAAATTATTTTCCTGCTTCTGTTTTTCCTATGTTTACCGTTTTCATTTTTAATATAAGTTAGTTTTAGGTTTTTGTAGCCACTATCTTTTAGAGCTTTATTATAGAAATTAATATGTTCGTCGAAAATCTTGTCATTTGCTGAATTTGTACTAATTCTTTTTCGGATAGATAAAGGTATATGTTTAATTATAGATGAGGGGTGATTTGATTTAGGGTGTATATATACAGGATTCGTATTGAGTTTTTTATAAGGTGTGTATGTATTGTTCTTTAAATCTAATGTTATATCAAGGAAGTTAACTTTTTTAATTTTAGTGCTAACGGTAATTTTTAAACCCATGCTTTTAAATTCTTTATATAATGCCTTTCTAATTTTGTCTATTCTGAAGTTAGTAGAATTCCTAATAACCATGAGACCATCGTCCCTGTATAGACCAATGTCAGTTGAATCAATATCACGATGCGCTGTTAGGTTGTATAAAATAAAAAGACCAATAAGATCAGAAGACTCAGCTGAGTCTAGTGATCCCATTGTGATGTCAAAGTGGTAATTGCCAAAAGTTTTCTTTAAATAATCTTTAAATAATCTATAAAAAAAAAAAAAAAAAAAAAAATTACCTGATTATTATACATACTCATATTTGATGGGTATAAATAATTTTAAATAATGTAGATAATTATATTACATTTACTTGGTTTATAAAGAAATATAGCCGATTAAAATTAAAAAGTTAAATTTGAAAGTAGAATTTTAAAAATGTTTTAAAATTGAAATTAAATAAAACAGATTCTAACCTAAATATCTTTTAAAATTGTAATTAAATAAAACGTACTCTAACCATAACACCTCTCTCAAAGCAATTCAAACACTGGAAAGAATCCAAGTGAACACCGAAAGTCATGTGAAATTAATAAGTTAGAATATAATATTGAACATTAAATGTCCTTTATACATACATATATACATTTATAATACTAAGTTTATTTAATTAGTGAAATAATTTAACCACCTTTGCCGTCATTGTCATAAAGTTTACATAAAATAAAATAAAATAATATTTACTTATACTCGATAAGAATAAATAATTTTAAATACTGTAAGTAATCCTAATACATTTACTTGGTTTTTAACTAGGAGTATAGTATATTAAATATTAAAAATAACTTTTTAGAAAGGTGGATAAAACATATTCTAACCTAAACAGTTCCTCAAAATCTTTAAATATACAAATAGAAATAATACCATAAGAATTTTTGCCGTTAGAAATAAACCCAGATGACATGAATTTAGCGGATGTCAGAATTTGTTAAAAGATACATCCCTACCCATCCCTAAACATAACCCCGCTTTCAAATGTAACTATTAACTGAGACAACGAAAATTAAAAATTGAACCCTCTACCACCCCTTGTCTAGATGAATGGATTTATCGGTAACCTTGGAAACCCTCAAACTATGAATCTTTCCTGTGCCGTTAACAACCGTAAATTTTAAAAAGTAAGTTACTCCAAAATTCGCTTGATGAGGAAATGGAACTAATGTCTCTGGTTTAATAACAAAATTAAATTCAGGGGCTTTAGCTTCCATTTCTGAAACATGGTCATCACTGTGTAGCGGTAAAACCATATTTTAAATCTATTAATTTATAATATATATATATATATATATATATTAATAAACTTGGCTCTGATAACACGGCGCATGATTCTATTGGAATAAGCTATCGATACTAGGTTACACTATGTCCATATTTGGGTGTAAAACCTTTTGAAACATTGCAATATAGCAGTCAACGGTCACGTGTGTCGTTTTAGGCGACCCAGTTGATCCAACCAATTCCGTTTAAACACATTTTAGAAATTAATAGTTTCAATAGAAACCAAACCATCTCTCTGGGTGACATTGTTGATAACTGATATCTATGGCTTCATGGAAACTCGAAACAGAAATAGTCTAATATTATCCGAGAACATTCGATTTAGAGTTGTGCTCACTATCGTGTATAGAGCACTTGCTATATATATATATATATATATATATATATATATATATATATATATATATATATATATATATATATATATATATATATATAAACAATCTTGTCCCAGATAAATGTGCGTATATATTGTTTCTGATAAATAGTTTCTAGGTGTACAATATTGACATCATTCTCCACACCCACATGATACATACATACATATATATATATATATATATATATATATATATATATACATGCATACATACGTATATATATATATATTTGTGTGTGTGTGTGTGTGTGTGTGTGTGTGTGTGTGTGAATGAAAGAGAGTCTGACAGAAAGAATTATGTAAACAGTGTGGACTTAGAAATCAACATTTTATCAGACCTTCATTTCAATCTCCAGACTGTTTAGACCACTTTCTGTCATTCCATGTGTCGTGCTCGACAGTTTTTATCACCTGATTGTATCTTACATATTTATAGGTCTACCATTCATCCCTGATTTGAATATTGCTGTCCCATGTGGTCTGTTGCTCCTGCTATATATTTAGAGATTTTGATGAAATCCAAAGAAGAATCTGATGTTTCATAGGCCCTGACCTGGCATCTCGGATTTAGTTACTTTACCGCTGCCGCAATGTAGATTAGTTGTAGCTTTTCTATAAATAGTTTTATGGTAATTGATTTGATGAACATTCCTCTATGCTACATAGACTCATAGCTCAGTACAAGATTGACATACGGTCTCATTTTACAGTTAAATTAGTTAGATGTATCCGTAATTTCTATGCTAATAGTTTCGTTTCTCACACTTATCATTTGTGGACTTCTCTCCTGGCGTCTTGCTTTCCAGTCAAATTTAATCTTCAAAAATGTAAATGAAATGTCAATCGTTATCTTCTGTTCTTTTATTGTTCTCGGTCTTTAATAATGTTTTTTTTCTTTTTCTTATATTCTTTCACACTCAGTAATTATCCTTGTGTCCTAGTCGTTTTGTTGCTTTGCTTGGGGTGAAATGATTATTCTGTTTATACGTTAATTTTTATACGTATCTTAACGTAAACAATAACAACATATAATGAAATGGATTATGTTTGAATTTATTTAAATAATTCTGTTTGTTTTTTTTTGTTATGAAACAGTATTAATTACATTTACCAGCCTGCATTTTCGAGAAATTTCGTAGAAAATATCCGTTCTCAGACAGGAATCTAAACTGTATTCTGATACGGAAACCTTCATTTGACCTGGCTTGCTGCACCATTTATCTAATTATCGACTTAATCCATTTCCTTATATGTTGCATTTTTTACGTTAAGATTCGTTTTGCGAGCGCAAATGATCGGTCTGGAAAAAGGCGTCGAAGATTGTCTGTTTATGTTCAGTTATATCGCGTATGTAAATGTATCTCTATCTTTTTCTCCAGCAGATGCCAGTCGAGCGGATAATTGTAATGTCAAAGGCGACAAAAATCACAGAATGTGACTTCATATTAATTAACATATTAATTACTTTATTCATTAATTTAAAAAGTCAGATTAATGATTTTTTTGGCAGAAAACAATTTCAGAATGTTGAATTTATAAATCCCAAACACTTTGCAGTGGTTAATAGTCAAGTCATTACAAATTTAATAGAAGAAAGAAGGAAGTTCCACACAGAAACGCGAGATGATACATAACCAAATTATTGACTTGACAGATTGTGTCATGCATTTATATAGCCTCGTCAAATCGAGAATTTTATATGTGTTGTGGTAGGATCCACCTAATCTGCATAGGTGACTACCAACTATATAAATAATGGTTGGTACCAGAAGACGAGGAAGAGGAATCACGAGATCCAACTAGAGACTCTGATCGACTGCGACTAGTCAACACATTCTCCAGGAACGTCTTCCCAGAAATATACAGAAATACTATATGTACTTATTGTGTACACTTTCTTGTTATAATACATTCTTGTTCTAAGTACATTTTGTGTTGCATTATTATTCCATGCATTAGGCGAGATTCAACAATGAGTCAAGACTCAACAATATGCATGGAGTGGATAGCACGCAGCTCATTCAGAAATGTCTGCACTATCATTTGTCTGCAACCGTATAGTGAGATCAATTATTAAAATCGTTTCAACCAAATTTCTCCTCTTATTCATAAAGAAGACGCTACGTCATCAGATCCTCCAGATTGGCACTATAAAATCAAAGACGAGAGGATCTACTCTATTTACATTATTCGGACTATTGTCCTCATCTTTGTCGCCATATTTATTACAACGTTTCGGCCGTTGTACGCTCCGGCCTTCTTCAGGTAGTTAGTTCAGTTCGACATTCCAACCACCTGAAGAAGGCCAGAAGACCGGAGCGTACAACGGTCGAAACGTTGTAATAAATATGACGACAAAGGATGAGGACAATAGTCCGAATAATTTAAATAGTGTACATAATCTCAGAAATATAGACAGATACTGAGGTGATTTACTATATAACAAAAAGCATCTCTTGAACACGTTCGACAGGAGCAACAGCAAAAATAAGTAACTAGAAGTGGAAATAATAATCTAAACAAGCTGTAAATATTCCCCGCTACCAAAACCAAAACGGAAACACCACTCATTATTAAAAAGAGCTATAACATGTAGTGAACTTAAGAAATCTAATTTCTTGAAAATCGTTTTAATAAAAATATTTTATAAATGTTAACCGTCGGTTACACAGAATACAGGGTCAATGAATGTCGTAAGTTTCCTGTATGGAAACGACTACTTTTGAAGTTGCTATTAATTTGATCCAAGGTTACACTGAATAAATATTGAACAGGGAACGATCTCATAATGCTATATTTCTAAAATCCCAGGACCATTTGACGAAGATCAATTATTTTCACATACCCTTACTCATAAGTTCGATCGCTATCGAATCCTCACAGAAAATATCATTCTGCCGAACCATGCAGTAGAGAACTTTTTTTTCTCCAAGACATTTCTGGGGCATGTGGAGGAAAGTGAGGATTCCTTTGAAAGATTTCAGTATGGTTAACAAAACATACAAAAATATGTCTCTGTATAAAACGTTATTTAAAAAAAAAAAATGATTTGTTTGGTTTAGGTTCCGTGAGAAGTGTTTCCTCTCCTGCCTTTATTTTTCTTTATTGATCTGAAACAAAATCATTTGTCAGGGCATTAACATATTCAAACATTGAAAGTTGAACAACTGTTCTTTTCTTCTGTCAATAGCAAGACCAGGAAAAATGAGAGAGGAAAAAAACGTCTAAGTAAATTGATCTTGTTTGGATGGGTTTTCAAACAAATTTTGTGAAAGGCATTAGACCACGTGATAATAATATTACTACTATTAATACTACTAATACTACTGCTACTAATAAGAATAAGAATAATAAATACCCTGGTGCTACATCAGGCATGGCTCACTTGACTTCTGATACTAGTTCATTGGAACTATGAACATGAACAATGTTTTGCCTTGGCGAATTAATATTAGCTACAGTAAATAGCCCTCTCACCAACACAGCTTTTGCTTGTCAGTTGACTGGCTTTGACCAATTGTTCATATCCCTTAGGGTTTGATGAACTGTTTATCTCTCTTCATGAATGAGAGTAATGGGGAGCATCAGGGCGGTGTGTCAAGATAGAAGTTTCAAATATACGCTAGCCAAATTGACTTAACAGTCACATCCGCATACTTTTGATCATGGAGACGATCCGGGCTAACTTGGTAAGTATATTCACACTGAGTTCCACCTGCAAGATTATGCGCCCCGTTTTTCAAAATTATTAAGCATACCGCGAAGACTTGACTGTGTTGTATGTTCTTGGTATTCTATTATCAAACTATGTTACACGAGCTTTTCATTGGGATTCATATATTTGTAATCCAGCATCGTTTTGTTGATGTACTGCTGTCTTATTCAATAATAAGCTATAGTTCTCGTGGCTTCTGATCTTACTCGATTGGCGGTGTTAACATGTACATGTTATGCCTTGGTAAATTAAGATAAACTAAGCGAAATATACTGTACCCTACCAGAAATTTGTTTTTCTGTTGGCTAACTTGTTGCAGCTAGGCATACCATCAAGGGACTGGCATATTAGTCAGAGAAGGAGTAATGTCGGATGATCATGACCAGGTGTCAAGACGTTTGTGGAATTTTTAAAGTTTAAATGATCGCTTTTTTCTCTTTCGTTCAATAAAAATAATAATGATTGATATCTGACCATGAGATCTATAGTAGAAGCCCAAACCGCAAGCCATGTTCATATTCTATGTAACCTGCCCCTTACGGGCGTGGTCAGTCGTAACTCCGAACAATTCCCTAGCTTTTGTATTTCTTACTTAGCAATATCTTTTTTTTTTCTTACTATCCATCTCAGTCCCCGTTCGGACACTCATTCACACAAGCTCGTTAGTTAGGTCACTTGCAGTTTTCTTCTGGTCTTCAATATATCACGTGAGTGTCAAATTCTCCAAGCAATCTTTTCTTATTATGTGTCCTAAAAATTTAAAGTGTCTATTTCTGATTCTAAAAATAGGTCTTCTTTTTGTTTCCTGAAATCTTCCTTGCTGATCAACTAGACAAATATGTGCACCTTGTGAGGAAACTACAAATGCTGAACTGAATAAGCAAAATGCATAGAATATTAAGAAAAGTGGCGGAGTACTGAATAGGCTTGCTGTCACTTGATCTTCATTGTATGTCACTATTTTATACTGGTTGCTATGAAGAGCATTTGAGCGAGGAATAATAATGATAAGCCGGTGAGAATACTCAAATGGTTTCTTTGATTTGAGGCGATTTACTGTCAGAAATTTGCGATATTCATCTGACCTTTGGTTGTAGATGCAAGTGCATGAAAGAAGAAGAAGTTGAAGAAGAAGAAGTTGAAGAAGAAGAAGAAGAAGAAGAAGTAGGCGGTTCCTGTCGTCTTTCTGTGACTATCGACTTTTTCCTGATAGTGATTCCCGTGATGGCCTACAGGTTGAACCCGGTTCTTATGATACTGTTGACCAAAAAAAAAAAAAAAAAAGAGGGAGAGGAATAACAAATATCAAAAACGGTTGTGCGTAGGATTAACGACTTATAAAATCCCGCATGCGATGGAAACGAAAATTGCTACACCTAGCATGTAATGAGACAGTTTCCGCTATACTCCACAGGGGAGGCAAAAGAGAAAAACAAGAAAGTAGATACAAAAACCTTTAGAAACAAAGAAATGAAATCATTAAAATTGCGGGAAATAACGTAAGAGGACAAACACACTTATATTTTTGAGTGATATGGACAGGAAAAAATGACGAACTATGAAATATCAAACTGAGATCATCACCGAAATAACCGACTTAATATAAACAATGAAAAACATAACAAAATTGAAAATACAGAGGAACAAGACACTCAAGGAAGATAGAATATGAAACTATTGATGTAAGTAAAAAGCAATGGCACAGATATGTGCAATTAATCCAAATACGAACAAAAATAGGCAGATTTTACGGTGTGATGAATTGAAAAAAGAGTAGACACTATGAAAAAAGGACAAGATGCTCTAATAAAAAAAAAAGTCACATGATGTAAGACAAGGAATATAGGGGTTGAGAGATATCAACGCATCGTTCGAGATTAGAACGTTCTAGAATGTATTCCACAAATAAATAAGATAAAAGTGAACATGCTAATCCAGACCATTTTAAAGGAAGATATTTGCAAGGAAACAGTGCTCGTTAATTTTCCTCATACCACTGCACATTGTAGAATTGTAACGAGGAATATTTTTTTAATGATACATCCCTTCTCTCTACAGATTCCTTAACTTTTTTATTTGTGAATTTCCATGCTTTTCTTGGGAAGATAGTGGAGCTGTTTCTTGTCGGCTTCTTCAAGGTTTGAAAATTCAGTGTGTTCCTTCTCTTAGAATAGTTAAAAGCCAATGCTAGAGAACCCAGCATCCCCTGCTATTTAACTCAAAGCTGGATTGGAGGTGTAGTGATGTATTCGTGCCTTTTTCCAAGTGCATTTCCGCGAAAGCGAAAGCAACAGACCGGATGTTGTATTCTGGCAGCCACGTTCTACGCCGATATCCGTTACCCTACCCGCACATCCCTAACAGACAATATAAATTAATAAAATCGCAAGAAAAAGTCATGGGATTTGCGACGGTGTACAACTTTAAAATGTTTTGGTAAAAAATAGTGAATTTTTTTTTTTTCATAATATATCTGGATTTTCAGCAGTGATATCGAAATGGAGTTAAGCGGTAAACAAAAAAAAAAATGAAAATTTGACAATTCCTAAGGAAAAGGGAATCAAAGTATATATATATATATATATAGCAGAAGCGAATTTAATCAAGCAGAATGAAATAAAGGAAATCAGGAAAAAAAAAAAACTCCGACGGAAAGGGAAAATCTTGGAAACTAGACTCGCCAAAATAAACATAATCAGAGAATTAAATATATGAACAGTATCCATAGTAAAATAATCCAGACCTTTACCTAACTCGATAAGAGAGAATTGGATGAGAATGCATAAAAGAATTCTTGCAGCTTAGCTACGATGGTGGAAGAATGCTTGTGTAAAAAAATGTGAGCGGAATATATCGTACAGAGGATGGCGGCGACCCTGCTATCAGGACTCTACAAGTCAGAGTAATACAAGATGGGTGATAACAGGCTGAGCGGGGGTTGAAATTGACAAAAGGACATATTTGGGATCAGAATCCAGAAAAAAAACAAAAAATGCAAAAATATATAGTGGAAGACAACGGCACGGATATTCCAGAAGATAAAGGGAGTTACAGATAAAATAACATGGACATCGTTACAAAACGGATATTTGAAGAGAAAATCGCAATATTTATACAAACTGTAACACGGCCAACGATCCAACAAAACAGTAAATATAGATTATCTGGAGATTAGATATGAAAACTTAACTTATAACATAACAGGTTCCGAAACGTAATTTACTAGTAACCGCACCATTATGCAAAGTGACACAAAAACAAAAACAGTAGTCTATGTACACACCAGAAGCTTTCCGAAAGAATCAGAATAACATTCGATAAGCCTTTCAAATTCAATCCAGGTTAAAAAAAAAAATACCAGATATACGTAATATAAACATTGAATAAAATTTGCCAAAGAATTGATGAGTCAAAATTAAAGAAAATGAAAGCAGGAAAAAGTATATCGGCTTTATCCGAAAACTAAAAGACAACAAAAAAATCATATATGTAACATTGATTCTATAGCTGTACCTGTCATTACTGATGTGATTGAAATAGAATAGTTTTTTACAAATTGGAGAGAATAAACCGAAGAAGTGATATCATACAAACAGATTTACCAAAACTTGACTGAAATCCTGGAGAGAATGCTGGAGTATTGGGGAGACTTGATGCAGTGACAGTAAGGTCTTCATTCAAATTTTAATACTGAGGTGAGAGGTCAATGAGCACAAATAATAATAAAACTATCGATCTTGGAAGTATGAATAAAAAAACGTTAATTAAGAGGGTGGGATGAAAAATGATTCGAGAGCTGTGAAATCTTGCATGCATTAATTTCAACCCCGTCTTTATAGAGTCTGTCTATATTTCTGAGATGAGGTATTATGTACAGTATTTACATTAGTCGGACTATTGTCCTCATCTTTGTCGACGTTGTGACAAATATGGCGACAAAGATGAGGACAATAGTCCGACTAATGTAAATACCCGTCTTTATAGTTATACAATTTTATGCAGTCATATTTATAATATATACTTATATGAAGTTATATAGTTTTAGGCAGTTATGACTGCATTGTTTCCTTATAGGTGAAATGACATCTGACTGTTCAAAGAAGACTTCAAATATTACAAGCAGCGGCTACTTTTGAAAATTGACCAAATTTGCCATCATGGTGTTATCAGGTACCTACAGAAAAATGGTTTAGCCTCCAATGACATGATTGCTACAATAGATGAGGTTCCAGCTTCATCAACAGTGCAAAAGTGGATAGCTGAATTTAGGAGAGGAAGGGAGAATCTTGAAGATGACCCAAGAACTGGACGTTCTGCAATTGCTACCAGCGAAGAAGAATTGATCGTATATACTAGATGGTGATGGATGACAGGCGATTGACTATAAATAAAATAGCCAATGCTTTTAGCATATCATATGAAAGAACATTCTGCACAATGAATTTGTAATGACGAAGGTTGCTTCGATTTACTTAGAAAGGCTATCAAGACCAAACGCACAGGAAAACTGATGGAAGGACTCTTGTTTCACCAGGTCAAGTCTCCAGCACATATGTCCTTGATTCCAATGGTGACTGTGCGTGAGTGCGGCACTGAACTGGTTTATCAGGTGTCAGCCTGGCGACATGTGGCCGAGTATTGTCTTTAAACAGAATTAGATCGCGTTTTAATAATCTGAATGTGCCTTTCATCCATTTGTTGGCAGATGGTCTGTTTAAATTTCAGAAAGTTGTAATGTTTAACACCAAAGGTGAACCCTCAGATAATCTTCCTAATGTTCTGTTGGTATTTGGGTACTTCGTCATGATCAGGTCATTAAGCTGATCGTTTACGATTGTCATAAATGATCCATTTCTCATCACAATTGGCTATACGATCAAGAAATGTATTATTCGAATTTCGCAGATGCATCATCGAAAACGTTCATTTTCACTGTGTTTATCCGGACGCATATATCGAGTTTCTTCTCCTTGCCAATTTTCTTGAGATATCCGATATTGTAGAAATGCTGACGTCCATTATCTGAAACAATTCTCTGTCAGTTTGACGTGAGTTTTGTTCGACTAGTGTCTTCAGGTGTTGATTGCCAGTTGCACATAGCCATCCTCTACCACCTTGAACTTCAAAGATGTTATCCCTACTGTGGAATCAGTGTCGTGATATGCGATTCCATGCAGACCCACCATCACATGTTCTGTTGATGCTGACAGCTGTTTGAGAAACATTTTTTTCATTCTTCACTGAGCAGTGAGTTTCTTCTTTGCATTCGGTTAAATAAACGCACTGCTTAAGACAAAACGTCACTGGATGATGATTCTTGCCTCCAGGTTTCCTCATCCAGAATTGTATCTATGTGTTGTGTACTCTTTACTCTAATAATCACTGTTTACAGTGTTGCTATTTTAGAACAATAACAACCGACGTTGAGCGGAACAGATCTTAAATTTAATATATATATATATATATATATATATATATATATATATATATATATATATATATTGTCGTGTCCAGGAAAATGCAGTTAGTGAAGTTTAAACCTATCGAAATTAATCAATTTCGATAGGTTTAAAATTCTTACATTATATTATAATATTATAATTTATATGTTAACATAGATTAAATATTTCTCTGTTGCTGATTTTCATTTATATATTGCCTACCTTCCTTGATTTCCCCTCTGTGATCAAATTGCTGATGTGGTTTACTATTTTCAGTGTAAAAATCATATAATATATATCAAGAAGTAATATAATTATAAACATCATTAATAAACCAATACTATACTACAGTTGAAGTAAAAATGTGACTCATTCTGTTCTGCTATATCTTAAACCGGAAATGGGACATATTTTGAGTTGGGTCAGTCTTGAGTTCAAAATCGTTTACAGCGTCTTATGAACGGGAAGACATATTCTCCAATATGTTGCATCTTTCTCACAGACCTAATTTCGCAAGGTTATCACTATTCTATTGCTATTTCCATGGTAAATATTCAGATGAGCTTCATTCTTTAATTCAACCAGTTCAGAACTCAGGACTCACCATCCTATTTCCACAGAGTCTAATAACAATTGCCTACTCTGTATTTCAAATGCAAGGAAATAAATTAAACTCACCTTCTCTTTACTACTTTGTAGAATATTATTTCGCGTTCATTTTTCCTTGGGCACTACAATCTTAACTTCTTCAAATCAAGTGGCAATCGTTATCTACCCTCCTTATCCCTATAATCTTTATTCCCTATTACCTCCACTTTCATTCATATCACGCAGTACATTCACCATGAATATTTTAACGGTAATCCTCTACCTTGAGTGTTTCCTGAGTCTTCTATTATGTGAACTATATTAAAAAATATAACAAAACAGATATTTTAAATATACAAATTAACTCCATTAATCAATAGTAAAATTTGAGTAAGATATAAGACGCATGCTGTTCTTATACAAAGGTTCATCCAATAAAAAACCTCAAGAGCCGTTCGTGGTAGAGGGTTACTGAGTATAAGAGGAGACGGTTGTTGGTCGAATAAAGTGAAGATTATATGTATAAAGAGTAGCTAGCGATTGAACCTTGACTTGAAGAGATTAAGATTATACGTAGTGTTCAGCGAAGTATTCAGACGGGAGTTTGTTCTAGGGAAAAAAAAGCAGAGTGAAATGTCTTTCTTACGAATGGGATATGGGGGAAATGTTGGTGATTTGACTCTGTGGATGTAGCATGGCGAGTACTGGCTGTAAAAGTGGAACTAAAGTGTGGAGCGCCTCTGAACATATTCCATGCAAATAACGATAGAGTAGTGATAGGCTTACAACGTTGCCCTTGAGGGGAGAGAGTCTGTAGAGTTGGAAATAGGTTTCCTCTAGAAAACCACTCAAACAATTTAAAAATCTATCAAGCCTGAAAATTGAGGGTTTGGAAGCTTCAATTCAGACATGTCAGCAATACTCGATTTTTGGTCTAACTCTTGTCTTTTAGGGGAAAAGAACATTGTAGAAATATTCCTGTAATTTTTGGAGTCGATCATTTTTCCACCATCATTAGTGAAGTATCGAATATATAAATTCTACTTGAGGTGAGTAATGAACTTGAGTCTCAAGAGACATCAAACCATGGAGTATCGTTTAGAGTCCAACCGTCCATTGTAATAGGAGAAAGTTCAAATTCTGATCGATGATGATGAATTGATAAAGCTGTATTGATATGATGGACCTATTTTTAGATAAGGTTTGCTCCTATATACAAGCATACTGACAACCAAGTTCATAGCGAAAAGTCATATTCATCGTTTCCAACATAGGCACACATAGACTTTGTGATTTATATATTAGTTTCGCATTTGTAGGTGTAAAACTTCAAACGAAGTTAATGTCATCTATTTGCAAAACGAGGGAGAAGACGCCTTTCGGAAATAATAAAAGTAAAAAAAAATAAAAACAACAATCAATATATCATAAATCCAGATCTTCGGCTCATGTAAATATATTTTTGTATACATCTGGTATCTAAGAAATAGTATTACTGGACATTTTGAAAGACAATTGTTTATGACAATTTCTAAGGAACGACATTATTGTCGCATTTGCATTTATAAAATATAGTTGAATGGACAGATGTTAGTGAATGTCTCAATATTCTATTTGGAAACAAGATTGGTTTGGTTTGTTTTACTGCATGTCAACCTCAATGGCTTATTTAATGCCAACAAAATTTTTATTGCTGGTATTTTTTTCTCAAAAAAATTAATGCATTGCTGGTAATATCTTTTTTCTTTTTTCAAAAATGTATTGCTGATAATATTTTTTTATAAAGTATTTCTGGTATTAAAACGTATTTTTACACTTTCATTGTATTTTTGACCCAAGTTTGGGTGTTAAACATAGCTGGGACCCTAACAGGGTGGACCTGGGAACATCAGCAATTAAGAGATGGTTCCACGCTCCTCAAAACCTCCTGAACAGAGGACTGCTGTTGGACGTAGTTTATCGTCTTACCCAGGACGCGGATGTAGTTTATCATCATACCCAGGACGGTGGAAACAAGACGAACTTCTGTAATTTTCAAAAGGGAAAAACAAGAAATATTACAAGATACTTCTGTGAACCAAAGTTTTACCGAATTAGTTTCATGTTTTTCTTTGAGGGTTCCTTTGTAGTGTCCGGTGTTTCATCAGTAATCCATTATTCTTTGCCAAAGCTACTATCTATTGTCATTTGCCCGTCCGAAATTCTATAACTCAATCAGTCGTCGCGAGAGAATATAAATTCTAAAGAAAATAACCTTAGAACAGTATTCGTATATTAACGTTTCTTTTATCAAGATTCTTTTTTTTATCTAAATACAATAATATTGTTGTTTTGAAAGACTCCCGATTCTATAGAATTCAGGAGTGTTTGTGATGGCTAAAATTACAACAATGAAGAATTTTGTAACTACTGCAATATGAAAATATATTGTAATTACCAGTGCAGAAAACAATTCTTTTCATTTATAGTAAATATAACTAACACACTGTGTCTCTAAGTAAAAATAAGTTTCTGACCATTGACAACCCATTTTTATGATTTTATAGCACTGCATATATATACGAAACACGCAAATTGATAACGTTTTTATTAAAAAAGTGTTCTCTAATATATGGTGTTTATCCATTATAGTATTTCTCTTCTTTTCAGAATTTTACTGTCTGTTAGTGATAACTAAAGAATGTGGTGGAGTAGTAGTACAGAGAGTGGATAAAAATGAAAGAAAGCGATTTTTTTCCATCGCATATCAACCTTAAGTGCAGTCAGTGTTGAAATACGTTCCTGTTTATCGTTCCCTTCTTCTTCTACAGTCAGACTTTGATTATTTTATATGAAGTCATTAGGTAAATGAATATATTGAAATTTCTGTTAAATAAATACAACACTAATTGCATTCAACACTATCTATCTATCTATCTATCTATCTATCTATCTATCTATCTGCTTACACTGAAGGAGAAACATACCAGTTCGTGACTCTCCACTCTCATAGGATCTGAACAAACCTTGCTGGAATCCTTTTCAGCACTGATTATATATATATATATATATATATATATATATATATATATATATATATATATATATATATATATATATATATATATATATATATATAGAGAGAGAGAGAGAGATAGATAGATAGATGTGTGCGCGGGTGTACGCGCGAGTGGGCTTGTTTCTAGTTAAATATTTTGAAATATTTGATTAATAAACACAACATGAATTACAGTCACCAACTTCTTTCTTTATATCTATCTATCTACTTACACACAAGGAGAGACGTAACAGTTCTTGCCTCTAGAGTTTCCCATAATCTGACCAAACATTTTATATAACATATATATATATATATATATATATATATATATATACATACATACGAGTATGTGTGTGTGTGTGTGTGTGTGTGTGTGTGTGTGTGTGTGTGTGTGTGTGTGTGTGTGGAAGGGTGCGCGTGCTTCTGTGAATGTGTTTTTGTGCGTGTACGAATGCGTTTGTCCGGGGAAAACATGAAACAATTAATCAAAATTATAGTAAATAAACAAAGCGTAAAGTTATGCAGTGACGCGTTTTCCTTCAAGAAAGAACTTCATCACACAAGAATATTTTTCCCAGCTTACGTATAAATTTGGATCTATTTTCCCCCGGATATATAAAACTGATTTATATGTAACAGTGATTCCATCCAAGAAACGTGGAAAAATTCATTCTCGAAACCAAAACCCTAAGTCCACAGCTTTCTCCCTTGTCATTTATTTGATCTCTCTCTCTCTCTCTCTCTCTCTCTCTTTCACACACACACGAAACATGCCCACATGCACACACAAACACATACAGACATATGCATTCTTTTGGCACGATATGCCACATTTATTAAAAGAGAAGATAGTTTACTTAGACGGAAAATTCTTGACAGTGCCATTACTGAAACAAAATATAAATATGCGTCACGAGTTTTTTCATATATATCCATTCCTGATAGAATTACTCTATTCCCGAGCCAAAATAAATGTTAAAAATTAAAAGAAAATGGTTAAATTCATAACCTCATGTTATTTAAAATATATAAAGCATGAATTAATCACAAACTAAAATAATTTATTTATTAATTGCATAAAAAATCAACAGCAGCATCATTTACTCACTTTGGTTTAGAATTGAGAGGAAATTACGTTGCACCAACAAATTCTACATAGAAATTCCATAATGTTAAGTTTCATGAAGCTAGCTGTCGTCAGATGGAAATGCCAAGGAAGTTGGTCTTTTGCCATTGTAAACACTTGTAATCTTGTTGATTATTTTTTGCTAATATTCCCCGCCTTTCACACTCTGTAGCATTCTAATGTCACAAGATAGAATTCGAGTCCTCTTTTCTGGTTAGATTGGGTTATGTAAAATCATTGTTCGCTCCTTACCGGAAGAATATATATTTATATATATCATGAATAAAATGCTTTTGGCAGTAATTCTAGTTGAGGTATCACAGGTTACATAAATTGTGATTAACATTATAATGTTCTGTTTCTGTATCTGAGCGTTGCCGACTTTTTACCCCAGTATTGAGAACGAGTAGGTATTTTTTTCCTCAATGAATTTTACGTCCTTTTAGAAGCTTAATTTTTTTTTATTCGGAGTTTCGTCAGAATTTACCACGTACGTAATAAGGCTTTCATAAGATAAAAATGAGTCGCTGAGAAGGACATTGCTTTTTTTCACAGATTTCTTCTGTGTTTGTTATAACGATTTACAATATAAAATCCTGTGAGTATACAGGTGATAAGTGATGACGCTGGATGAATATTTCAATTGATAAGATGTTATAAAAGCAGTGAAGGCAAAGATAGTAATAAAAGTATGTCAGCAAAATAGGATTATAATATATCGTGGAACGTCAAACAAATTTTCTGGACTAATTCCACTGAGAATTTAAAATTTATTGGAAGAAGCATATAACATCATTTTCATACACATTTTAATTTCTAGGACCTTATATATATATATATATATATTCAGAGTATATTTATTTTTGAATAATTATTCCTAATAAACAAAGGCTGGCAGTCTGTCGCAGAGATTAAAAAAATGAAATCGATTCTAATTATTTAAACTGTTGCCAACAGATGAAAGTTTGTCGACAAAAAGGTGCAATTGAAATAACTAATGAAATTATTGTAGACCAATAAATTGTTTTTCGAACATAATTTGATACAATTATATTTTTACTAATAAGCAAGGCCTTGTTTTCAAACTGCCCTGATTTTCGAAGCACAAAAATATAGCTCTAAAGAATAATATTGAGAACACTATCGATGGAACATATGAGTAACAAGGAAGTTTTAGTTGCAATTTCGAGGAAACATGAGGGAAGAGGGTCTGGAAAATCTGACACTGGCAGGAAATATCATAGGCAAGAGAGACAGATGAAAACAGGAAGTAACCAATCTAAACATCTTGTGTAAATAAATGGCAGAAAATCAAACACTGCTAAGAACTAAAATGTTGGGTGAGAGTCCAGGTTATGAAGGGACACGGTACATAGCATATTATTATTATTATTATTATTATTATTATTATTATTATTATTATTAATAATAATAATAATAATAATAATAATAATATCTTCAAATCTATGACAATACAACGACAAAAAGCTTGAAATGGAAATCACAAAAATGTGGCATATGGGAACATCAACAATCCCTTTTGTAGTTGGAGCCCTCAGATTGGTTGGAAAAGGTACCAGTAGACTACTTGAAGGCATTCCTGGAAGTCCATGCCTTAAAGAAATTTAAGAAAATTGTTTTCACGAGTACAGCCCACACCTTACGAATGGCTTTATCTATGTTAAATACGTTTGTGGTTCTTTTTATTAATTGGTCAGTGGAAAATGTAATGATGTTATTTCTAACCTTAGGTCACTGGGCGGGACCCGGAAATCAAAGGAAATAAAATAATAATAATCACCATTCACCGAATATTATATTATTCTTTAATGAAACAGAGGGATGAACAAATGAACATGAAAAACAACACAAGAACTATATTTTACTAGGAGTATGGCCCGGTGTTGCCCGTGCTTGATTCAAAAATCGTACGTTTAGGTAGTTTCCTCTTACTTTTCAACGAATATGTGTAAACTGATCTGGAGTAAAAAACGGTAGTTACGCTCGCCAAGCGTTTCATGTGAAAAACATACAGCCTCCGTTGAAATTGACTGGAAAGCCTCAAAGAGACCTCTACCTCGGTTTCCTTTTGCCGCAGAGGCTCTTTTAGAACGCCTGCTAAGGTTGCCTCGCCATGGTATTTTGGCACGCTTAGCAAAGCTGCCGGCTCGGTCATCGCCACGGCACTCAGAAGTGTGCAAAGCAGAGGTTGAAGTAAACGCCAGCCGCTTCTACCCCAAGGAGGCGCACTCAATGGAATCCTGCTCCCGTTTCCCCTTAGCCGGTAAGGCTTTTTTAGAACGCCTGCTAAGGTTGCCTCGCCTGGGTGTTTTTGCAGCCTTTGCAGAGCTGCCGGGTTGGTCATCGCCACAGCACACAGAAGAGTGCCAAGCAGAGGTTTAAGTAGACGCTATATGATCATCTGCAACCCGAGATATTATGTGCTCCTGCGCAGTCGCCTGTTCTGCATGTGTAATGTTAACGGTGTTAGGGGTTTTCAGTTGCTGGCGTGCTGATGTTCGTCGTGTAGGAGCCATTTGAAGGGTTGTAGAAATGCTGTGTAAGAATGCCAATAGAAGTTGATGCCGAAGCTGTAGCGGTGCAACCTCGTTGTATACGAAAACTAAAAATGCAGTGGAGCGGTATGGAAAAAGCTTCTAGCTATGGGCCGTGCTTTCTGGCAGCACGAAAACGTCGCTGTAGGAAGAGGTTACGCAACCAAAACGTTGAAGCGTTAAAGGTTAAAAAGTAGTGAAACACTGAGGTGTACTGGGCCGCGTAGTAAAGGCAGAAGAAAAGTAACTTGCGACAGCAGTTAACTGTCTAATAGCAAAACTAAACTACGAAAAGGTAGAAATAGGTATGGAACGCTAAGATGGACTGGGCTGCGCAATAGAGGCAGCACGCGGAGATAAAATGGGTAATGCAAACGTTTAAGCAAATAGGTAAATTGCGGTAGCAGGAAGTTGTCAATTAATCCAAGGACAGATGCGTTAATGGCGATCAAATCAAGACGTGAGTGCGGATGCAGCCGCGCTGAAGGTATTTAAAGGGAGCGTGACCTGTCATTGATTGGGGTAGCCTGGACAATGGCCATGGCTTAGACCAATGAATGAGCTCACGCAAAATGGAAGATGCTAGCGCGCATTCACGAACGCGCGCATGATTTGGCAAGCGCAAGGCTTTAGCCATAAACGGGGTCAAGCTGCCTGCTGCATATGCAGCTTGCTCTAACGCACGTGATGCCGGCGATGAGAATGCAAGGAGCTGCAATGAAGCGTTTGCTCGTCTGTTTGTGCGACAACGAAAAGCCGCTAACCATTTGCCGGCATTAGCTTTGAAATGGATTGGGAGGAAGCCCTGCTGTTTTAGCGCAAAAACTCCTCGCCAGGTCTGGGACGCGGGCTGGGCTAGGGGAAAAGGTTTACAGAATTGGAAAAGGGACTACTGAGGGCGGAACCATTTTCACTCAGCACGTATGCAGGTTTTTTTTTCAGTAAAGACGCGAATAAAGGAAGTGCTTATTTTGGTAAGATGCGACGATTAAAGCAAAAGTGTTGACAAAGTCGAATATGTCATTTGTGGCTCAAAGTCAGACCTGGTAGCAGGGATGAAAAAAGCCGAATTTCAATGGCCCTGCACCCATTCCAGAATTTGAGGTCAAATGTTTCTTCCACTCTACTGCACGCACTGACCTATTTCTTCCCGCACATAGCGTGACCTTAAATTAATCTGCATTTAGGAAATACCCAACCGGAAAAACATTTTTAAGGGTTGACCGGTGGTCGATTTGAACTCTGTTTGGGGGGCGCTCAGAGTTGAAATTTCACATGGTGATTCCCAATGGCCTTCTCATAAATCCGGTCGGTTTTCGCTAAAAACCGACATGCGGTTCAGGCTCAATCTGGGCGTATCGGTTTTTGGATTTTATCGATTTTCCGCGCTGTTTATGGGTCCGTGGTCATGAAACTTCTGGACAACACTTCTAATGGTAGACTCTAAGAGAGTGTAAAATTTGGTTGAAATGCGATCACTCCTTCTGTAAGCAGATTTTTTCGATTATCGACTTTTTTCGATTATCGATTTTTTCGGAACCTGAGTCCGAACTCAAAAATTGGGCTCCGTCATATCCTTACGGCAGCCATTTGCAAACTTGTGGTGAAAACCGCATCGAAATCGGGTGAGAAATGCGGCCTGGGCGAGGTAACAACGCCCACGACAGACACACTGACAGACAACATGAGAAATATAGATAGTAAAGTGTTGTCTTTCAAAATTCTATCATTCCTAGCATAAGCGAAATATTCTATTTGGAAAATAATATATTTATTCTAGTAAATTAAGATATGTGCGTAGCATAGCGGTTATCGACGATTAAAATTCCAGTTAAAATTCCGACCAGTTCGAATTCCAGCTTGGTTCAATTTCGGCAAATGCACCTGAAAAATGGATGACTCATGTCTTTTCCTCTCAGCTGTGAGTCAAATAGAACATTAGACTGGATTCTCGAGCCTTATGTAGCAACCAGTATGAGAGAAAAAAATTCTGAATTACAAAAACGTAGAGAATGCAATGTGAAACTGTACCAATATCTTTCCCAAGAGCGCATGGCATTTCATTGCTAATAAAGAAAAAGTATCCGTAGAGAGCATGATCGCCTAAGAAGTACATGGCATTTTTAAAAAGGGAAATTTATTTTCTCGGAAATAATGAGACGTATCATTCTAATTATTCCATCAGCTATTTATATTAATATCCTCATCTTTATTTTATTTATCATTGCGTTTCGGCCGGTATGATATTTTATCTTTCTAAACGTAATTGAAGTTATAAAATAAAGTATAATTATTCCATTAATTATTTCAGTGAGTATTTTCATCAGTGATGTTTATTATTATTTCCGTCCTATTCCTTCTATGGTCAGTTGAGCGTGAAATTTTTAGAGGAGTTGCTCTTATTTCCTGAATTGTCTGGTTTGTGTGATATCGAGCAAATTCGTCACAGTTGAAGAAGAAAATTGAGACAACAGAGGCGTGGATCTGCGAATACCATGGACAGAATGTATGAGCAACGTGGAGGTTTTAAGGAAAATTGGAACGAAAATGCACTTTTGATTAGACTCAGTAAGAGACAGCTGAAAATTCTGTGATACATAATGAGGAAAGGATGCTTGGAGAATTTAACACTCGCCGGATATACTGAAACTAAGAGGAAAACAGTAAGTAAACTAACTAACAAGTTTGTGTAAATCGACGACAGAACAGAGAGGGGGGATAGTAAAGGAACAGATATTGCTTAGAGATACATAGGAGGGATATGCTTAACTACACTCTGAAGGGACACGTTCTGTAAAAGATATGGATCAAGTTTCAGCTGGAACCCTCAGTTGCCAGACTAGGAAATTTGAACAGAAATGTTTATCTCAGGCACATTTTTTTTTTTTGACGTACATCATTATTTTCTGGGAAAACAATTGTCAGATCAGAAGATTCTTTCTCTACCTATAAGAAGTAAACAGGATCGAATATTTATTGGAATAATTATATTATTTATTTAAATGATACTATTATCAAGACTTGATGCTACTAATTGAATAGTATGCCGATTTTTTGTCTTAGGACAAATATCGTTCAGTATTGTTACAAAAGGCGTTACCAAAATTAGTGATTTCCAATTTGTCAACGTCATGATAGACATAACAATTCTATCAAGAATATAAATGTATCTATGAGCATTTATTACTCTCTTTTTTTGCCTTATTTTAATTGGTCATAACCGAATTACTTAACCCAGTTCCTTATTTCACAATTATTGGCGCTCTTGTTTCATAAACAATGAGAATAATAATGAAAAATATGTTTCTAACATAGAGGCTCGGTACATTGTCTAATGGTGAGAACAAATTGCGTTGAAATAATTCACTGTCCAAGTAAATTAGTTTATAATGCAAATGGCAAACCAAATTCTCGGCTGAACATGAAATCAAATCCGTCCATTGCATCGTTTGGTTGTAAAATGTAAGCTTAAGTAAACTAAGACGTTTCAGTCATCTTTCTCCCTATCTATCTATCTATCTATCTATCTATCTATCTATCTATCTATCTATCTATCTATCTATCTATCTATTAACGAGTTGTGGTGTAAAGTTCATGGCCAAATCAAGAAACACTTCGCAAAAAAATTTGGGGAAGCGTTTCAAGCCGGAAAATGTTCACCACACACACACACACACACACACACACACACACACACACATATATATATATATATATATATATATATATATATATATATATATATATATATGATAAAATAGAGGTTTATGGTATGATATATTTAAGGGTAAAGGTGTTAAGTATCCGGGATAGAGCGTATATAATTGTATATAAAGCGTATATAAATGTAGTCAAACCTGTGTTATTAGTTCAAAAACGTACATTTTGAAAAGTATATATTGGTAGAATATATACAAATATAAAAGATGAGGAAGGGAGAGAAAGGAAGAGAAAAATATTACTCTCCTTATATGCGATATATATATATATATATATATATATATATATATACATGTTTGGCTGATATTTTAACATTTTCCATTGATCGATTTTATTAACACCTTATATAGGACCCTTTAGATACGAGTTGCATTCTATTCTATATGATCTATATATTTTATTTTATATGATATATATGCTTAAAGTTTTATTTGATCCAGTTATTTAAATATTTTTATTTGGTCTGTATGTTTTAATAATTTTGTTTGATTATGTTGCTTTTTTCATGGATTTCTTAAAGAGCCATATTATTTACCGACTACAAAATTGTGAAACTCTCACTTTTAACTCACAAGCTATGCAGTTTGACAAGAGCCTTGTTAAATTACGTTTCCCTTTCTCATAGAAAGTGTCATGTTTTATGGTAACATTGTAGAAAACTTAAATGCATCGAATATAACGTCTAATTTGTCAACGGTTTCAAATCTAGGAGTCATGGTCTCTTACTTAGCGTAGAACATTTTGATTAGTGGATCTGGCTATAATCGTAACAAATTATGCTACTCTCTTCTCCCTATCATTTTCTACTTTTTTTCCTTATTCTTCTTCCTCTCTTGGGTCTTCCTTTCTTCCTCTTTTTCTCTTACTCTTTTTCCTTTATTTGTGTGAAAAGAAGTTGTACGTGGTTTTATATTTCAATAAATTGTCTACTAACCAGTTGTTTACTAAAGCCTGATGTGATGTGTTAGTACACATCGAAACATGATTGCATTTGTGTAGCGTTTATTCACATGTTGATGTAATATACTAAAATAAAGAATTTTACCCTTCTTTTTGTATTGAGCCCTCTTTTAAATTAATGTGACGAATGTTGGAATTTATATTCGATTAGTTCTCATTTCATATGGATATATATATATATATATATATATATATATATATCACATTTATGGGTAGTATGTACACACACATGTGTATATACACGTCATAGATGCGAATATATATATATGTTTATATTATGTAAACAGAAACTTTTTCAAAATGGATTAGCCATTACACACACGTGCACACACATAAATATATAATGTAAATATATATATATGTGTGTGTGTGTGTGTTGAAAGATAGAGAGAGAGAAAAGAGTGAGAGAGCGCGCCAAATAGACAAATGTAAATGGAGAGTGGACAATTTTGGAAATTTGTTCGTATCTAATTGGATTTATTTTCTCTGCAGTCACAATTTGCTAATTCTTTTCTGATCTCCGTTTGTTTCACTCATCTCAATTTCCCTTTATTAATCACATCGATCGAATATTATACCAAATTATTTTTCTTAATTTCTTACCTTCTTCACACACACACACACACACACACACACACACACACACACACACACACACATATATATATATATATATATATATATATATATATATATATATATATATGTCTATTATATCCTTATAATATGGATAGAATCAATTTCGGATTATCACTTAAGAACATTCCCACCACGAACAAATTAATTTGTTCGGTTTTTGTTTTGTTTTTGTTTTTTTTATAATATATAAAGTGCCGTGGAGATGTCTCCTGTCTCGTCACCTATTTGTGTGTGTATATATCTAAATATGTCTGGGTGCTTATGTATTATAATCTGAGTGTGTATATTATTTTACGAACACCCTATTCATACACTTGGAATTAAAATGTATACATTTTTGTCGGGAAGACCAGTTGAAATTAGCGTCTGTTCTAACGTAATTTCAATTAAAAAAAAAAATAAATTGAATAATATATGTATATTTCTTTTCTCATCAGCAGTTTTATAATTTTCAACTTAATAGAGATTAAATTTAGATTTTAAAATTGGTATTTTTTAACTTTAATTTTAATATAAAATTTTATCATATAATTTAATACTTATTGGTTAGAATAAATTCTATTTTAGTAAAACCCCAACTTTAAAGCCTTTTAATAGTGTTGAGTCTTGACTCATTGTTGAATCTCGCCTATTGCATGGAATAATAATGCAACGCAAAATGTACTTAGAACAAGAATGTATTATAACAAGAAAGTGTACACAATAAGTACATATAGTATTTCTGTATATTTCTGGGAAGACGTTCCTGGAGAATGTGTTGACTAGTCGCAGTCGATCAGAGTCTCTAGTTGGATCTCGTGATTCCTCCTCTTCCGGTACCAACCACTATTTATATAGTTGGTAGTCACCTATGCAGATTAGGTGGATCCTACCACAACACCCCCCTCCCAAGCCTTGGAATCCTTTTGGATTTCAAACTGGCTTCTATATGGGATGATGATTATGGTTATTTCTTTGTAGATCCCCTTTGCATAGTTCATATGTATATCTGTTTTTTTTTTGTTTTGTTTTTTTAATATCTTTTTCGTTTTGGATTCACGTCCAATGGGTCCGTGAACTTTCGTTTCCTACCGGATCTTCTCGGTTCAGGAGCACTCTGCGGAGGTTCTACTTGAAAAGTATCATACATTACATCAATGGGATCTTCCTCCTCATCCGGTATACTCTCTTCATGCTCTAGCACGTAGCATTTTTTGAGTTGGTTCTGGTGCCTTTTATGAGTATTCTTCGGCCCTTTTATTATGTAAATCAGGTCACCGATTCTCTTGTCCACTATGCCTCGCTCCCAGAACTCAATGTTGTTTCTATAGCACTTGAAAAAGACCTTGTCTCCGGGGGTGTATCTTTTTCTAGCTGTGTACATAGTGTTCTTTATTCTATTTCTTCCTGGCAAAAGCTTGTCAAACACTGACTTAACTTTCCTAGCGAACATTAGTTCAGCTGGTGCCATGTTTGATGGTGATCTCTGGTTAGGCGTAATTCTGTATACTTGTAGGAATTGCTGAAGCGCCTTTTCCGTTGGAACTCCTGAGGCTTTCTTCAGAGCGCGCTTTAACGTATCTACAAATCTTTCTGCGAGTCCATTGGATCTCGGATGATACGGCGGCGTCGTTATGTGGTTAATTTGATATAACTCACAAAATTCCTTAAATTCGTCAGAAGTGAATTGTGTACCATTGTCACTCACAATACACTCTGGCACACCGAACCGTGCAAATAGTTCATGCAAAAAAGTTGTTGTGGTATTGGACGTAGGCTTTTTGCAGCGTAGTACTTCCGGCCATTTTGTAAAGCTATCTACCCCTATTAAGTAGTAATAACCTTCTACTGGACCAGCGAAATCAATGTGTAATCTTTCCCACGGATGATCCGTCTTTGGCCATGGTTTGTGTACTATAGGTGGTGCCTTAGCTGCTAACGCACACCCTTTACATCGATGAACCATGTTTTCGATATCCACATCCATTCCTTTCCAATATACAAAGCTTCGCATTAAGCTTTTTGTTCTATTAATCCCCGGGTGACCCATATGAAAGTCCCGTAGGATTCTTTTCTGCAACTTTTTTGGTACTACTACTTTCTCTACACTTGCGAAAGGCACGTTACGATTCTTTTTAAATATAGGCATAGTATTTTCTTTTAATTCAAATTTAGCTTCAAATTTGTTACATCTTCCAAGACGAGGTGTAAAGGTTTCCGGAAACTTTTTCTTTAATTCATCTTTAATATCCTGTCTTGTTTGCGTATTACTTTCTACTTTTCTGCAGAATGAGTTTAACGGTTTATCCCACAATTCGAATGTTTCAATAAAATCTGTACCCAACAAGTTTTCTCCATTTTTCAGAATGAAAACTTTTATTTTTTTAACGATCCCATTCAATTTCATTGGAAGTACAACCTCGCCTTCGAAGTTAATTTGCTTTCCAGTTACCGTTCGAGCGAGTTTCGTTGACTTCATTATTGTAGCCCTTTTAAAAATTTTCCATGTTTTATCGTTCATTATTGTTAAATCTGACCCCGAATCGAGTTGAAATTTGATATTCTTTTTGAATATTTCAGTCGTCACCTATTTCCTCAAATCTCTATCTGATTTGATATTCGAATTTGTTTGTCTAATTCGGCTCTTGAATTTTTTCGTTTTACAACACGATCCTTTGTGACCATTCTTTTGGCACACGAAACATTTCTTATTTCTATATGGGCAATTTATCTCCCAATGTCTTTTGTTACAACGTCTGCAATTATATGGTGGGACCTTTTTATTTTCGTTCATTTTATTTTCTTGTCTATTATTAAAATACGCTGAATTTTTTCTCCAATTTTTCTCTAATGGGTACTTTGACTGCTTTTTTATTTTTTTAATATAAGCAAAGCCAGCTTTTTCGATTTTTTGCGACTCTTTCTTTAAACTTACGGCCCGTTGACACTCCTCTGCTAACTTTTGCCGGGTAAGGCCTTGTTCAGATTCGAGTTTAGACAAAACTCTACGTCTTATTTCGGCACTCTTACTGGATACCAGTCCTTGAGCAAAAATTAAGCACTTGAATTCTTCAACCGTAATCTCTGCCAATCTGAAATTGTCACAATGTCTATTCACTATAGATGCATATGTTAAGTAATCCTGATCGTCGGATTTAGAGACATTCATGCATAACCATCGCTTATGCCAAAGCGACATATTTGCTCCAAACAGCTCTTTTAGCAATTTCACTGTTTCCGAGAATTCCAATTCAGTTGTTTTTCTCGGTAGAATAAAATCTACAAATTTGCTATGTTCTGCTGTAACTAGCTTTCTTAGTAATAGACTGACTTTTCTTGAATTCGACCAGTTTTCACAGTCTGTGTAGAAAATATCTTCATATCGTTTAAAGTACGCTTCAAACGTTTTTTCTTCGTCTGGAACATAGTTGAAAGTCTCCAGCGAATTAAATATGGTGTTATTAGAATATGAAGAATTTCCCTCATTTGCCTGATAGTTGTTTAATTTCTCCAGTGTTAACTTTTGATATTTCTAAAAGTATTTCATCTTGTTTTTCTTGATATTTTTGTTGTCTTTCATCTTGACATTCTTGATATTTTTGCATTGCTATCAGTTGTTCTAGTTGTCTTTCCTCTTGACGTTCTTGATATTTTTGTTGTGCTATCTGTTGTTCCCTTATTAATAAGGCAAACTGTTCCTGCTGGGATTTGAATAATTCAGCTATGACTTTGGATAGTTCCTCCATTTTTAGCTGATAGTGTTCATGCAACAAGGAATATACTTTTAATTTGTGTATCCACGACTATCATATAAGCTGACCAAAAAATCGAAACAACGTACGACTTTTATGTCTTGTTTTTACATTCACGCCCGTGCTAATCAACTTTGGTATTTTTTTTTTTTTTTTTGTGAACAGAGAGCGTCGGACTTTTTTTTCCGTTTTCGACTTCTGTTCGCGTATTTCAATGACAACGTCTGATTTTCTTATCAGAGGTAATTCGTCCCTATATTGTTGAACAAATAATTTAAAAAAAAAATTTTTTTAAAGTTTGTTACCTTTCAAAGTCGACACGGTGTATTTGTGCTCCTTTTAAATCCATGCATGTTTTTATAGTCGGCCAATTTTTCTTTTTAGAGGGTGTCTCGTTGTAGATAATTTTTTAATTTAAAATTACCGATATTCGTTTACGACACCTTTCCACTTTTTCTGAGTGAACGTTCCTTTATGCTTAGTCGTCTTTTAACGAGTTCTACATATCCAGAAGTTTAGAATCCTTCGTCGTTATGTTAACGTTGGATTTTGAATTAATAGTTTTTTTTTTTTTTCAGCCTGGGTTCTTCAATAACTTGTCCCAATTGTTGAAAACTCTCACTATTAATTCTTTCTTCTTTCCGTATGGTTCGTTCTACTTCTTTGCCATTGTTGAAACTTGGCGTATGGTTCGTTCTACTTTGTGGCCCTTGTTGAAACTTGACGTATGGTTCGTTCTACTTCGTCGCCATTGTTGAGTCTTGACTCATTGTTGAATCTCGCCTATTGCATGGAATAATAATGCAACACAAAATGTACTTAGAACAAGAATGTATTATAACAAGAAAGTGTACACAATAAGTACATATAGTATTTCTGTATATTTCTGGGAAGACGTTCCTGGAGAATGTGTTGACTAGTCGCAGTCGATCAGAGTCTCTAGTTGGATCTCGTGATTCCTCCTCTTCCGGTACCAACCACTATTTATATAGTTGGTAGTCACCTATGCAGATTAGGTGGATCCTACCACAACAAATAGCTATTATAACCTTACTTCGTTGTCAAATGTTTTGAATTCCCGTGTACTTTTATTTTGATTGGTCATTCCTGCTTATGTAACAGCGTTTCCCCTTACGAAGGATCGTTAATTAATTTGAAACATTTAAAACCCTTTATTCTACATTCAACATCATCACTTGATAAGACACCGGTGGTGTTGAAACAAAATGGCTATTTTTGTAGTGATTTTTGTTCTTCTCATATGAAGAGTTGTTTTGCACAATGGCTTTTTTGCCTCAAAATATACTTTTATATAAGATGGGAGACAGAATCACTAATTTTTTCTCGATTATATTTTCCGTAAGAAATGTGGCACATTCTAAACTGATTCCTGTTTATTACTTCTGCAGAAAAATCTATGATTTTCTATAGTTTTCGATGTAGACTGTTTACATATATCTTGCAGTGATATAGGTTTATCTTTGAGATCCACATTTCAAAACCGAAATGATTGGTTTTCATATATCATTTTAGTATTTCCAACTTTTATTATATCTATATCTACATTTTATATAGTCAAATTTTTTGAAAACTAATTTATTCAGAACAACATTTTGCCGCTGAAAGTTCGAACAAAATATTTTCTGTGTTGGTACACTAAAAGGTACCGAAAACTGTCGATAATGTTCATAAAAATGTGATTAATATCAATTATGCAAAATCTAGAAGGAACGTGTGGACTATTGATAGCTGCTGTTAACCAATATCATCAGAATTCTTGAAATACTACTATTTTACCGATAAATATTCCTATATCTTCCCTTACAAAGAATTTTTTAAGGCACCGTGTTATAATCATAGTGTTAAAAATCGTTGTAATTTCATTTTCTTAATAGTAGATACGTTCGCATATCGTTAACTTCTCTCTTCTTTTTGGTCCTTTTATCATGAGTAGAGGTTTATCCCTTGTTTCCTGTTTAGGATTGGTTTTCCAATTCGATCTAATTTGTTTTCTTTCTCTTTCACTTTCGGGAGGCGCTTGCCTCTTGGTGGCATTATCACCTTGTTTGCATTGGTGCCTTTCATTCTGTAACCTTCTACCTCGTGTGGCTCTTGGTCCTTGTACAAGGTAAACATCATTGAAAAATAAGTTTAGCTTCGTGTACCTTAAAGATTAAATGGAAGTTAGAAGATTGTGTTACACCAGTCTGTCAAGCGATGTGCAGTTGCTTGACTTTGTTGCAGTTATTTTTGTTTTTGCATACGCCCGATCATCACCTATGAGAGTAGTGATTCTTAAATAAAATGGTCAGATCTCATTTTCTTTACTAAATCCTGAACTAGACATTAGTTTAATCTATGCTGACCAATTTTAATTAAGGTAAACGGGTTTGGTTTGGTTTTTCATTTCCACCTAGTTATTATAGGGACTTATACATTACCTTCCATCCCTTTGCGAGTGCATAAGTACTCTCTTAAAAAGAAAACATGGCGTCAAGTAACTGGCACAACTTGTGCATGTCTACAACCACAGCGATTTCTTTTTGAACCATTTCCCAGATAAATGTTTTTTTGAGAAAGTGATATGGATGAACAAAATTGATTCCATGACCGGAAAATATCCATCGTCACCAACACTCAAACCACATATCTCGTCTTCGTCAGTCAGGGAAGAAAGTGATGACAACTGTGTTCTTAGATTCAAAAACTATACTGTCCATACACTTCATGGACCGATAATTAACATAGTCAGATACCGTGAAACAATGGGCAGACTGAAGGAAACTGTTTGTCGAAAGAAATCAAAACATTTGCCTAAGGATGTAATCTTAATACACGATGATGCCACTCCAGACATTAACAATTTAGCAAAATAATGGTTTCAGCGATATGATTGGTTTATTCTACCGTAATCATTACAGTGTTCTGACTTTTAATATTCTGTTTGGGTCACTTAAATAACATTTATTCGAGAAGCAGTTAAATATATTAGAGACTGTTGTTACGGAGGTGCCAGGGTGTCTCTTGCCGTTTTACGTCACGTTTTCCGATTAGTGCTTTCGTGCACAGACAGGAATAATGAGTCAAATACTATGGTGATGTACTGCTGATAACATATTCACAATAGATTAATTGTATAGTAATAAACATAATGAATTACTACATTTTGGTTCCCTACTTTAAAGACATCTCTTGGAAACAGATTTATTTGCATTCAGCTCAAAATCATAGATAAATGTCCTGCTGAAATCAACACTGTTAAAACAAACGTTGCCTTAGTTTATTCGTACTTCTTTTAATAATAGCAATGCTAAGTAATGTGGGCTTATTACTATTACTTAATAATATTACTGAAAAATATATTTACAAGATAATCGCACAGGAAGAATTATTTAAGGAAAATAATCAAAGAAATCATATGAAGACGAACGTGCCGTGCAGAAAAATATGATCAGGCAATAATATACAGCGTCTTTTAAACAATTTGAAATAATTTAAAATGTAAATACCTGAGTAACTAAATAGTCTCGGCAAATGAAACTAAAAGGACTTATAATTAAGCAAAGCAAGATTTATTCATCAGAATTTGAATGAGTAGTTCAAACTTATGTGGATTTTATGAACGATTTCATACGTTTTGATTATCCGCACCACTTGATCATCTCTTCCAATATTAGGGTTGTTCAGAGCCTTTTTGCCTGCTCAGAGAGCCTTCCTCTGAAATTGTGACATTGTGAATTTTTAGTGAATTCTCTTACAAAGACATGCTGTACAGTCTTGTTTGACTGTTCGATTATACTCTAATACACAAAATGCCTTTTCTTTTTCAGTAAATGGCATTTCTATACTTGAAAATCAAAATACATAAAACATTAAACTTGAGTCCTTTCTACATGTTCTGTTAAACTTTGAGAATATTTGAACGCGAATTGGTCAAGTTATTAAAATGATATTCAAATAACGAAATGATATCAATTTTTCAGAAACACGCTTTTCTTTTTGTTTAGAAGATTACGAATATGAAGCCATTTGAGTAAAACTGGTAAAATAATTCCCCGTGGGAGGAACGGAGTTCGAAGATTTTTTTTTTCATTAGTCTGTGTCGCCAATCGGATATATGGCCAGCGTAATGGAAAGTGGAATCGGCGAGACGAGTTCAGTGTCAAGTCATGACTGCTGCGGTCACTGTCACATTATTGCCATTGGCAAATGCATTTCAACCCAGGGGTACGAAGTGAGTAGCAGGACAGTCTGGGCTCTCTAGGATCCTCTGGAATCTTGTGTAGGAGGAGGATAACTTCGAAATCGCGTGGAATTCAACGGAAATCCACTTCGCTATCTTTCCCCCAAAATGATAGTAAATCGGAGATAATAAAGAAAACGAATCTGTAGAGAGCCATAATTGCCTACGTCCTGGTTTAATAGATATATTTTAAAAAAACACAAACTATTAGCACTAGACTTCAACAGGCAAATTAGTTAGTTAATCTAGCACAAGGCTTGATAGAGCTGCTCCAATCCGTTTCGACGAAAGTACTTCTCCCGTCCTGCACACTTTTATATTTAGATGTCAACTATAGCTGCTATGTTGATGCATCTAAAACGATAGCTTCATGAAAAAATAATCAATAAACAGTTTGATATGCAGCCGATAATGGGCAGATATTTTGCTTTAAAAAATGTCTTCGCCATTATGTCACGAAGATCGACAGAAAAGAGAATCGAATCGTGAGAATTTGTACAAAATAATATCTCCTTACTTAACAGATATAATACCAATACTTATAATCCCTTTAACTTTGTAGTGTTTTTGATAATTTCGTTAGAATTACGAAGAGAGTTTTCAAGAAATTGGAATTTGATTAATGCATAATCAGTGAGACTTGGATAATTTCCCCTTCTTACTACTGAATCGAGGAACCTTGCTTTCAGTTCGCAGTAAAATACCCGAAAAGGAGTTGTTTTTTGTTTTTTTTAATTTAACGGGATTATTTTCCTTTCTCTCTGGTAGAGTGAAAGCGATGTGCGGATAACTAAATTGGATATGCAGTCATCAATGGAAATTTTGTATGAGATCAATGTTTTTTTTCTTTTTATGATAAAATTGATAATGGCGAGACACTTACATCATGGATTCCACTAAAAATTACCAGAATTAATCAACATCAATATATCACTACATAATTAAACGTCTTTGTCTGTCGTAAAATACAAAGACTGTCAGAAAGAGTGTGTGTGATAGAGAGAGAGAAAGAAAGAAAGAGTAAGCGAGACAGGCATAAAAATAGAGAAATAAAGAGAAAGAGGTAGAAAGAGAGAGAAAGAGAAGATAAAGAACGGAAGGAGGGAGAGAGAGAGAGAGAGAGAGAGAGAGAGAGAAAACACCAGGTAAAAAAAGCGAATTTCATAAAAAATGTGTTTTAATAAGTCAACGATGTAACATGATACTTATCACTATATTATTTCTATGCATTATGTACATTTTGTAATGACTACTTTATAACATTTTATAACATTATGCTAGGTGCCACCACAGATTCGCTAAAAAATGAGCATGCCATGATAAAAAAATACCCCAAACTTAATAATAACAAAGTTTTGTGGTCAAAATTTTTATGTTATTACTAAGAAGAAAGATCAAAGGTTTTTGTATTACTAAATTATATTTTTTATCTTTTTAGAACGTTCAAAATTTTGGTTAAAAATTTTGTTTTTCTTGTGTCAGTGTGGTGGGGATGGATCAAAGATTAGTATAGGAAAATTTAGCGTTTATTTGCGCTGAAAAATGCGTTGATTTGGAAATTGTTGCAAAAATTGAATATTTGTGAGATTTTAATGAAACTTGCAGGACTTATTCACAAATGAATGAAAATATTTTTTAGAAAATATTTGTAAACCCTTTTTTTTTCATTTGTTACCCCATCAACTTAAATTTATGAGATTTCGAGAATTTTCTTTTGTTGTTTATATACACAGAACTTACTGGAGAATTTAAATCATGAATAATTTTTGTAAAACAGGACACCCAATTGCCGTAAATCTACTCTGTCATCATAAAATAAACATGCAATAAAACTAAGGTATTATTTAATTATAAATGGTTTTAATTGCTTTTATGAATAAATATATTATAGACACTATTGGCTTACGAAAAAGAAACTTATTTGATGAATAATTAATTTGTGCAAGAAATGTTTTTTTTTTAAATTTAATTAGAATAATTTATAAAAATTTAAATCTTTTAAATTTTTGTATTAATTTGTACCAGTTCGATGATATTTTTATTATGTCAAAACTATATTTACTAATCTTAAATAGGAAAATTTACTACAATTCACCGACCCACAATATTTAAAAAAAAATTGTATCTGTGTGTGTGTGTTTGTACAGACGTCCCTATTTTTTGTAAATAACAGCGATACCTAGAGTAAATTTAAAGGCAAAGTACCTAAAATTCAATAAAACACTAGATTATGGAGAATAGTTTCCCTATTTTTTAAGATTACTACGTAGTTAAAAATTATATAAAAGGGCGTTCATTTAATTTTTACAGATTTGACCCCCGTAGAAAAAATAGATAAAGTTCTGGCTGCGATTCAAGCTGCCAACTTCTCAACACCTTAAATAAACATCGACCATCGTGTTAAAATGCATTTCTAAGATATTTTAAAGTAAAAGTAAGCTAATATTTATCAAATAAATTTTCAGAAAAATATATTTTATTTTTGAAAGATTTTTAATAAAGAGAATTAACTTGTGCTGACAGCGAAAAATGGTGCTAAATAAGTGATTTCTTCCAGTCAATTTAGATTAGATTTGAAATACAATAAAGTAATTTGTTAGTTGAAAATATTAAATCTAATCTATTAGCTTGAAATTATATCTAAAATAAAACCTTCAAGAAAGATTTTTCAATTTTAAGAATTAATTTTAAATTAATCTGTGGAAGTATCTAGATATGCCCATCATGGCATTATGGTTATATTATGCCCATTCATATCAAAGCAGTCACTGAATATTTAATTTCTTAAAAAAGTTTATTTTCAAGTATTCATTAGAACATAGTTCCTTGGGAACTTCTACACGTCTTTTAGTTGTTTTTTTTCCATTTTTTTCCGGCGAGAAAATAAGAATAATCGGCACAGAACAAACTTCTGTTCTCTGTCAAGTTATTGTTCATTCAGTATCAGTAACATCAACGTAGAACTCATTTCATCGTCACTTCTCTTTCCGTAATGCTGTTGCTTGTGAAAATTCATTTCACATTATGAATAAGATTATTATTATTATTATTATTATTATTATTATTATTATTATTATTATTATTATTATCATTATTATTATTATTGTTGTTGTTTTATTTCCTTTGATTTCTGGCGCGTACACATTTCCTTCCGGGTCCCGCCCAGAGACCTAAGGTAAAAATTGACATCATGACACTTTCCACCGACCAATTAAACACACACACACACATACACACTCACACATTATACATAGATAAAGCCATTCATAAGGTGTAAGCTGTACATGTAAGAGCAAATTTTGTATTGCTTCTTCTTCTTCTTCTTCTTCTTCTTCTTCTTCTTCTTCTTCTTCTTCTTCTTCTTCTTCTTCTTCTTCTTCTTCTTAGTATTATTATTATTATAATTATAGTTATTATTATTATTACTTTCTTTACAGTGCAATTAAGCAAAAATAAAAATGAAAAATTCAAAGCTTTTACCAATTAGGCTAAAATACAAATTTACTAAATATTTCCACCCGGAGTATCTTTTGGTTTTCACTGGAGATCAAGTGACACCAAAACTTACTAACCCAGCTTACACCATGGCATTTACTATTTTATAATCTACTGGTAAGACGTTCACTCATTGAACTATTTGCTTACAATGGCGAGAAATAATGATTTTTTAAGAATATCAATATCACAAATTACTTTATATTTTCTGTTCTCTACGAAATGCTTCCAGTTTGGCCTTATACTATTTATCCAATCCAAAATATTTGCATAACTTCTGATAGATCTTCCCCCACAAAAAATATCTCTTTATATTCCTAATGGACTAATTTGCATTCATTTATGTGATGTACAGATTGTTCTGTTCTTTTTATTACCTCAAATATGTTTATATGGTTTTGTTTAAATATATTTTTATATGGATTTGTTACATCCACCTCAAGGAAAGTTGGCTCCCTCTGCCTGGCCAAGAAATCTTTCTCCCCGGAATCGATCCTTCAAATATACAAATCAACCATTCGCCCTTGCATGGAATATTGCTGCCATATATGGTCCGGAACCCCTTCTGTTTGCCTCGGGGTTCTTGATAAGATCCAGAAACGGGTATGCAACGTAATTGGCCCTGATCTGTCATCTCGCCTGCAGTCGCTCTCTCACAGACGCGCAGTCGCCTCGGTCTGTTTTTTTTTTACAAGTACTTTCACAGTAATTGCTCCGATGAGCTGCTTTCGCTGGTTCTTAGGCTTCATGAATTCAAGCGTCCTACGAGGCTGGCATCCCGCTCCAACCCTTTCACTGTTGAAACTGTTAAATGTAGCTGTCTCTTCTACTCCAATAGCTTCATATTTCGCACTTATTCCTGTTTCCCTGACAACTATAATCTCCAATTATTCAAATGTAACGTCAATCGACATTTCCAGTTGCCTTGATCTATCCACAATCCTTCTCCACATCCTTTCCTCTTTCACTCCTAGCTGTTCTCGCTCCAAAAATTCTGTAACCCCATGCCTTGATCTATCCACTATCTTTCTCCACATCATTTCCTCTAACACTCTTATTTGCTCTCGCTCCAAATCTTCTCTAACCCCTTGCCTTCTCCACATCCTTTCCTCTAAGACTCCTATCTGCTCTCGCTCCAAATCTTCTCTAACCCCTTGCCTTGATCTATCCACTATCTTTCTCCACATCCTTTCCTCTAACACTCCTATCTGTTCTCGCTCCAAAACTTCTGTAACCCCTTGCGTGCCAGTGGCTTCCAGCCTTGCTTGGGGTGAAAAGCTTAAAAAAATCGAATTATTCGCTTATTTGGCTGATTACATTTTCATAGAACAGATTAACTGAAAAAATCTCAAACTTTATTCAGGAAACAATTTTATAAATGTGTCTATTATTACATAATTTTTATCGGTACACCAACATAGCAAAAATAATCTAATGGAATGAGGCATAAACGTTTACACCTCTTGTACGTAAATAAATAAAAGGGAAATATATAAAATGTTCAATATATATATATATATATATATATATATATATATATATATATATATATATATATATATATATATATATATATATATATATATATATATTACTTTGATTAAAATGAACTTCGGATCAAGTATTTACAAAAGTAAAATCTATCTTTTGAACCATGACTGTTGGCATCAACTCCAGAAAGGGCATGGAAAAGAAGTGGTAAAATATGTTATTAAATCCTTATCTCTAGAGCAACTGACAGAGAAGTTATACAATGAAAAAAAATCCACAATATATAATATCGTTTAAATAATAATCAGTCTTTTATATATCAGAAGGTATATCGGGATCCAATTAAACTTACTCTTGTGCTCTGTCCCTGGCTTTGACATTATGAGAGGCCCGTCTCCTCCAGCTGAGCTTTAATGGTTAGGCGTCAGGTGGTCTTCAGCTTTTTATTCTTTATCGTCTCTGGCGGTGTCCATCTCAGAGCAACATTGATTATTCTGCCATGTAATCTTCTCAGAACAAGTCCGATTTATCATAATCCCCGTTTATATTATTTTTCTTTTTCATCTTAAGAGATCTTCTCTTGGAGTTGGTAATCTTCTGTGGTGCTTCATTTTAATCTCATATTGCCAAGATGATTCGTGGATATTTTTCTTTGACAGCTGATAGTTAAATGCTGTCATTCACAAAAACGTTTACAGCATTTTAGATGTTAGAGTGGTCCTTTTGCAAACCACTGACATTGAACTATTTAAGTTGCTGCTGTCTATCTAATATATCCTATCAATAATAAAATCTTATTGTATCATAAAGGGTATAAAAACAACAAAATATATGATTACTGATTTTGCTAACATTCGTAGGTCCATGACAGTCGTTGTGAAAGGCCAGTATTCTGAAGTTCATGTGATGAAGGCAAACATCTGCTAAACTCCACAACCCAAGCCTCTCTTTTAATTTTTATCCTCCGAGGGGCATTAATGAACATGATTGTAGATGATAACATTGTTTATGGGCGCACTTATAAAAATCAAGATTATGACAGACTTGCAGCTTATCTCTCCTATTATCTTTTACTTTTGATATCTCGAAAACTAAGCTAGTATCATCTCCGCCTGCGTTTTATCAAATCACTGACTATACTCTAAAAGAGTTTTCGTATATGTGAGCTCAACTTGGGGTTAACATAAGATTCAATAAGCTTCGGAAAGCCGATTGAGTCTCAAGTTAACTGTAAGTGCAAAACATGCTGAAATTGTCGGCTCATTCTAGTGCTCCAAAAAATACCTAAATCTTTCTACACAGCTTCATCAGATTAGACAAAAAATAGAGTATTACTAGCATATCTCCCCTATTTATTTCTGCCCCTGTTTTTCTTTTGTTTAAATCCCCACCACACTCATCGTTAGCTGGGTAGTGATATCAATTCTCTGGTGGGTTTTCACAAAGAAACTGTGATTAATATGAATTATTCAAAATCTAGAAAGAACACGTGGATTATTGAAGGCTTTCGTTTCGGGTGTGATTTTCGTAACTGTTGTTGTGTTTGATTGAGTGTGTGCTTTTATTGAGTTCTTGGCATGTACGAATGTTTTATATTTTATTTAAAAATGTCCCGTATTAATTTCGTCCAGTTAACTGATGTTTTTGCCAGAGTTATAGCAGTGTGTGTGTTTTATTACTAACACTATTTTGTTTAGTTTCTTGTATATAGTTTTGTACTCATTTGTAAATACACACTGAGGTTGTTCGATATTTAAATGGTTATTTTATCCCCCTTTCCACTACAGATAATGAATTGTACATATGGGGACTAGTTAGGACTTCTAGAATTTCTGAGGCATTATGGAGGATGACGTAAGATTGGTAATTAAGAATGTGTTGTTTTCGTGGAAGGAATATTGTTGTACGTTTTGGTCAGTGTTTGTGGCTAGCTAAGTTATACAGTAAGACAGATGACTATCTTTTTCCCCCTTTTGGCCTTCCCACCGAAGGGCAGAGTCACGTCTGGGGTGGTAGACAGCTACCCGACCCCGTTTTTACTGTGTCTACAGGGAATTTTTGACTGAGCCTAAGGACTCGGGCATCCCACAATAAATTTGGCCTTGTGCCGCTCCCGGCCGCGTGGGACTGTAGGTGAATATCTCACTCTCTGAATTACTTCGGAAGTGTCCTTGTCAGATTTTCCGCCTCCAGGCAGAAAGGAACCCAAACAAGGCTGTGCCGTAGGTTCGAGTCTCGTCTGGGCTGGTAGACAGCTATCCGACCCCGGTTTTACGGTTTCTACGGTGAATTTTTGCACGAGCCTACGGGTTCGGATAACCCACAATAAACTTGGCCTTGTGCCGCATCCGACCACGTGAGGCGATTAGTGAATATCTTGTTCTCCGAATTACTTTGGAGGTGTGCTTGATATACTCTCTGGCTCCGGGCAGACAGGATCACCAGACGAAGCTCTGTCGGAGGCAGTATCACTTCTCCGGAGACAGCTACCCGACCCCGTTTTTTATCAGCTCTACGGGGAATTTTTGACCTAGCCTACGGGCTCGGATGTCCCACAATAAACTCGGCCTTGTGCCACATCCGACCGCGTGGGGCTGTAGGTGAATATCTCACACTACGAATTACTTTGGAAGCTTTTTATTCAAACCATCCGCCTCCGGGCAGAGAGGAACCCAGACGCGATTGTGCGGAAAGGCAGAGTCACGTCTGTGGTGGTAGACAACTATCCGATCCCGTTTTTTACGGGGTCTACAGGGAACTTTTGACTGAGCCTACAGGCTCGGATGTCCCACAATAAACTCGACTTTGTGCCACATCCGACCCCGTGGGGCGGTAGGTGAAAATATCACTCTCCAAATTACTTCGGATGTGTGCTGGTCAAACTCTTTGGCTCCGGGCAGAGAGGACCCAAGACGAATCGATGTCGAAGGGCACAGTCTCATCTCAAGAGACAGCTACCCGAACCCGTTTTCATGGGGTCTGCGGGGAATCTTTGCTCGATACCTCACAATAAACTTGGCCTTGTGCTACATTCGACCGCGTGGGGCGGTTAGTGAATATCTCACTATCAGGATTACTTCGAAAGTGTGCTTGTCGAAATCTCTGCTTTCAGGCTGAGAGGAACCCAGACGAAGCTGTGCCGAAGGGCAGTGACTCGTCTGATGTGATAGACAGCTATCCGATCTCGTTTTTTACGGGGTCTACGGGGAATTTTTGACCGAGCCTACAGGCTCGGATGCCCCACAGTAAACTCGGTCTGGTGCCACATCCGACCGCGTGGGGCGGTTAGTGAATATCATCACTGTATGGATCACTATACGGATTACTAGTTGGTGGTTACTATTCAAGCGAGTATTATCAAGCAAGTACTATTAGTGCGAGTGTTATTCGAAGGTGCCTGACTCCGGTATTGTTCAACGGCGTTAATATAGTTGTGTCTGCGATTTCAAAGTCTCTACTACAACGACCAGTAGGAAAGTAACATCGAGTGTTCGTTGACATCACAAATCACCCTAATTTCCTCTGTTTTCCAAATGTAACAAGAAATTTCTACTGAGTGCTATTTCGCTAGAACTTCCACTTTGCAGGACAGACACCTGGATTGGTGGTTCCATGAACAAGACAAGTCTAAACCTATGCATTTCAGATTTCAATCATTCTTCATGATCTTCTCTTTCTACCACAATCTCTTTTGTTCAAATCAAACACCACATTAATCATTATCATTACTATATTAGCAATAATTCTCTCACTTGAGTGGATCTTCGGTCTTGTGTTAGGGGAATTTTTTATTAAAATATTTAGTACTTGAAGACTGTATGTTGTTTTTTAAGAACTACATTTACCGAATTTTATAACAGTGTTTGCAATTTCAGCTTTGACATTTAATTTATCTTGGTAAGTTTGGGATAGTATCATATTTAGTTTGGAAATTGTATATATATATATATATATATATATATATATATATATATATATATATATATATATATATATATATAGGCTGCTGAAAAATTTATTTCCGTTGAGCTCTCTGGGGAGGAAGTGTGGGTTTGTAAAAAGTGACTATTACGGCTCATAATGCAAGACTCTTCGGTAAATCGAATCGAGTTCTCTCTGTCACTGTGTGTTTATCTAAAAATAAATACGCTTAAATTCTCCTTCATCCCTGCCGTGCGTCAACGGCTTAGTGGTAGAATCCCCGACTGACACTAATTCAGTTGGGTTTCGATCCTAGCTAGAGGCAAACGGACGTCTAGCCACACTGATGAGCTGTGATACAGCGAAACAGTCTGTCTGTGGATGACAATATATATATATATATATGAAGCATCCCTAGTAGAAAATATTGAATCAGTAAACGAATTCTGAGGTCTAAGTAATAGCAGGAAAAGCTCATGTCAGAAAACGATTATGATTCCTTAGAAGACCTGATTCTCCCATAATTACCAGGCCATGCATATAGATGAATGAGATAATTTCGCGAAAAGCTTGGAATAAACAACTGGTTATCTATTCGAATGAAACCAAAGAAGTGCTAGCGTTACATGTTCGAGACACGTCCTGCTCCAAACGGTGATGTGCTGAAGCCATCTCAAAATCCGTATCCACAATGGTGACTATCATCGTTTTTTATTTCTCAAGCAATGCAATTTTCCACGTCGACGGACTGCGAATGAACGGTGAAGGAAGATAATGTAAGTCGTGGCACGAAAATAAACTGGCGCACAGGGAACGAGCAAAGAAACTCTAAAGCAAGATCAGCTAGAGAATATGAAAAGAGAAAGTCTAACAAATGGGAGTTTCTAAGTAACACTAGAAGAAAAAAGAAGCTTCTACTGTTTGGGAAAGTAATACAATGGGCAATTGTGCTACTATCTATTACAGCTACTCCATATTTAAGATATTCAATATAGACAGATAACGAGAAAAGTGCATCTGAACATTTTAACGCTTACAACACAACGAAAGGTATAGAAGCATGGGTAAACAGCAAGTGTCATACTTAACTAGTTTGTGTGAAATGATGACAGAAGACGAATAAAAATCTAGTATAGGTACTAGAATAGCAAAGAGTCAAAGGTTACTTAGAGCAACAAAAGACAGGAATTTGTGCAAGCCCATCTCACCCATATACTGGCAGGATATAGAACAGAAAAGAAGAATGACTCAGATATATTGTAAACTTTCCTCAATTTACATTAATCTCACTGTAACCTTTGCCGTGATCCACATCTTTCATATATATATATATATATATATATATATATATATATATATATATATATATATATATATATATATATATATATATATATATATATATATATATATTCAAGAGGATACACTCCAGGTAGAGATTTATGTACAAGGCAGAGCAAGAATATAATATAAATGGCTCAAACACAAATATTCCATGGATATAATTTATTACATTGTAATCGTAATCACGATCCAATTCATCATACCTACAAATTCAAAAAGAAAACAGAAATAATAACTCCGCGTATAAAAAACAAAATTTCAGTGAGAGTGCATGTGTGGGAGTGAGAAATTTAGTTTTTTTTACTCGGAGTTATTATTTCTGTTTTCTTTGTTAATTTGTAGGTCTGATGAATTGGATCGTGATTAAGAATCCAATAATGTAATAAATTATAACTATGGAATATTTATGTTTGAGCCTTTTATATATATATATATATATATATATATATATATATATATATATATATATATATACATATCCTCAGTGCGACAAGACATCCGAATGCCTAAAGAACGGACCTGAACCCAAATGATTTGGTGTCAGTCATATATATATATATATATATATATATATATATATATATATATATATATATATATATATATATATATATATATATTGCAGTAAGATTCACCCTGTACAATACCCCGGATCCACTAGGAGTAGAGGATTACGTTAACGAGTAGTTTATAACGATAGGAAGGGAAGATAACAGTTAACTCTAGACATGAACAGGTTAATATTTTAGTAACTGGAGTAAATCCTCTTGAGAGTCTGTTCTACAAGTAAGTGGTTTGCGGAAAGTAGCTGTTTGAGTAGCAGTTACTTCTCGTCGACGGAATATGCTGGGAATGTAGGAAGTTTGCTACTATGTAAGTGGTATGGCGGGTCCTAGCCATAAAGATTGAACATAGCAGAATCAAGTAATGTAGCTCGTCCGAGCACTTTCCATGGGAGTACCGAAAAGCCAGTGAGAGACTCGCCATATCCCGTTCGTGAGAGAGAGAGAGGTTGAAGGGTGAAAAATAATTCTTATCCAACAAGGACTCGGATTCGATTTTGAAATCTATAACTGGAAAGTGAGGATTGGGCAGCTCCCACCCAATTATAGCAACAGTACCCCATTTTCGGCCTGATCTGAGGCGTCAGATATTTAGAGAACAGGGAGACGATCATTTACCATGCATCTTTAAGACTTGAGGTCCGGTGTGAATTCGAAGCGCAGAATCCTCTCATCAGTTTATCGTGACAAGCGGTAATTTTGGGTCTGATCTGCGATCGTTCTGATAGATTTCGTCTAATCCTTTAATGTTTTTAAGGATATGGATTTTGCTATTGCAAATATGTAAGATGTTGCGAGCTGGGTATATTTTTAATTCCCGAATACAACCAGTATATTATGGCTGTGTTGGTAGTTGATGTTGTTGAAGACTGCTTTTTAAATGATCTGTTATAGTGCTAGATTCTACAAATGATTGTTCGTTCCGGTTTGCTATTAGAGATTTTAGGCTATAGTCGCACGCCAGAGGGGAAGATAAATTTTAACATTTTCTAGGCGTAATATATCAGTGACCCGGAGAGCTCAATTCAGTTTTGTTGAAGAGCAATGCGTTAATAGCGGTATGCGCCACTGTTTTTAAAATTACTTCTTATATATATATATATATATATATATATATATATATATATATATATATATATATATATATATATATATATATATATATTAATCGCATAGATTACAATATTTCTGGAGACATCCTACAATGTTTATAATATATTTCTTCATAATTTGATACACCACATAACCATTTCCTTTGAACTTTTTAAATTTTAAATTTTATAACGTATTCTTCGATCTTTGGGCTTGTATAATAAAAATCTTTTTCACGCCTTCACATGATTAAAAATCTTCGCCATGCACGTGATAACATCATCGCGTCTTTTGAAATTAAAATGATTTTGTAACGTTTATTTAGTTTGCAACTGGTCTCATTCTTTAGGCATCAGCTTAAGGTTAAGATCAGGGCGGAGAGGGCGCGTCTTTCCTCGTGGAATTTCGGCAAAAGGTGGGTGAAAATTTTGCGCTTGGTGCGAGTGAGAGGTGCTGACCTAGAGTGGTTGTTGGACGCAACTTAAGCAAGAGGATTTTGAGCCTCGAACCGAAACATTAGTCATCCCAGCCTTTTAAGGTAAGATAGGACATTTTCCTGTTCAGTTTTGGCCTCCTCAGGGCTAAATATTTTCCTTTCAACGTAGCTAGAGCATGCAAGTACATAAGTCCTTTTTTTTTTTTCCTCCTTTTTAGTTTCTTGTCTCCACCCCTCCTCACGTTTTAGGTGACAAATGTCTCTGTTCTCTGGATTTGTTCATCCCAGTTAATCGAGATTTCTGCCACATTTTTGGAAGGGTCCTTCTACTAATATTGTTTTGTTTAGTTTCTTGTACATACATATTTTACATTGTATATAAACATTGGGTTTTTTGATTTTTTCCTCATCCCTCGATGATTTTGTAAATACAAAATTCATGTTAGGGCTTTTCATCGAGAAAATGTGGTATTTTGGTGATTGTGTTGTGAAAGTAAATGTGTTGTTATGGTGAAAGGAAAATTGTAAGTACGAATGGGTCAACGAATGAGACTAGATAGTTTTCAGGTAGGACTAGAGAAGACCAGTCTTTTCCCCCCTCCCCAGTTTTAGCCCTTGTGGCACATTTTGTATTTTAAAATGCAAATAAATAATAACATGATTCCGCTAGAAGACAATTTACAAATGTTTTTTTTTTTTAAATTGACTCTACATATATATAAAACATTGTTAAGAATTTTGACCCTGAAGATGAACAATGATGTTCGAAAGTACTCGGTTATCTTCCGGACAATATTTAATAATTCGATATAATTTTCAAATAAAAAGTCTCATTAGAAAATATGAGAAAATTCAAAAGAGAATATGCAGGACTATGTTGTCTTTGACATTCAACACAACATGTTTAGAAGAAAAGTTGCTGCCAAATTACACACACACACATCGTTATATATATATATATATATATATATATATATATATATATATATATATATAACGATAGAACAAATGTCTTCCTCTGTTTGACTATATACATGCCTATGTAAACAAAACCTTTATACATCATATGCATAATATATATATATTTGCAGCACATAAGTGCATTTCTGAAGACATCAGGCCCACGCACATATATGTGCATACGCACGCACACAGGTGTACTGACATGCACACATTCATAAGGATTAAAAGAATGCAAGTAAATCTGCCATGCGTATTTCACTGCTATATTTAACTAATAGTTACTTTTATTTTTACTGTTTCCTGTTTTTTGGGCAGACATAATGGCATTGTATTGTCATAAGTCATATTGCAGAAACCGAAATAATATTTCGTTATTTGATGCTCAAGAAAAGCAAAATTTCTGGAATTTTGCTTGACATAAACAATTCTCGTAAACTGCGCTGTTTGTTGATAAAGAAAGAGTTAAATATTGGAACGAGACAGTAAATAATGAAAGAACGAAAGCAACAGAGAAAGAAAGGAATGAAGAACAATGAAGTGGAAAATATAGCGAAATGAAGAAAAAGAACCGTACAATGGTGACGAGATGAGTAAAAATAAAAACAAATAGCGATAAAACAGAAAAATAGCAAAAAGAAAGAGGAATGAAAAGAAATGAATGAGAAACCCTATTAAATGAAATCAATGATGAGAAGAAAGTAGTCGAGATCATCGAGTCAATGGGAACGACCCTTTCTTTAGATGTGCATAGTATGAGCTTCACCAGGGCTACATACAGTTTTGAATTCAGAGTTTTTCTTCTCATACACCGGTTGCCACCCAAAGCTATAGATTCCCCGTCTTATAACTGCAACTGGAGGAAGAAGAGTTGGATTCATATGTATTCGTATTAGCACGTAAGTGAATGTAATTAACGCGACTGGAATTCGAATTCAGCTCTCCGATTTCTTCATGAGAATCGAAGAGAAAGAAAGAAAGAAAGAAAGAAAGAAAGAAAGAATATAAAGAGTTCAGGGAAAAAATAAAAAAATAAGGTAAAATGAGTATTTACAAAAAAAAGAGGATAAAATATTATAGGTTGAGTCATAAATAATTTCCGTGTATTTTATCTACTTCATTCTGCAATGAATAAATTACAATTATAGTTTATTCATTCATGTATTCATCATTATTATCTTCAATGAATTGTTTCCAGTTATCAGGTAGTTTTTTTTTAATACCTTTTGAGTAAACTAACAAATTTTTTTTTTTAATGTAAAAAGCTTTTGATGAATTCTTGCACCTGCTTTTCATTGGAGAATGTTTTCCACATCAAAGATTTTTGAAAAAAAAACAAAACAAATGGGAATAGTCGTTCCAAAGTATTTTCCTGTGTTATTCTTGCTGTATGCGGCCTTCCGTTGTCATGGACGAGAATAACATTGTTCCTATTGACAAGCGTAATAACGTGCATTTCGTATTTTATTGCGTTTTAAGAACTTTAACTGAATAATACCTCGATAATCTCATGATACGCATAATTTTCATTTCTCCTATGGAGCATTTGGTGTCGGCTGTTGAAATCTATTCTTGTTAAGCTGTAGCATTTTCTGTTGACTACTGTCGTATATAAGACCATTTTCTTTATCTGTTATGATATATATAAAGAACCGCCAGTTAGGATTATATATTCGTAATTACAATTGTTTCATAAAAACGGAAATTGTTCAAACTAATATACTAATTAATAGTTAATAGATGTAAACATCTGTTACATCCATTCACTTTTTGGAGAACCAATTGTGATGAGTGAAGAAAGTAAGAATTTTGATAAAGAAATGAAAAAAAAAAAAAAGAAAGAATAAAAGGAAAAAAGCGAAAAAGCAAAAGAGAAAGAAAGTAGAATATAAACAAAATATCGAAAAAATAAAGATTCTTTACGTTGTATCTATTACATTTTTATATGATTCTCTTTTCACTAATTAGCAAATGAAATTTCTATTGTTATATACGAAGGCATATTAAGCTATAATTTAAAATGATTTTACGCCGAATTATTACAATGAAAATACTACAATATAAAAGACTTGCCTATTTATCATTCATTTTTAGTATTACATTGGTCTGAGAAAAAGTAAAACCTATTCATTAATTCCAACAGATTTAATATTAGAAGCATAGAAAATAAACATTTCGTTTCTGTTATGGTCCAAGTTCCTTGTACCACGGTGATGGTCCAAGGTAGAACCAATGAAGAATAACTCGAACACAGGTATGGAATAACACAGATATATGACAAACAGAAATATGTACAAAGAAGTAGAAGTATTAGTAATGAATATCAGATTTGGTTAGAGTGAACTATGTTGTCTCGACCAGTATCACTATTCCAATGTCTTACAGTAATCGTCTGACTCGACACTGTCTCTGACTGACTCTGAACTGACTGAAGTATTTAGTGTCCTCCCCACAAGGGACAGATGTGGCACAAGGCCGGGTTTAAAGTGGGGTACCCGAGCCCGTAGGCTCGGCCAAAAAATAGCCCGTAGATCCTGTATAAACGGGATCGGGCCGGTCAACCTCCCCGAACGAGGCTCTGCCCTTCGGCGGAACTTCGTCCGGGTTCCTCTCTGCCCAAAGGCAGAGAGTTCCCCTCTGCCTCAGAGGCAGAGAGTTCGACCGTCTAGCCGAGTCGTCCAAAAAGGACTGACTCTGAACTGACTGAAGTATTTAGTGTCCTTCCCACGAGGGACAGATGTGGCACAAGGCCGGGTTTAAAGTGGGGTACCCGAGCCCGTAGGCTCGGCAAAAAAATAGCCCGTAGATCCCGTATAAACGGGATCGAGCCGATCAACCTCCCCGAACGAGGCTCTGCCCTTCGGCGGAGCCTCGTCCGAGTTCCTCTCTACCCAGAGGCAGAGAGTTCCCCTCTACCTCAAAGGCAGAGAGTTCGACCGTCTAGCCGAGTCGTCCAAAAAGGACTGACTCTGAACTGACTGAACGCTGCTCCCTCTTGAGGCGCAGTATTTATGATGTCCGGAATAGTCCATTCTTATTATGGGTAAGTTCATTTAAAACCCCACTTCAGAAGCTTTTGCGTAGCAGGTGATTTTAATATCTTTTTTTCTATTTCCAAAGGTTATGTGAACTTTCTTTTTCTGGACGATTTTCTTGGTTCTGGCATTGTTTGCGGTCTTTTTATATCAAATGTATCGAAAATCGTGTCCATCACCTCTTCTTGAGGTGGACCGTTAGCATCCTGTAACGGTCTCTTCCTTATTTGGTTTACGTGTCTTCTATGTGAGAATTTTTGTCCCTGTACTATGTAAACCATATTGCCGATTCTTTTCTCAAATGTCCCTTGCTCCCAGTAAGATGTATTATTTTTATAAGCTTTAAAAAAAACTTTTTCTCCTGGGAGGAATTTTCTTTTTGGTGCGTAGGTATGTGTTACTTGTTTCGATTGACTTAGCAATTTATCAAATGCTGATGTGATTTTTCTAGCAAACATCACTTCTGTGGGTGATAATGTTGATGGTGTAGCATTATTTGACGTAATTCGATATACCTGAAGAAATTGATTTAATGCTTTTTCCGTAGGCACCACGTATGCTTTTCGTAACGCTCTTTTGAGTGTATCAACAAATCTCTCCGCTTGTCCATTTAATTTTGGGTGATACGGCGGGGATTTTATATGTTTGACTTGCTAAATTTCGCAAAACTCTTGGAAGTCTGCTGATGTGAATTGCGTTCCATTATCTGTGATTAGGCAATCCACTACTCCAAACCGATCAAATAGTTCGTGGAGGCAATTTATGGTAGCTTCCACAGTAGGAATTTTGCAACGAAACACCTCCAGCCATTTACTATTACTATCCACGATGATTAAATAGTAGAAAGCGACAATTGGTCCTGCATAATCTTCGTGTATTCTTGACCACGGACGATCAGTCTCTGGTCATGGCTTATGTATGATTGGCGGTGCTTTGGCTGCTAAATTACAACTCTTGCACATTTCCACCATCTGAGTAATATCTTGGTCCATATTCTTCCAATATACATAGCTTTGCATTAGCGACTTCATTCTATTTTTACCAGGATGGCCCCAATGGAAATCCTTTAGGATTCGCTTTTGTAATGTTTTGGGAATTACAATCCTTTCGTTGTAAAGTAACACATTATCGCATTGAGAAAAGCTGTCCGATATTTGATCATTTTTTTCTGCTATTTTTGCATTTGTTTCTTTTATAAATTCATCATTTTTGGCTAATTTTTTTATGTCTTGTAGTGTGACTGGGAGGTTTCTAACTGTACAACATAGCACTGTCCTAATATCTAATAATTTCTTAGGGCTGCGATTACCGTATCTTCCAATGGTTCTGTCTTTGTTGGTATAAGTCTCGACAGACCACCCGCATGCCCGATCTTTTTCGTTGGTAAATACTCCAATCTGAAATTGTAGTTAAGAAGAATTGTTCCCCATCTTATTAACCTATTTGTATTGTAAACCGGTAGACCTTTTTTCGAACCAAAAACTGTTAGTAACGTTTTGTGATCCGTTTGTAGAGTAAAGAATCTGCCATAGATATACCTATGAAACCTTGTGACTGCGAATATAAGTCCTAGAGCTTCTTTCTCTATTTGTGAGTAATTTTTCTCCGCTGTTAGTAATGTTCGAGAAGCATGTGCGATGGATTTTATTGTCCCATTTGGCATTTTGTGCAATATACACGCCCCGACTCCGTAGGCGCTCGCGTCACTTGCTACAATTATTTCTAGTTTAGGATCGTAGTGTGCCAAAAATAAATCCGATGCTAACGTTTTAATTATTTTATCAAATGTTTCCTGGCATTGATCTGTCCACTGCCAAACCTTTTCTTTCTTTAGCAGCTCGTTCAGTAGTGAGCGAAGTTTATGCATTTGAGGTATGAATTCCTGGTAGTAACTCACTAAGCCTAGAAAATTTTGTAATTCTGTAATGTTCTTAGGAACTGGCATTTTTTTTATTGCTGTTGACCTTTCAGGGTCTGGTCGTTTACATTCTTGATCTATGATATGGCCAAGGTATTTAATTTCATTCATGAAAAAATCGCACTTGTTTTCTTTTACTTTGAACCCATAACTTTGTATTCTCTTAAACACTTCTTGTATATGTTCCCAATGTTGTTCAACGCTTTCGCTATTAATCAATGCGTCATCCAGGTATGCAATCGTGTACTCTAGTCCAGCAAGCATTGTATCCATTGTCTGTTGGAATATAGCCGGCGCGACCTTAATCGCAAATGGTAGTCTTTGGTATTTGTACAATCCTTTGTGTGTGTTGATGCACAGTAGTTTTGAACTTTCCTCATCGACTGGAATTTGCAAGTACACTTCACTTAAATCAATTTTGAAAAAAACATTCTGCCATTTAATTTAGTGAATACTTCTTCTGGACTGGGTAGAGGATAGTGGTAGTTCTTTATTGCTGCGTTCAAACCTGTAGAAAAATCAGCGCAAACTCGAATTTCTCCTGATTTCTTTTTGACGTAGACCGTCGGTGGGGCCCATTTGCTGTATTCTACTTTTGTCAATATGCCAGTGTTTTCAAGTGTAGATAATTCCTGATCAATTTTTTCTATTGACGTAAACGGTACGCTCCTTTTTTTTCTTGAAGATAGGTTGAACGTTTTCTTTTATTTCGATATTTGCTGCCATTTTCTTACATCTTCCGAGACCTGCTGAAAATACTTCGGGGAAACTCGTTTTTAGTTTCTCTTTTAATTTGTCTGCCTCGGTTGATAAACTTTTTACATTTTGGCAGTACGTACTTATAGGTCAATCCCACAGTTCGAATCTTTGCATCCAGTCCGTTCCGAATAGGTTTTCTGTATTTCTTAAGACGTACATTTTTTTTTTCGTCATTCCCTTAAATGTTGCATTTGTAATTACTTCACCCTCAAATTTTATTTTTCTCTCCGTAACTGATCTAGCAATTTTATCCGTTTTTAACATGGCAGGTTTGTTCAGTTTTCTCCATGTTTGTAGGTTTATTATAGTTAAGTCTGAGCCAGAATCCAGCTGTAGCCTGACCTGTTTTGCAATTCAACTTGTACGTATTTTCTTATGTTAGTCTCATCCGCTTGTTCAGTCCTTGTGATTCTTATTCTGCTTTTGCTTTCTCTTCTAGACCAACAATGAGAACTATTGTGTCCTATTTTGTGCATGTTAGACAAGTTTTAAAACGGTATGTACAGTCTTTAAACCAATGCCAAGTCCCACAGCGATAGCATGGACTGGCTGGTAGTTTTTTCTTATATTGAATTTTAGAGTGAGAAAATTTTGTTTTACCTGTTCTTGAGGTGGGAAAATTGGTTTGGTTTGTTTCTGAGGAGGGAAAGTTGGTTTGTCTTCGTACTTTACGTATGTGTGCTATGCCAGCTTCTTCTATGTCTTTTGAGTATTTCGTCACACTGATGCATCTCTAGCCGTCTTCGGCTAGTTTTTGAAGTGTAAAATCTTCTTCACTCTCCAATTTTGAAAGGATCCTGCGTCTCATTTTCGAGTCTTTGTTTGAAACCAGGCCTTGGACGTAAATTAAGCATTTGAAATTGTCCGCGCTGATTTCCGATAATTTGAAGTCATCACAATATTTATTAACAATAGACGCGAAAGTTATGTAATCTTCGCTGTCCTTTTTTGTAAGGTTCAGACATTTCCATCTTTTGTGGAATAGTGATGTATTATGGCTGAAAAGTTATGTTAATAGTTTTATGGCTTCTTTGAAAGTTAGCTCTTTTGTTTTCCTTGGAAGGATATAATCTACGAATTTGGTATATTCGCATGTGCCTAATTTTCTTAGTAATAGACGTACTTTTCGTGCGTCTGACCAATCTTTGCAGTCAAATTCATATAGATCTTCGTACCTTCGGAAGTAATTTGCAAAAGTTTTATCTTCGTGGGGTGCGTACGTGAAATCTTCGATAGTATTCCAAATAGCGTCTTGTGAGAGAACTGTTTCGTTCTCGGATTTTTGCTCTTTATTTGACATTAGACGTAGCAATAATTCTTGTAATTCCAGATGTTTCTGTTCGTACTTTTGTTGCTGTTCAAATTAGATTTTGATAAGTTCCACAATGGTTGACTTAAAATCTTCTATGTTAACGGAATTTTGTGTACGTATTTTACTTTAGTGTAACCTGACATTCTGTAACCTGTATACGCAAAAAAAATCCTTTGTTGCCAGAAAAATTGATATCCAAAAAGAAAATTCTTTTTTGTGTGTGTTCGAATAGAACTTGTTTTTTTTAGAAATCTCGCGTAGAACGTGTTTTTTTTTTTTTTTTAGAAATCTCCACGTAGAACTTGTTTTTTTTAGAGTCTACTCGTCGCCCACTGTTATGTGCGACGGATAGCAAAAAGGAAAAGAAAATTAGTTATGTACTATACAAAATTTAATACAGCCAACCTACTTGTCCAAAACAATTCGTCTCCGCCAACTAGCGACTTGCAAAAAAAAAATGTCAATATGTACGTTGGCTTTACTACGACGATGCTAACAAAAATGTTTACATTTCATTTGACTGAGCATAGTTTCATATCTCAGCATTTAAAGGAGCACTCATGCCCACAGTCATAGATTAGACGGATATTAGTTGAAAATTCATCTATATTATATAAAACCAATAATACGCAAAAACTAAAAATCCACGAAGCCCTTTATATAAGTGAATTAAAAGAAAAAATAAATAAAACAAAGTTCTTAAGTTCTTATAAACATTTATATATGTATGAGTGAAAATGGAAAAATTACTTCTCTTATACTGAAAAAAGAAAATAAAACACGTGAACTTTGAAAACTGTATAAGCTGTATAAGCAGTAAAGCCGACCAGTTGAGACGTTTTGAATTTACAAAAACACATATACATACTCACAGACAACTTAAGCTCTTGAAGATTGTTTCGGATGAGATGGAAAATACTTGCAAAAATAAAATCTATTTGAAAGAAAATGTTGTTATTTTTCTTAATCTATTTTCTAAGACAACCAAGAAATGAATCCCCAAACTTGAAAGGATCACAACGAAAACTAATCGGCATAATGTCTAATTTATTTAACCAAATATATATATATATATATATGTGTGTGTGTCTGTGTGTGTGTGTGTGTGTGCGTGTCTGCGTATATATATATATATGTGTGTGTCTGTGTGTGTGTGTGTGTGTGTCTGTGTGCCTGTGTGTGTGTGTGTGTGCATATGTGCGTGCGCACGCGCGTGTGTGTGTGTGTATACGCACGTGGGATGGGTAAATTGTCACCATTTTATATTTTTAGTTGGTCACCACTGTATCTATATATATATATATATATATATATATATATATATATGTATATATAATATCTGGATAAAATAAATGAAACAAAATTGGGTGTTTTTTTTTTATGAAAGTATTTATTTCTGTGTTTTTGTATATATTTATTTATTTAATATTTCACACCACCTAGGTCTTTCCTCAGAAATCAAATGAGATACTAATGTTTCATTTATTTTATCCAGATATTATATACATATCAAGAAAGTATACGTGGACTCTCATTATGCTATATATATATATATATATATATATATATATATATATATATATATATATATATATACACATGTGTGTATGTGTGTGTGTTTGTGTGCGCGTATTTGAGAATCTCGTTGTAGTAATAGACCTCTTTCATTTGAAACCATATGATGTTCTCAAAGATCAGATATACTTCTGAAAGAATGGCAACGACAAAAAATCAAAACAATAATGAAGTCCTTTCAAAAGAGCAGCTGATGTACGCATCGAAATTACTAGAAGATAAAATGTCCGGTCATATTTCGACGATAGATAAGATCATTTTCCCCCTTCCAACAAAGGAGAAGCAGACTTAACAGAATTTAAACACTAAACTACGTTTTAATGAATAAACGTGCATATCCTCTTCTTTCGAAGAGATAACGAGGTTTTGCTGTCTGTTTGTTAGCTTTGTCTATCCGCCTGAACATTCTTTAACATCATCGAAGGAAGTCTCATTTAATTGTGTGCTTTCTTCATTGTCTCCACTTTCACTAATGTTTCTCGGATAATTTAATGATTGAATTAATCAATAACGTGCTAAATACAGCTCCAGGTAGTATTGAAGCAACTTTTCGTTATTTTTAAATTGGAATGCTTAGAACGTTAACAGCTTTCATCATGGGACTTTCAATGCATAGAAATACTCACTTAAAATGAGTCAAATAAATTTATATTAATTCGCGATTATTGAGATTTCACAAATTAAATTTGCCTGCACACATTATATATATATATATCTCTATATATATATATGTGTGTGTGTGTGTGCCTGTGTTTCTTATGTGTATTTTTAATCCAACATTATTTCTTATTACTATAAGCGTTTTAGTATCGTTTAATAATAATAATTATAATAATAATAATAATAATAATAATAATAATAATAATAAGAAGAAGAAGAAGAAGAAGAAGCACAAGATCGAATCCACTGAGGGGTGGTATGAGCATCAGACAGACACACTTACCCTAAATAACGATGTAACTATCCTCTGGAAGATGCCAATTCAAACTCATAGGAAAATAAAACCCAGTAAACCTGATATTATCATAAAAGACAAGAAATTCAGGAAGCGTATGCTTATTGACATAGCAGTACCATCTGAGAGAAACATCTCCATGAAAATTATCGAGAAATTGTCCAAATACAAGGACCTGGAGAGAGAGATTAACAGGATGTGGGGAATGAAGAATGAGACTGTACCAATAGTAATCTGGGCCTCGTGAGAAAAGGACAGGACAATTTTACAAAGAGTGTCCTAGGTAATATGAACATACAATTTGCTCAGAAGATCGCTTGACGAGGAATATCTCATATACTAATAAATTTGTCATGAATTAGATAACAATTCTCCTATACGGCCTAAAGGACCATAAGGTTGGACCAGGCTCTATAGCATACAAAGCAGGAAACATAACATACAAAAATAATAAGCAAAAAAAATACCTTCGGTTATAGAACGCGTTATCCAGTGAAGATGGTACCATTTGGAAAAGTCAACAAACGAGCACGTTTGACAAGATATATAAGGCAAGCGAAAAAAAAAATCATGGTTGATTTTTATGCCGTGTGGGAAGAAGTGATGACTAATACGCAAATGAGTGCGTCACGTGACGTAAAAAGCGGGGGTGATTGGGGTAGGGGCATTGCTCTTGACCAATGCGTTGCGGCACCCATCAGTCATAGCTCGAGCAGCAGGGAGGATCACGGCGGTGTCGGAATCTCTTGTTCGAGGTTGTCTGCCTTATAACTAAGATGGGTTGACCGAAACCGCATCAAGTCGCCGAATACATCAATTTGGGGACAGTTCAGAGGATTTAGAAATAGTCAAATTGGTCTAATGGTGGATTACGAAGATTTCGCAGCTCGGAAAACTCCTTCTGATCTTTCTGATATGAAGAAAACTTCCGAATTCGTTGGTGAGGGCCTCAGATACGCAGGCCTAAATCAAATGCCTTCAGCAGGTAGTGCAGCCCTGGGTCAAGAGGGTGGCTGCTGGCAACAGGACTCTACACCATGTCACACAAGGAGGAGAACACAGTTATGAATATCCGACAATTTCTGTCATCACATCACCCCTTTCATCTGGCCATCTGACTGCAAACCCTTGATTATTATGTGTCGGGCCAAAATTGTGTGAGCGACCAACAAATCTCCTTGTAACACTAAAGATGAACTGAAGGCAAGGATTATGACAGAATTCACTACCTTAAAGAAAGAGACCGTCCAGGAGAGTTGCAAGAGATTCCGAAGTCGTCTGACGCCAATGGAGATTCTATTGAATAAATTTACTCTTTAGCATTTCAAGAAATGTTTGTGTAATTTTGGTAAATATATCAGTTAAAATCTGATGTCTGTGTTATTTTCATGTTTGCTTTTAGAGGACAATTTATCCATCACACCCCTGTATTTTCTCGACCATGGACCGAAATGTTATTTACAACCGAAATATAATATCATAAATAAACAAGAAAAAATTGAGATCGAATATCAAAATATCTTCAAAGAAAGAAAAAGCAAACATTAAAAGACGTTCAAGAATACATGATATTCTGACAACTGTATCCGTCATGAACAGGTACAAAACCTCACATCAACAACCATTCTTTAAACCTCGTCACAAAAGCCACCAAACTGCTAACAACTAACCTGATATCTTCATCCAAAGCCGATAGAAATTGATTTCATCATTCTTAACAAATATGACTACTACTCGGTAATCTTAAACATCTCCTAGAACTCAAGTTCATACCAGTCCTCAAATGGAACTCAGATGCACAATCCCTCTCTAAAGATGCTGGAAAAAAGTAGCTGATTCTTATACCGCTCGAGAAAGTAATAACGGTTGTGCAACTATATAAATGATGAACAAATTTATTGTTAATACCGAAAATGAATTATTGTCAGAAAAATTCCTAATTTGAACAACAAAAGCAATATCAACAAGAACTCCTGCAATCACTCTAAATACATGAAAAATGAGAAAGCAATTGAAATCTTAATCTCCACATATATAAAACCTATTATAATATAGTTATGGCTACCTAAAATTCATTATCTACTATAAAGAGTTTAAAACATCAAAATGTCATGATTAGCAAAAACAATTCTCTCTAAAGATAAACTATACTAAAGTCCAGTAATCATATACAAATAAAGTTATATACATGGATAATAAGTGTATCATTTTCTCGGTGACTTAGCTACCATATGATGGGTAGAGGAACAGTCTCAATTTCTTGAAGACGCCCTTCTTGACAATTCATACGGAGGTATAAATTGTAAAATATATAACTATAAATTTATTATTATCGGTATGTATGTATATTTATTGTTTATGTATTCACACGTCAACTCTTAATATATTGGTCATGATTCGTAAGTGAATAATTGCAGTGTAAACAGCCAAATTGACCGAAGAAATAATTACAGAGTATTTGAAGCTCTTGAATATCAATCCAACTTTTTACATCGATTGCGATGTAACCAGTGCAAAAAAGATATCGGTGTTACGACTAAAACTTGCTATCATGAGTACTTATACGAATATTATTCACCATATTGCATCAAATGTATTGCATCTTTATTAATATTTTCTCCGTAATTTTGTCCATGCCTTCTTCATTATTATTATTATTATTATTATTATTATTATTATTATTATTATTTCAAACCATGAGAATTTTTTGGCTCTCACTCTTTGATTTAGTGATAACAAGTCTTGCTTAATCTCCACAGTATTCGTACTGATTTTATAACTGCTGTCGCTTGGGTAATCATGACCAATTTTTGTTCTTATTTCTCTAGCAACATTATGACGTTTATCTAGGCTTTCATATTCTTCTAGTTTCAGTCGATGATTCTTTGATAGGATTTCAGCCTCGATTTGGTAAAGAGTTTAGAGCACGATGCAGTTTACTGGTTTGGATGGTATAAACTTTTTGAATTTCAAAATATCAAATGGTTTTTCTCTTTTATTCCTCAAATACAGTTGGTATTTACAGCTGAATCCATATCACTTGCGCAGTTTCCAGTGAATTTCCTTCCAAAAGCGTTTATTCTTTTCGTTCCTTTTCGTTCATATTTATTATTTACAGTTATTATTATTTCCATTTTAGGTTTTCCTCATGTGCTGTTTGATAGTCTTTTTTCAAAACTTTTACCGGTCACGACGCGATATAGGAATATTTTTCATAGAAGTCTACTGAGCATATATGAGAGAGTTTTTTTACTGAGTATATAGCAATTAGAGTATTTACAATTTTGTTTGTATTTCATATGGCTCTCCTGGTATTTTCTTAATGTCTGTATGAATATTTTTAATCATATCTAACGATCCTATTATTACTGAAATAGTGATTGTGTCTATAAGCTGTATTCTAGTAATTTCTTCTTCTTCTTCTTCTTCTTCTTCTTCTTCTTCTTCTTCTTCTTCTTCTTCTTCTATTATTATTATTATTATAATTATTATTATTTATGAATTATTCTTATCAGGACATGAATTGTCATGTGTATAGCAAACGTCTGATAATTATCTCAAGAGATTTAAAAACAACAATATCCTCTCAATCTGCTAGCACATCTCATATTAATCTTGCAGACACTACCTACGGTACGGTTTCTCGCACGTCATTGAAGCTACGATCTTAAAAAGACACTAATTATTATTAATGCTATTATTATATTTCCTAATCCTATGGCACGTAGTTATCGTTTGGGACTGAGTGACAGCACTCCTCATATCAATACCAACATTTTCGATATTTTCGCAGACCTCATCTCCGAAGTCTAGTCCCCATTCTTCATTGTATTTATAATCCATCTGATCACGTTTCAATTGCAATTACAGGCGCAGATCATTTTCCGTATTTTTGTAAAGTCCATGTAAGGTAGATTTTACAATATTTTGTTTACTTTCGTGTTCATTATATCAAAGGAGTCACTTTCATGATTGTTTGCCAATATTTTTCTTATCAAATCTGCACTTCTGATTTGAATGAATTGATTGGTCTGAATGTCAAAATGCTGTTGTATCGTATTATATTATTTACTAGAAAAAACTTTTGGTTTATATTAATACCATTTGTTTACATGTCTGAACCCAAAATATTTCATATTGCCAGTGGGAAACAGCAAATGTTCTTAATTCCCAAGCACATTTCACATTATACCTTCGCTTTGGAGATTTACAATTATTCCTCTAATTTTTAATTCATCATTATTATTACTGTTTGATATTTCTTTCGACTCTCAGATGTTTCGGTCGGATGAATATTATCATCTCACAGCTTTTACATATAGCTTAGAGACACACCATTTTTCTAAGCACATGAGCTATCCCAAACAGTGCTACGACATGCGCACTCACAATGGTATCAGGTATCTGCAAGTCGACTAGTGAACCAGAAAGATTCCTGGAAATAATATGGAGTGCGCCAACTACAAAGAGAGAAAACGTGAGCTGCTACTTGATATATTTCTCCGATTTACACTGATAGGCTTTATAATTTGTATTCTCATCTTCCCTGCTTTTAATCTTATTCCCAGGTACTGCAACGTCTATCAAGATCCATGTATCGGTGTTCTTCTGCACAAGTGTAATATCAGAGCGTTTTCTCTGCAAGCGCTTGTCATTCAAGATGTTGATCTTCCACATGAGCTTCATTTGCTCATGCCCGCCCACTGATTATGGTGACTGCTCGTATCACTTCTCTGGGCGCTCGAGACAATACCTTCTGAATATTCACTAATATATTTTGAGCGCTACTTTGTTATTGTGCAATCGGTACCATTGTTGTGCCATCTGAGTTGAGTTATGACCGTAACAATGTGTTGCACAATTCGACAGCTTTTCTACACAATATAAAATAAACTGTTCTACCAATATTTTATTTCCGGTGTGAAAATCTAAATCAATGAAATAATAAAAAAGAAAGACGAATTATTAAAAAGCTAATTTTTAGAGCATTGACTATACGAATGGTGGACTCGATTATAGCTCAAGAAACAGGAGAAAAGTAAGAATGAGAAAAATCACAAGAAATGTAAATAAATATCAGGAAATTGATAAAATGAATGGTCACATAGGAAGCATATGTTGCTATGCATTCAGACCCATTACTTGGCTGGAAAAAAGGAATTTAAATAAATGAACCGTAGGTCTGCAATATTCCTGATTAGGAATATGGTTATAGAACCTAAATACGAAGCAGACAGTTTATATGCAAAAACAAAAAAAAAGATAGGATTCATTACTCATCGAAGGACGTTTGCAAATAGCCAATATGTAAATGGATAGTCAAGGATATTATTATAAAAACTGCTCGAAACAGTGTAACAAGATAAAAAAGAAAAGTAAAAGTATGGAGATGATTCGAAAGGAATGAAAAATTGGAAAAAATGCACGAAAAGTGTCAGCGGCAAATAGAAATATTGCCAAGGAAAAATCATTAATATATATATATTGAGATGACACCTGAAGAAAGAAAAAGGTATTACTAAATTCAGCCCAGGAGAAAATACAAGCGTGGGCCTACGTAAAAAAAAATAGATGTTGTGATTGTGGAGAATGCAATCAAAAGTAAACAATCAGTGACTATTTTAAATCGGTCGGGAAAATTGAGAAAAATAAGGCGGGCAGTGTTGCGAAACCTATCCATTAGGAACTGTACAAAGGACCGAGGTTTGATCTTGTATACAATATCAACCCAAACCAGAGACAGTTTTGGAAAACAAAATTGTATAATCCCTTTTTTTCGACAAAAAGACCGACCACACCATGCAAGTAAAAAGACTGAGTCTAATAAACCTTAGTAAAAAGAAGCGTACTTACCAGATTGTAGACGTGATTGTGGTAATTTCGTAAAATAAATCTATTTGAGGCTTTAGTACACATCATCAGTGATGTTTCTAGCCGAGTTTCACTAGGAGTTTCGGGTCTGTCAGCATCATATCCCCTCTCCACGGTGACCCAGCCAATACTGATCTGGTATCGACTTGTGTACCTTCCGTCAGCTACAACATTTTTCAACTTCCGAAATGCACACCATACGACTCTTCTTTGCAATTTATTGTCCAATCGCGGATGACTTCCGGTTCACCAGCAGAATTCACTCTTCCATAAAAAAGGAAGGAAACACAGTCACAATTTATATCTGATCAGGAACATGGCGGAGTGCTTGGCTTGAAGTAATAAGTACAGATTTGATTCCACAGCCCCGAGACATATACACTCACATGCACACACACAGAGAAACGGACTCAAACATCACATTCCGCTTACACTTATCCCCGTTTTTATTTATGCAAGAGATCACATAAATAAGATGAAGTTTTATGAGAAACTGGAAAATAAAAATATAATTATATCTTGCTTTTTTAAGTGTCAATATATAGAATATGAAGTTTAGAATCGGGCGCACATTACTAGGTGCACTTGGAACAACAGTGTCACAAACACTACAAGCAAGACTGGATTTCCCATAATTTCCGAAACAGGACTGAAGCAAAACAGACATACCAGTATATGTGACGATATAGTAATCAAGGACGTCAATAATTCCAGTTGTTGTTTGAAGCCTCCGATTGATTGAAAAAGTTTCCGACAGACTCATTGAAGGAATTCTTGGTAGCCTATGCCTTAAAGAAATACAAAAAAAAAATGTACTCACAAGTACAGCTCACACATTATGAAGGGCTGTATCTATGTAAAATCTGTGTGATCTTATTTCTTTTACAGAAATGTTCAGTGGAAAATGTTATGAAGTCATTTCTAACCTCAGGTCTCTGGTTGGGAGCCGGAAGGAAATGTATATATAACAAGAAATCGAAGGAAATAATAATAATAATAATAATAATAATAATAATAATAATAAGAAGAAGAAGAAGAAGAAGAAGAAGAAGAAGAAGAAGAAGAAGAAGAAGAAGAAGAAGAATATGACCTGTTATAATTCTATGGGACTACACAATACACACTGACAGAACAATCAAAGCCAACCGCCCAGACATTGTTATTAAAGACCACAAACAAAATAAGTACCACCTTATTGATATGGCAGTCCCTGCAGACTGCAATGTATCTGTGAAGATATTCGAAAAGCTGTCAAAATATAAGGACCTTGAAATAGAAATCTCAAAAATGTGGCACATGGAAACATCAACAATCCCTGTTGTAGCTGGAGCCCTTCGACTGGTTGGAAAAGATTCCAGTAGACTAATTGAAGAGATACCTGGAAGTCCATGCCTCAAAGAGATACAAAAAATTGTTCTGACAAGTACAACCCAAACTTTACGAAGGGCTTTATCCATGTAATTATTATTATTATTATTATTATTATTTGCAATGGAAAATGTCATGATGTCATTTCTAACCTCAGGTCTCTGTTTGGGACCCGGAAGGAAATGTATATATAACAGAAATCGAAGCAAATAATAATAATAATAATAATAATAATAATAATAATAATAATAATAATAATGAGAACCTCGTAATAAAAATCAGTAGAATGTCACATATCAAGATAATATCATTACTTATTGTTAGTGAGGCTTTGGGAATTATATCAAAAGAATTAAATAAATATACGTATCGGATTCCTGGTAGCCTTAAAATATGGGGATTGCAAAACATCATACTCATTGGATCTTCGCAGACCCCTGCAGTTTTCTCGCTATAAAGTTTTAGAATGTCTGAAGAGCAACTTCTCGAGAGCTCCCCTCTGCGGCTGCTCGGTCTCACGCTGTCCGCTGATCTGAGATGGAACAAATACATCGAGTCAACTGCATCATCCACCGCAAGGAAAGTTGGCACCCTGTGCCGAGCCAGGAAATTTTTCTCCCCGGAATCGATCCTCCAAATCTATAAATCGACCATTCGCCCTTGCATGGAGTATTGCTGCCATATATGGTCTGGAGCCCCTGCTGTTTGCCTCAAGGTTCTTGATAAGATCTAGAGACGGATATGCAATGTAATTGGCCCTGATCAGTCATCTCGTCTGCAGTCGTTCTCTCACAGACGCGACGTTGCCTCGCTATGTCTTTTTTACAAATACTTTCACGGTAATTGCTCCGAGGAGCTGCTTTCGCTGGTTCCTAGGCCTCATGAATATAAACGTCCTACGAGGCTGGCATCCCGTTCCCACCTCTTCACCGTTGAAACTGTTAGATGTAGACGTCTCTTCTACTCCAATAGCTTCATGTCTCGCACATCTCGCCTGTGGAACTACCTTCTTTATTCCTGTTTCCCTGACAAATACAATCTCCAAATATTTAAGTGTAACGTCAATCGACATCTCCAGTTGCCTTGATCTATCCACTTCCCTTCTCCACATCCTTTCACCTTTCATTCCTATCTGCTCTCTCTCCATATCTTCTGTAACCCCCTTGCCTTGATCGATCCACTATCTTTCTCCACATCCTCTCTTTTACCACTCCTATCTGCTCTTCCTCCAAACCTTCTGTAACCCCTTTCGTGCTAGTGGCTTCCAGCCTTGCTTGGGGTGATACGCTTAAAAAAAAAAAAAAGGAATAAAGTGTCGCGGCCGACACTTGAGTTTGAACATAGGTCGCCAGAGAGCAAACACAGGCGATCCCATTACTGAATTAAGTAGACCACGTGACCCTAGAAGAAACGCATATATTGGAGGTAGAGCGTGTCTAATTGATCGCATTTCTACTCTATCCTCTATTACTATACGGACCGCTATTCTCTCCTCTATTTACTATACGGGTTACTTGTCGAGCAAGTATTATCGTACTCTTAGTGCGAATGTATTTCGAAGGCGTCTGACACCAGTTTTCTTCAAGGGCCTTACTATAGTTGTATCTGCGATTATATAGTCTCTACTGCAACGAGTATTACGAAAGTGATAACTAGTGTTCGTTGACATCACAAAATGAAGTAACCACCGTTTCCGACATATTTTTAATGCATGGCGCTTCATCTGTTTGCATCTTCTGATACAAACAAGTTGTTGTCTCTTGAAGTCTCTAGTTGAGAGTTGGGAACAATTCATACTACAAAAACCAAATGCAAAACACAATAATAATAATTGAGCCTTTGGAAAATGTACATACGATTACGATTTTGTCATGAAACTTATAGTATATGCACGTGGAATTTTGTTATAAATAACGGAAAACCCTTCGCAATTATGATATTAGAATAGATCACCCGATAGAGGTATGAAAACTATATTTAATTGCCATAAGTAAAGAATATGAAATGTTAGTGGATTTTGTTGCTCCCGAATACCACAAAGTAAACTTGGAAAAGAAATTGCCCAAATCTGCATAATTAACTTCGACTAGCGAGAGAAATAAAACAATTACCGAACATGAATTTTGCATTTATGTGCGCTCTTGTTGGAGCAACGATCCCGAATTGGTTAGCGAAATACTGGAAAGAATCGAAACCAACTAACCAGTGGTAAGAAGGAGAAACAATTCCATCTAAATAATGACAGTAGGATTCAACCTTCAGTGCAAACCTTTCCTGGAAAGTCAATAGGTGACGAAATAATAATCTTCGATCGCTGGTGAAAATGCAGTATTGTATAAAAATCGATTAAAAATTGTTTTAATGCTTTCAGCTGAAAAAGCCTAAAAGAAAGCAGCATGAGTTGTAACAGAGCCTATTCGCTAGAATTACGTAGGACGAGCCCTTTTGCATCAGATATGACAATAAAATCATTTATGCTTTCATATCTGTAAATTCGGTAGCGATCGCAGACAACTTGAAGCACAAAAGAAAACGAGTGAGAATTGATTTCACAAAGATAAATTGAAGCTTATTGAAGAAAAAAATCATAACTGCTGAATATAAAATAAACAAAATATCAGTACAAATGTTAACGAGAAAGTTATACAATACACAAAACTGCTAATGACATTAATACGAAAAGTTTTGATCAAGAGATAGAAATCAATTAAAATGCTTACATAAAAAGCTGCCAATAATTCATAGAAATCTCAAATGTATCTTCTGTTTCCTTTTCTAAATTTTACATGTTTATTAATTCATATGGAGAAAAGAAAATCAAATTTTTGTATTAATGAATAAGCTTGAAAGATGACTTCTGTGAATTAATTAAATGATACGAGGAAGTACGGTTTTGTCCTCTGATATGAAAGATTAATGAGAAAAAATTTAATATAAAGTTGACGAGTTGTTTGTGTGAATTGGAACAAAATTAATGTTAATGCAACTTTGTAAGGAATATTCGCCTAAGGGAAATACGATGAAAATAATGGCGGAATGTAAAACAAAGAAAAGAAGCAAAAACATGGATAGAACGGTAAACGGCCGAACGTCATATTAAAGTTAGAACTGACATAAGTGAGGAATTTGTTTTAATACAATATATATATATCTTTAAAGATTGAAAGTGCTGAAAAATGGAAAATGTCAAGCTGCAAGATACATAAATAGAATATGCTAGCGTCAGCATGAGAGACGAAACATCGGTTTGGTATACAAAAGAATTCTGCTTTGGCTATATTTTCTGATTACTGTTATAGTGTGAAAACAACTCCGGCTATAATTATTTATCGGTTACATTATTGAGAACCGTAGACTTCTTCAACACCACTCTGGCAATCCCCCTTACAGTAGGAAATTACACACGCCCGCGCACGCGCTCATGTGTGTGTGTGCGCGCGTGCGGCGTAATGTATAGTGGCTCTTTCTTTCTATGCGTCGTGTCCTTTCAGAACGTAGGCGACCATGGCTCGTCAACTCCCTCTATTCCTTGCAGCTCTCAACTAGTTCCTTCACTCTGCAACCTCCTCCAGACCACGTTCTGTCATCGTAAAAATACATCTATTGGATGCTTTAGTACACATCATCAGTGATGTTTCTAGTCAAGGTTCGGGTCTTTCAACATCATACCGCCTCTCCACGGTGTCCCAGGCGATACTGATCGGATATCGTCTTGTGTACCTTCCGTCAGCTACAACATTTTTCATCTTCCGAAATGCACACCATACGACTCTTCTTTGTAATTTATTGTCCAATCGCGGATGACTTCCGGTTCACCAGCAGTATTCACTCTTTCATAAAAAAGGAAGTAAACACAGTTACAATTTCTATCTGATCAGGAATATGGCGGCGTGCTTGGCTTGAAGTAGTAAGTACATATTTGATTCCCTGCCCCCGAGACACATACACTCAAACGCACAGACAGAGAAAGACACTCAAACTTCATATTCTGCTTACACTTATCCCTCCATTACTTGCAGCTCTCAACTAGTTCCTTCGCTCTGCCACCTCCTTCTATGTTATGTCATCCACGTGCTTAATCCCTTGAGGTATGTCATGCGTTGTTTTCTCTTGTCTCTCTTTCCCTCTATTCGACACGTGAGTATCAGATACTCCAGTGCCTCCTCCCTCATTATGTTTTCCAGGAATATCAACTTCCCCTTCCTGATGTTAAGTATAAACCTCCTTCTCTAAGACCTCATAGTTGCTTACACGCACTTTCTATGATATCCTTAGCATCCTTCTGTAGAACCACATCTCCGTCGTCTCGAGTCTCTTCTTCATCTTTGAGGAAATTGTCCAAAATTCGCTGCCGTAAAGAAGGACAGATGTCATGTAACAGTTCAGTGTTCTTTTCTTCGTTACCAAAGAAATCCTCCTGTCTCGCAATACTCTGCCCAGCTTTTGCAATGCGTCCTTGGCCATGCCAATATGTCTACGGATCTCAGTGTCGCATTTACCGTCCTCTGTCAGAAAGCTTCCTAGATATTTTAACTTCCCTGTCTGCTTGATTCTAGTGTTCCTGACCTGAAAATCGCATTTCGGGTTCATCCTTTTACTCATGACCATCGGAAGGAGAAATTAGAATGCCAAGTTCGAATTCTACTTACATTCAGTTACGCGCAAATTCCTTTAGGAAATGTATAAATACATTTATAGGTTAAATAGTATGAAAGAACGTGTTTTTTAAAGGTTTGGATGACAACTAGTCTAGGAGAAGTACAACACTGAATTCAAACCCAGTTTGGAGACCTCGTGGGACACTAAGTGGACCAGTCCCGAAAAATATGTATGGTTTAGCATAAGCCTGCATCACCATGATCAAATCATATGTACGGTTAGTCTAACTGTTCCGTTCTCGGAACTCAGGTGTTGGGCTCTAATACGTGGAAGTTGAGTAAGTATAGAGATATACACACCTACTCACATCTGAACTGGTTCAGGCATGCACATCTGCAAAGAAAGTTAGTATATTTTAATATTGGCAATATTATATTACTGACCTTCAATAAATATCACAAGAGAAAATTTCCATTTAATTTGTTAATACCTTAAACGCGTAAAACGTTTTTTTATTGTTTTGTGGATAAAATCAAATGTTTTGTAAAAAAAAGAACGTTTCATGTTTCCGCTTGTACATTAATAGGCACGGAAAGAACTACGTCCTTAATGGAAAAACGAAGTCTTTTCTCCAATTATCAGTTAATGATTCGTTAATGGGAAGGGAATAAAAACAGTCAGGAAAATAAATGCCGAAGTGAAACATTTATGACGTTTTTAAATGTGATTTGTTTGTTAAGCAATTTTGAGCTTTCGATTTGCTAAATAAAATTATCATGGAGCAAAATGAAAATACGACTAATTTATTAGACATCTTTTAGAGTCATAAGAAAATGATGTAATATGTCAGTAACATTTATTTACTGTAGTCTTCATTTTTACTGAGTATTAAACATAGAAAATTAAATTAAAAAAACCCAACATTCATTTCTTAAGTGTGATGTTATATAAAACAAACTCAACAATAAAATTGTGAAAATAAGAAAAAAAAATATTTTCGTTCAAAATGATTCTTGAATTAATTTTACACTTTAATAATAGTAATTAAAATTAAATAAAAAAATTCGAATATTAATTTCTCGTAAAGAGTTCTTTTTTTAAATGAATTAAGAGTATTAGTTAGTTATAAGCCATCCGTGATACAGACTTAGGCGATCATGTATCTTTTGATACATGACTGACGATTTTCTTCCTTCAGAAAGTTGCCATTTCTTTCTACTGTAAACCAGTTGCCATCCAAGGCAATAGAAACTGCTATTTACCCCTAACTGGAGGGAGAAGAAGCGGATTCATACGTTTTCCAAGGGTATTAGCATGTAAGTGAATGTAATAGATTCGACTGGAATTCGAACTCGGCTCTCCAATTCCTCAATTAAGAGTATTACACCACTATTCATAATTGAGGCAAAACAACCTAAACAAATGATAATGACAGTATTAACCCTTACTTTATAAGGGACTAAAAGTATTATTAAGAGTATTATCCACGCCCATTGCATTAAAGTGTGGGGTTCGGTGTAACAGCGATGGCAGCGCAACCGACAGTTGCCCGGACTGTACTATTTTTGTACTTGGCCCCGGGTGCACGCTTTCTCATTTAGAATGATTTTGTGTCACATCCTGCCAGCGTGGGGCGGCAACAAAATACAATCGCTTCTCGATGGGCCTTTTTGGCTAAGATCAAAGTGTAGTATCCCTCATTAGCTTAATCTGATTAGCTCTCTCCAGTCATATCTTCCCTTCTTTTATTTTCTCACTAAAACCAAGTAGCGTCTTTTCCCCTCTTTCCACGCGATCAAAACGGAACAGTCCATTATTTATGCGGTATTGGCCGGGCGAAACGGTCATGCGCACTAACGAAGGGAGAGACAAGCACAATTATAACAGGATAATAATAATAATAATATCTGACATGAAACATCTTTTATGGTCAATTACGTTCGCTAACCAAAAGATTGAGATATAAATAGCGATGACTATATACATAGAATAATAGAGTGCTTTCTCTTTTGTTATTTGTTTCGTATTTTAATCGATTCGAGAAAAACGAAACTCTTACATTACAATTTATATTGTTGACTTCCAGTCAATAATTGGTAGAAATCAACATTCATAAAAAGATCCAAGGTTGAACTATTTCAACAGTTGAATTGCGAGAATCTGCGCTGTTTATTGATATTCCAGAATGTATAGAACAGTGTTTCTCAACCGTTCTTACCCGGAACCCTAGAGTCCCACAAGAGGTTGTTAGGAGACCCACGAGAAATAGTGATAAATGGGCTGATGCATTTTTGTTTCATTTCATGTCCGTAATTTTATTATAGTCGTGCGGCATATTATTCGAAATTCCTTGGTTATTATAATAAAGACTTTAGTCTCTTATATTATTTAAAATTATAATAATAATAGTGAATGTATATAGCGATGCATATATGGCGTCCATGTGAAACCGCTTTCACTGGTTAGTGGCTAAGGCCTCTACATAGCGGTTCGTGTGTCATTGAGTGACTCACTCGTGTACAGTCTGCATGCACGGTGTCCATATATTGTGCTTATCAGGGTACCTCCATAGCTCGTCTCGCTAGAACAATTGCGAATGAATAGTGAGTTCGATCTTCACTGGGTGCACCATGCTTTCGGCCTTGGGCCACATCTAATCTACACTTAGAAAATGGGTGTTTTTGGGTGGTATTCAATAAGCTTTACCCACTGGCAATCGATATTCAAACTCAAGTGTGGGCGGCGACACCTTATTCCTATATAACACCTCCACTTTGAGATGACTTCTTCTGGACTCTATATTTCTTTAGATTCGGTTCCATATTCAAATGTTCCGTTGCATTTCTTTTTCTTTTACTGTACCTCCTTTGTTCACTAATTTCTGGTGGAAAGTGGTCTGTGTTTATTTAAAATATATATATATATATATATATATATATATATATATATATATATATATATATATATATATGATAGTAATTAGCAAGCCCTAAAATGCTAGTATCTGCATTACCTTTGTTGGAGTGGGCATGTTTTTATTGCGTTTGAAGAATCCGGTCGTCTCCCGTTTTTATCGATAATTTGTCCTAAATATTTAAGTCTGGATAAACAATTCGCATTTTCTTTCACTGATCTAAAAACCATATTCGTTGATTCTCCCAATTTACATTTTTATATCTTCCGTATGATACTTTCGAGTCTTAAGTATGTCATTCAAATATGCTTGAGCAAAATCTAAACCGGCAAGCATGGTATCCATTATGTGTTGGAATATGCTTGGTGCTACCTTTATACCGAAAGGAAGTCGATTGAATTTGAATAAACATCTATGCGTGTTAATTGCTAATAGTATTGATCACTCTTCGTATTCTAGTACTTGACTGACGAGGCAGATCTTTTTCCCGCAGTTGATTGCTAGATAAGAGTCTGACAGGTCCAATTTAGAAAAATTTACCTTCATTCAATTTGGCAAAAATTTCTTCTAGCGTCGTACTTGACCGTCGGTGGCTGCTTCCTTTTCTCCTGTCTAACATACCCAATGCACTTTGGCTCTGAGTCACTGGGCATATAACACACACACACACACACACACACACACACACACACACATATATATATATATATATATATATATATATATATATATATATATATATATATATATAAAAAGACTTAAACACTAATATTCCATGGTCATAATTTATTCCTTTGGAATCGTAAAAACGATCCAATTCATCAGACCTACAGATTAAAAAAGCATTTTGAATCTATAGGTCTGATGAATTGGATCGTTTTAACGATTCCAATGGAATAAATTATGACTATGGAATATTAGTTTTTAAGTCTTTTATTATATCCTTACTCTGTCCTGGACATTGAGTTCTACCTGGATTCTATACTCTTGGAATTATTTTTATGCATATATGTATGTGTATATATAATTGCATATGTATGTTTATATTTACCAATAATATTCTCTCTCTCTCTCTCTCTCTCTCTCTCTCTCTATATATATATATATATATATATATATATATATATATATATATATATATATATATATATATATCTTCATTGCCATATTCACAATGTCGTTTTTGGCCGTTGTACGCACCGGCATTCTTCCACTGATTAGAATTTCGAACCGAACCCTTTGTCTACCGGGATTTATTGTTCTAGTTCTACCTGCCATGCCTCTTCCGGATGTCCCAGATATTTCTCTTTAATTTGACTCTCGAAGTTTTTTGATTCAACACTGTTGTAGTCTGCTATTGAACGCACGACACTTTGGATCTATTCACTGGATCTAACCAACATATTATCAACATGGCCAGTAGAACTAGAACAATCTACCCCGGTAGACGAAATAAAGAGTTCGGTTCGAAATTCCAGTTCCTTGAAAAGTCCGGAGCGCACAACGCCCGAAACGTTGTGAATATGGCAATGAAGATGGGGATAACAGTCCGAATAATGTATATATTCATAATACGTAATCTCATTTATATATATATATGTGTGTGTGTGTGTGTGTGTGTGTGTCTGTGTGTGTGTCTGTGTGTGTGTGTGTGTGTGTGTGTGTTCGTGTGTGTGTGTGTGTGTGCGTGTGCGTGTGCGTGTGTGTGTGTGTGTGATAAAATGTCCGCGTATTAAGCTTCTGCCAGGTGTGTTTTTGAATGATGTCCGGGCCATTTACAGGTCATAACTTGATCTGCTTTGCGGTCATTTCCTCAGGTCATTACCAGTTCACACACCTGCACTTCTTCGCTGCATAAGACAGGTCATTACATCTCAGCAAGGCACTGGATGAAGAGTGAAAATTAAGCCTCCAAGTCTGCAAGACGGCTTTGCTCATCCTGTTGTACATCATTGTAGTGAAATGAGTTAAAATCAGGGAATGATGCGGAAACGGATGGAGAAAAGTTAATGTGGAACCAACTTTCTTTGTGGACAATGCTTGTCTGCCTTGCAAATCACTGGTCGAAATATCGGATACATTTTACATAGGTTCCATAATCGACCAATCGTTTCTGTAGGAAGTACGTGGCAAGCGACAATGTGATTCATAAGTATATTTCAATACTACCTGCCTCAGGCCATTGGCCAGCAAGACAGTTCTACAGGTTATAGCAAATGTGTATTTATTTTAACCCACAACGGGTGCCCCACTACTGCAATCTTTTTGCCAGTCAGGTTTACCATAATAAATGAAATAATCAATTGGTGTATATAAATTTTGACTATGGTAGTAAAACCTTTCTGGTGCATTTATCTTGCAAGGAAATAAGTCGGTCGTCGATGTCGATGGTGTCCAGTAGCAAGCGTCCTACGTGACGATCTTCGTGACGATCTTCATGACGTTCTTCGTGACTTATTCGTCACGAGTTAGTGACGCTCCGACCCCGAGCTGCCTACCTCCGACTCCGTCGCTGCTGTCGTCAGCGGTGTCACGCGGCGTCACGCGGCGTCACGCGGCGTCACGCGGCGTCACGCGGCAGCCGAACTATGCTTTTCTTCGTCCGTCAGGAGCACAAATCTGGCCTTGGTCGTCGTCGACGATGGAGACGAACGCTACGACGCCAACGACAAAGACGCTGACAACGACTGACGAAGGCGACTGCCCGACGGATCTTCGTTGTCGTCAGTGTTGTAGCGCGCGTGCACTACAACGAGCGACATTCTGCCGCTATCCGCCGTTTACCTCAGGACTCATATACAGAAATGTATTTACAGAAGAACAACGACTCATTCACATTCATTATTTCTGTCGATCAATGGAAAAATGCTATGATGATCGGTTTATCCTAAACAAAACCCCAGTCAAAATTCAAACTTTCGAAAACATTGTAGAGCCGATAACTGTGACATCTTGCATTTCCAAAAATTAATGGTGAACAAATCATCAACTGATGCTCATATGAATGGGGCGCTTGCTTACATATTTTTTTCTTCTGCGTGCCGTGTTACTTCAGGACGTGGGCAACAAAGTCTAGCAAAAATGTTTTATCCCCTTGTAACTCTTAGTAATGTTACTCAGCCATCCATTCATACAAACACGCTGTGTAGCTGGCCCACTGTCATTTCTCTGCCATTTCTAATTTAAATATGATATGTGAGTATCAAACTGTTCAATCCCCCCTTCCTCGTTATATGTCCAAGACATTTCAGCTTTCTGATTCTCCGTATGTGCCCTTTTTTTTCATTTTCCATGAGACATCGTCGTTCCCCGTGCGCTCCCTCTATAGTATTTTCAGCATTCTTCTGTAGAACAACATTTCTGTTGCTTTCATCTTCTCTTCATCTGTGAGGAGAGTGTTCAAAATTCACTGCCATATAGGATGATTAATATGAAATTTCATAGCAGTTTAGCCTTCTCTTATTTGTTTCTAATGAAAATTTCGTGTTTATTAGTACTTTACTTAGTTTTTTGTAATACATCATTCACTATTCTAATGTTACTTCGGATTTCGGGGTCATATATCACTGAGATAAAAAAAAATATCAATTGTTAGATGTTGTAAATCATATTTTAGTATAAATATAAATTTTTATGAACTATTCAAATTCTTATGCGCATGCAGCGCAACGTTTATTAGCGCGGAATGCTAGCAAAGTAAACGTTATTCGCTGACCACGAAGAGTTTAATTTTCAAAATTCACACGAAAAAGAAATACATGTATTTTTTAAAACTACTTACAAAAGATGTATTGTCAGACCTAAGGTCATGTTTATATTAGTATTTCGCACGTTTAATTAGGAATGATATGTTAGGAAAATATCTCTTTTATACCATATAACGTGTACCATAATTAAAAACGATATGTTCTGCAAGTTTTCAGTAGGACTGGGATTTATCTAAACGACTAAAGGAATAGAATGAAAAAGGGAATTATTCGGGCTTGCATTTATATCCCTGTCGTGTCGATGGAATGCGGAAGACATAGGCTCTTAACTTGATGCAATTATTTAAGCTATTTTATGTTCAGTTGGCGTACGCCCCCGTGCTTGATATTATTGCATTTTTTCCTAAGTGACTCAAAAAGGACGGAAACATATCCAGGTTTTCATTTACCCATAGCAGAGAACCCAAATGACCGAAATCGAAAGAGATATCGAATGGTAATATCAATTTAGTGATGCTCATATCAGTTAAATTTGAGTCATTTTTATGATATCTTGAACAAGTTAGTCGATGATACTTTTCTTGGTTTGTTGTTTTGTGGCTTCATGGGAACGTGGCTAGAACATATGCATTCGGATCATGAGACCCAGCTTTGAATATCATCATAGTCGAATTCTGATTCTTGATTTTATCGGCCTTGGTTGGCAATCCCAGTTTGGCAGCAACTTTGGGAAATGCCTGCAAGCATACAACGGGGTGCCACAAGACTTGTGAGTGAAATTAGATAAAACTGTTCGATGGCTGCCGATTACTGTTGTAGTATGAAATGAAAAGTTATCATGACTGTGTATTTGAGTATGTTCGCCTTGCTCAAACTGTCGATCACACCAGAACAGTGATTCCCAAGCTCCGTATCGCGGCAAATTAATGTGCCGTTTGATCGTCTTAAGTGTGTCGCGAAATATTGAAAAAATCGCGAAAAAAAAATGAAGTACATGTTTTTCTAAATAAGCTGTACAAATAGTTTAATAGAGATATTGAAATAAATAAGTTCATATTTGTGTGCATTTAAAAAAAGAAAAATTATTTCATAGCATTTACATGTACACCCTTTGAATATTTTGCTGTGTCGTGATATTTTCATCTGCTCTTAGATGTGCCATTGCATAAAACGGGTTAAGAAACACTGCGCTAGATGATGTACTCTATCCCAGAAAATGTAACTCAGAATGATACACTTTGTGGGCTTTGAAGATTAAGATACTTCCTTCTTTGCTGTTAATTATTTAATCAATTTGTATATGCATGGCTAGTTGGGAAAAGAGAAACTCGGACGAGCTTGAAGACTTTATGATAAAATTCTTCAAAGTCCCTACCCACAAAACCAGTGAATCACCCTTAACAAATAACTACATTTCATGAGATATAGTTACGCTTATCTGTCTATGATGTAACGTCGACTTCATCAGTTCAGTTTTGTTACAGAATAAAAAGTGTCTGATAATGTACGTCACAACGAATTGTTGGAACTGTTAGGAACTTTGAAATATTTGTGAAGGTTATTAGAATAATCCAGAACCTTTGCTGGGAGCAAACGGCTTGCGTACAGATAAAAAATGAATTCGTTAAATAGAAAAAACTTGAAAAGGGGATTAAGACAAGGATATATTTTCTCATCGGACTTATTGAACCTATATATTGAAACAAATCTTAGAGAATAAAGAGTCCCAACGGGGAGTCATTATTGTTGTCCTCGATCTTAATAATTTAAGATATGCGGATGACACAGTGTTGATAGCAGAAAGGGTTTGTAAATTACTAGATGTCCTCTAAGCATGTCGTAGAGGAAAGCGAGAAGAAAGGACTAAACATAAATCGCAAGAAGACAGAATGTTTGGTTATCAGCAAAAGGAACAGCCCAACATGCAACTTACAAACTGCAGATACAAAAATACAGAAAGCCAAAAAAAATATTAAATATCTAGAAAGTCCTTTAACAGAGGACTGAAAGTGCGACAGCAAAATCCGAAGGCGCACTGGGTTAGCAAAAGATGCCATCCAAAAGCTGTGCAAATTATTAAGAAACAGGAACATTGCGTAGGAAACAAAGAACAAATTGCTGAACTGTTATGCAATAACTGTCCTCCTTGAGGCAATAGAAATATGATACTACAGAAGGATTCTGAGAACACCATGCACTGAACATGTGAGCAACGACGAAGCTTTAGAGAAAAGTGAAACAAAAGAACACTTATACTGTTATATACCATACCTATGAACACTAACAGGTGGGTTCCAATCCTCGTAAATACGTTGGATACTAGTGTAAGTTCGAGTAATATGCTGTCTAAGTAGTCAAACAGTGGTTTACCTACTTCACGTCGCTTGAGAGTATTGTATTTTGTTGATGTTATAAAGATTACCATTTCATTTCCAACTTCAGTTTTTGTTATTCATCATTCAGTAACCCTTTCTAGGTTACAACATATATTTAACATAATAATGTTGAAATGTCCTGGCTAAATAATGAAGAAAGAGTGCTTAGAACGCGTGACACTCACGGGAGATATTGAAAGCAAGAGGGATATAGGAAAACAGCCAATAAGCTATCTAGCGAGCGAGTGTAAATGAGTGCCAGAACAGTGTTTAAGATAGACAACAAAAACAAACTTTGCTAAGATATTCAATGGGCAGGAAATTGTAGAGTACCACGATCGACAACATCCTAAAGAGACATGGCGCATCGAAAAAGTAATGTAGTGATCATAGCCCTACGACTAACCTGCATCCGCATGACGGCAATGTCTTAGTATTGACTGTAGAGCATTGATTATTTTGTTACAGGTCAACATTTCAGTGTTTAATGATGTGTCGGTCACTTAAATAAAATAGCGAATATAGTTCGGATATTTGTTAAGGTTTATTTTTTTTACTTTCTTCGAAAAAAAAAACAAACAATCTATCACTGGTGAGAAGGAACATTATTGTTGTAATATGATGCCAAACACGATTTCCATTTATGTGTTTACCCAATAAACAAAAGCTTAGAGAAAAAAAAGTGGGTATAAAAATGCATATCTTTACTTCGCTTTTCATGTAATAGTTCTAACAAAAGAATTAAATCAGCCATTCAAAACATGACGTTATGTTGGGAGTCAGGAAAACAAGTAATATTCGCTTTTTTTTCTCATAATTGAAACGAAATATGACAGTATTTATTTCAGCAAAATAATTTTGAATCGAAACGGAGATCTCCGCTCAAATATATTTTTTTTTACATCAGTCAAGACTACATTACAGATCTCTTTGTTTTTTAGAGACATCATTATTTATACCTATTAAATAATGCAGTAATAATCAGTATGATGGTAACAAACATTAATAGGGTAATAAAGTAGCCAGCATCTTGGCTTCACTCACTTTCCCACCAAGGTAACATAGCCTCCCTGTGCCTTTTTTAGAAATACTTTCATAGTAACTGTTCTGATGTTTTTTCCTATTTGGTACCTAGACTTTATGAATGTAAGCGCATAACTAGATCTCACCATTTTACTGTAGAATTGGTTCGAGGAATGGCCTGATTATCTATTAGGAGAGGTTGCAGCCAAGGGCCTCTCAAGATTTTATAAAGTAATAATTTTAATTTACAAGATGTTATAACTACAAAATGATTTCAATATGAGAAACTCATTTGTATTTGACTTTGCAGGAAGCAAAGCAAGGAAAAGAATGTTGTAGTTTGTGTCATTGTGTTTCAAGAAGATAAGATGTTTGATTTTAGTTTTAAAAATCTCAGAACTTTTTATAAAGCAGTGATTTTAATTTTCTAGATGTTATAACTTCAAAATAGAAATAAATAATGATAACAATATGACAAAGATATTTATTTTAATTGTTTTATTGTTATAATAATGGTTATTGTTTTGTTTTTTTACTACTATTAGATATATTTCATGAATCATTGAAATCGGACCAGTAGAGGCGTTGCTTGGACACTCACGCAGAAATACACACACGTACACTGTACTATATATATATATATATATATATATATATATATATATATATATATATATATATATATATATATATATATGAGAATATTGAAGTCAACATCCAGCCTTATATATTTACATACGCTCTATATTGAGCACTTTAACCAATAAATATAGCATACTTTAAATTATATTTTATCATATATATATATATATATATATATATATATATATATATACTATGATATATATATATGCGTGTGTGTGTGTATGTGTGCGTATGTATGTATATATAATCGAGTCGCAATATATATATATATAATCCATTGCTCGATATATTCTCAAATATCGGCAGTCATGCTAGGCTTTTATATGGTCTTGCACAGATGCTGCAAAGTCGAACGTCTTTCGTAGTAGTTTTTATATAAATGCAACATAACGTGTACTGAATGACTTCTCCTCGTGTGAGGCGTCTTTGAAAAATTTTCTACTGACTCCACTTAGACAGACATGACCACATTCCCTCCACGTTGGATCAAATTTTGTCACAGCATTTTCTGGGAAATTAACATCAAGGCCCTGAACAATATATGATTTGAATTTTTATTTAGTGAAACACGATTCTGTTCAAAGTCTGTTTTCTAAAATTGTGCACTGCTTTCCTCCAGAATGAATGATATAGAGCTAAATTTTCCAATTCATTTTGCTTATTGATGGCTTTTTTCAGTGTGTTCGTGACACAATCTTTATACCTTAATTTCGGTTTTTTATTTAGAAAAGTTTGCATGTTTTGATCTCTATATCTGACAACTGACTTTAATCCATCTATAGAAATTGAAATGCATATTTCGGGTGATGTAATTATTTTAATCGTTGCGATTATATTTATTAGGGATAAAATTAGTTAGATATTTTAATCGGTGAGAAAAGTTGGTTTATGCGACCATGTAAAACACTGATTTTCAAATAGCAAGATTTTCCGTTTTTTGGTTCTTTTTTGTTTCTATAGGAGGAGCTAACTAAAATATATCTCTACATTAAATATATTTATATATTAAAATTGTTTTGTTGATTTTTAGCAAGAGTAATTATGAGGAATTTCTAAAATGCATTTTTAATCAAGGAAAATATTTTGTGGCATTTTACTATAGATAAACATAAAGTTCAACAATTAAAAAATCACCTTATCTCAAAAGCAATTGTTCGCAAGAATGGAAACCAAAAACTTAAATAAACAACAACGCAATATATACAAGAGTCAGTTTTCTACGCACATAGTTAACCACCACCTTAGGCAAGTTGTCATAGTGTTGTAACTCATCCGTATTTCCTTATTGTTTTCTGATGCTAACTTCTTTCTTGATGTGGATTATGATGGATCTCTACAATGTCTTATCTATTGTTGCTCCTAAAAACCTTTAACTCTTAACAATCCATCTCTGCCATTGTTTTGTCATTCATTAGCACAAACCTATTAATTAGATTATTTTCTACTTTTATCCATCCTTTGACTTTATTATATTATGTGAGTGTTACATTCTCTGCGTACCCTTTCCTCATTATATGTCCAAGAAATTTCACCTGTCTGTTTTATGCATATTTTTCCTTGTTGTTCCTATTTTCATTAACACTTTCTCGTTGTTGACATATTCTCTCCATAGCATTCTCAGCATTTGTCAGTAGAACTACATCATTGTTATCTATTTTCCATCTACAAGGAGATTGTCCAGCATTAACTGCCATATCGGGGATTGCATCCAAGACAGTAGTTCAACATTATTTCCTGAGTGGCTGTTAATATTCACGCTGATCTCGTAGCTACTAAAGTGATACTTTTTGGACTGAAGTGAATTTTATAGCCATATTTCATAAAACACCGTAGAGAATGATTTCATTACTTGGACAAGAAAGTAATTAAATTCAGTTTCTTCACATCACCCGATTATTTTTGTCTTCTTTTTTTTCTTTTTGTAAATTAGATTCATTTCATTCTTTGCATCCAGATCACATCCGTCCAGAATTCCAACTTTTTAAAACTACATCCAATCTAAACAGCGATCCTTTCGGACCATACAAACAATTGATTAGTTTAATAATCGGCTGAAAGACTAACCTATTGATCACTGATACGAGGAATGCAGTCTAGAATTGACAGAAAGATGGAAAAGATGGCAGTTTGGTATTATTTGAGAAAAATAAAATTAATCTTTGTTTAATTGAGTCAAGAGGAAAAAAACAGTGCTTTTCATCTTCGGTATCTTTATGTTATTACTTAATGATGAGAGATTATTTCAACCAAGCCGAGGGAATTTCACTAAAGCCTCATTTTTTTTTTAATTATATAGCAATGACTATACAAAGAAAGAGAATGTAGCCATGTTACACGGTGTTATGGTCGTGATTGTAGTCTTCATAGAAAACGAGCGATGAGTGTGATCTCAGAAGATTCACAATTTTAAGAAGTTTTCGAGGAGAGTGCATTTATGAAATTACGAAAAATTGAACTTATTTTAAGAAATATGACATTAGATAATGCTTTGCGTTACTCCTGACAAAAGGTGGCTTATGCATGTCATCAATTGATTCAGTGATTTTTTTTTTTATATTGCCATGCTAACATTTTTCTGAGAACAAAAGCATCTAGCTGCACGAACCTCTAACGAAAAAGCGATATGTGACAAAAAAAATCTGATAAAACCTTGTTAAATTTAATTTCATTTTTAGCGCCTTTTGTTTACTAATTTGTATTATAACATGTTTTCATGATAAACACCGAAATTTTAAAATGAAAAAAAAATACTATCTAATTTAATTGAAACTTGGGACAAATATATTCATGAAAATGCATTTTATAATTAAGATTTTGTGGAAATTATTATGTAGGCTAACAGTGCCTTATCTATTTTATGTGCATCTATAAAAGTCCCGGGAGAAATCATATCTGTTGAAATTTTATTTGAAACTTCAGCTCGAGCTATCTAGAAAATTACGCTCTATCTAAAATTAATTTTAAAAAAACAAAAAACTAATTTTAATGATTTAATATCGTTTTATATATTAATATTCTCCCTGGACACATTTGGAACTATGTGTAATAATTTTTCTAATATCTGAGAAATGTAAGCTAAAACAAGATCTAACGAACCGAACATTTAAAACAGAGAAGATAATTTTTTTTTATTGCGTACTGAAATTATGTAATTATTGACGAGGAAACAAAGTTCTAATAAAAATATATAATAAGCTGTGTGGGAATTTTGGTTTCAACATAATAAAATGTATGGAAGATAAGAAATAATGAAATTTTCTCCTTGGACTATATTTGGTGCTTTTTCGCATAGCTTGTGCTCGTAAATAAAACAGCTTTTTTTTGTCATTTCTTGTCACCCATACATCAGTTGTCTACCGAAAGGCTTGTGAACTTAAACAGACTTTCATCATTAAAAACAAAAACGAAATGTACTTTTGAATGACATAACAGAAACAGTTTAAAAGCTGATTACGTTTTTTATTTTTATGTCTATGTTTCTGCTATTTTATTGTAATTAAACCTAAATTAAAACTTCTGAGAAGTTATTTAAATGACTACAGTACGGTTCAGATTACATGAAAATCAGCCCCCTGAAATCGACGTAGTCAAAGTTGACTAAACTTAGGAATTATCAAAACATCGGTGAGTGAATGGAGAAATTAAAGTGTTATTTTAATCAGGTTTTCAGACTATAGAATATTTAGTTCTCAACAAAAATATAAAATGAAACAGTATTTGAGATCGTAATTGTATGGGAAGATATTTTATACTAAGTTTCACCCAATATAATGCCCCCAAATCACTAAATGTAGAGGTTTCTTGTGTAGCGTTGTATGTGCTTAAGAAAGGGGAAAAATGAAGTTCATCGTGCTATGCAGGAAGAATAACGGTTAACCGTAAATGTGAAGAGGTTAAGATTGTAGTGACTGGGGACAGATCATGCCGGGAGTCTGTTCTGCAAAGCAGCAGTTCTTGGGGAAATGCTATCTGAATGGAACTTACTTCTTACTATAGGAATACGAAGGGAATGGAGATGATTCCCCTTTGTGTACGTGGCATGGCGAGTCCCAATTCTAAATCTCAGGAGTGGAGGGCTAATGGATTTTAACTAAATTATGACGAGTGATGGAACGAGGAAAACTTATAAAAAGGTGGAACGCAATTTTTCAATCATTAGTAGTCTCCCTCAAATACTTCTCACTGTGATGACCATTTCTTTCTGTCTTTGCAGAATTCTACTAATAAGATATTCAATTCCCAAGAAGACATTATGTTATGGGAACTTACCCATAATATTAATAGACTGTTCTGTACCCCACAAATACTGCGCCCCAAGAGGGAGCAGCAGTCACAGAGAGTGTGAGTCAGTCAGAGACAGAGTCGCGTCAGACGATTACTGTAAGACATTGGAATAGTGATACTGGTCGAGACAACATAGTTCTCTATAACCTAACCTGATTATTATTACTAACACTTTCTACTTCTGTGTACATATTTCTGTTTGTAATATATCTGTGTTATTCCACACCTGTGTTCGAGTTATTCTTCATTGGTTCTACCTTGGACCATCACTATGGTACAAGGAACCTGGACCATAACACTTTAAAATGCAACAACTCGAGCCCCCCCCCCTTTGTTGCGAACGATAAAATGTTCTATGACGATCAAATTATAACTTGAAAGATGACACAATATTGCCAAACAAGATTGTGAATATGTTGTTCAATAAAATTCGTCTCCTATTCTACTGAATAAACCGAACGAACTCTTTTCTGTTAGCAAATATAATTCATTTATGAAATCATATTCAAGTGTCATAACGGTTATCAGCGTAGTAAATATAATTGACAAGCTGACATCAATTTTTGATCAAATTTCAACTTCGCATTAATGACTTTTGAAAGATGTTCTCTATATTCCTATATTATTTCAAATTATTGTTCTCATCTTGGTGGATATGAACGTTATTAAAGACACATCGAATCGAGCAAGTAACCACTGTTCATCCTCACGTGTCCATTGATCATTCCTGCTGAATTCATACTTTACTATCTGATCCAGAAATTGAACTCTCGTCCACTAGATGAAAGTAACATATATGCACGGCTCGTATTTGAAATGAAAATCTAAAATTAATTTTAAATAAACAGTAAGAAAATGATATGGGGCAGTTACAAGCTGATAAAAAAGGCATATGCATTATTTTTTTTTTTTTTTTTACTGATTATGTCGATGCATGTGCGTATAGCGTTACGGTTATCGATGACAACGAAATTGAGATTCGCATACCAATTATAACTCTAACCGAGGCCGTTTGCTTTCATTTGTATCCATATTTTCGCTCCGCAGCTCGGGAGTAAGTGCTGGATAAACTGGATTCTCTAACTTTGGTTGGCAAATTCTAAATCCCAAAACCGTTTGAGTGTAGAGCAACTACACCCCATAAAACTTATTTGCTGTGAAAACCGCAGCAATTACACGTAAATGCTGAAACTGTGGCCCTATACCGCACAAGGAGTCTACAGGGTTATTAGCAACAACAGATGTGGGCAAGATGAGCAAAATAACTTGTATACATGCAGTGGGTAACTGGACTGCAAGGTTACCGTGGTGTTATAAATCCATTGTCTCCCGATATTGAACATTTACGCCTCTTTTTTCAATAATTTCACCCCACTCAAGGCAATTATGCTACTAACTCGTAAGAGTGAAAGAGAATGAGAACAATTTAGTAAGGAGAAAGGGCAATAAAAGAACAAGTTTCAGGAAGACAGAAGATAACGAATGGCGTTACATTTAATGTATAATGTAGGTATGAGGGAAGCAAGAAAATGGAAGAGATTTTTACAGGCAAGAAGTGCAAGAAAATAAACTATTAGAATATTACTTAAGGTTATATCTAGATACTCCAGCAGTAAAATGATGAGATCTAGTTGCCAATCTAGTAGAACGCAAAGAGGAAAGCTCATCAGAACAACTGCTGTGAATATATTTATAGAAAAGACAGTGTGAAGCCTCGCCACGGTGGTGAGAAAGTCACTGAAGTAGAGATACCATAACAGGATCGATTAAATTACAGAAACTTCTTTGGATTTTCTCAAGAATCTGGAGATATATAGCAAGAGCACCAAATCAGACATAACATAAATGGTAGATTTATAAATGTACAAGATTAATTCTGACATGAAGAATTGCTTGGCACGACGCAGTGGTCCAAATTTTCTAGCAATAGACCTAGCAATTTGTCTGATATAATCACTCCACTTTATATCAATGTAAAACGTAACCAGGTGTAATGAGATGCTCTTGTGGCGGTTATCATTGGCTCTTCTGGTGGAAGACAGAAAAAGATCTCTCTGGTGATTAAATGACAACGGGTTTGTTTTGCAGGCGTTAAAATTGACACGCCATTCTTTGCCTCTGTTAAACCACTGGTCAGATGCCATTTTTGAGAAAAGCTGCCAGTTTTAAATTGTCGGATCTATTGGGCTTACTACTAAGACATGAGTAAATAATTGTGTCATCAGCATAAATACCTATAAGGATAACATCGGGCAGGTCGTTGGTAATGATAAGATACAACGTAAATCCAGGCATAGGGACCTGGGGTAACTCAGGATTAATGTGAAATGATCTAGAAGCGTGTCCGTTCAACTCTTTCACGAAAGCTTCCCTTGGATATATGCAATAAAGCGGCGAGGTGTGCGTTTTAATCTGGTAGACTGTCCTCTAGTGTAATGAATCGGAAACTTGATGCGTTTTTATTTAGGTACATCTGTAAAGCTGGTGTGCAAGCTGTAGCGTGATGGTTTGGAATTTAATCCTTTTGCAACGAATCCGAGTTTCACTCGTATTGGAGCCTTTGTGCGAGTGTACACACAGCGTAATAGATATAGAGAGAGTTTCGTTTAGAGATAAATAACATTTTTTTCCTGCACTCATAATACGTTCCTATTTCACTCTGTGCCAAACTATTGTAAACCTTAAATAGAATAATCAATTAGGGCGCTAACGTGGAATTAATTAATTATTTTAATTAATTTAATAACGGTGTATGGAAAATTGTTTCGTGTGTATCAGGATGCTATCTAATTAGACGTTGCATGTAACGCCATTTAAATAACCGAATTGATTAAGAATTATCTTTTCATTCCATTTAAATTATATGAAATTCATTGAAGACTATCCTTTTCAAAGACGTTCTGTCAACTTCATGTTTCAGCAAATAGAACTTCAATAAGTGAAAGCAACCTACTAATTATAGTTATCTATCCATGTATCTATTATGCATGCATGTATATATGTATGTATGTATGTATGTATGTATCTATCTATCTATATATCTATATATCTGCCAGTAATTACATTTAAATTGATGCCCATATGAATATCCTAATGTCTATCAAATAAACACATAATAAGAGTATATTCATATATCAACCTACCTTAAACACTGAACTTTTTAGCTCATAAGAATTCAATATACAGCAGTATAATGCATATAATTCTATCTGTTTCTCTTCATTTATCATGAATAATAACACACACACACAGACACACCCATATATATATATATATATATATATATATATATATATATATATATATATATATATATATATATAAACAAATATGTGTGTTTTTATGGTGTAAAATAATATCAGAAATGAAAGAGATGATGATACAAAGTTACAAAGATTATGGACGGCGCATTTCGCATTTGTCAAGTATCTTGAGAAACAATCAAACATTTTATGATCGGATCAGAGAAGGTAATCTAATTTTTTGTCCTTCTCATCCTAAAAATAGTCCTAACTCATTTTCCTGG
>OZ038492.1:76442501-76452501 GCA_964036315.1 Acanthosepion esculentum | reverse complement strand
GAGTGCAAATGTATCGTTAAATAGGAAAGAACCGTTTGATTGATGATCCGAAGTTATTTAGTATTTTTTCTTTATATTTTTTAAAAAACAGTGCTCGTTACACATGTAGAGCCTAGATTAAAACTCTTTTTTTTTTAAATATGATTTCATCGCTACACAGGAATTACCATGTTTCACAAACAGAAGTTAAAAACTTCCAATTCAATTATAGAAATTAAATTAATGTACTTAGTTATATTTCATTTTCAAGCGAACTTTGGAATAGATATTTATTCGTACAAGGGTACAGAATATGGCACAAGGCCAAAAAGGGTGTTGGGGAAAAGGATGGTCTTCTTCTGTCTTAATTCTAAACTTAACTAGTCACATATACTGACCCAAATATACCAACAATAGTCCGATCACCGAAACAACACATACACTTTTACCTTTCTTACTACATCCACCATAATACTTTAATGTCTCTATAAAATCCTAACTAGTGCCGATATGTACATTTCAAAGTCTGTGTGGGGAGGGGATTAAAAACAACAATTTTAAAAAAATTGATTATTTACAATATGAATTAATACTATTTACATGAAAAAACAAAACAAAATAAGGTTAGTAATAAAATCCCTAACAAAGTGGCAGAAACATCACTTAACTGGACGAATAAACTGCGGGATTATAATAGTATAAAAACAATTAAAAAAAACACTCACACAAACACACACTCATTCAGCCACAACAACAATTACGAAAACACACACGCGAAACGAAAGGCATCCCGCAACTACCAGAGAACTGACATCACTGACCACCTAAAAGAGGGAGGGGATGCGGAATTAAACTGAAGAAAAATAGGGACAGAAAGAAAAGGGGCCAATGAGCATACATACCCTAGATAAGTTAACCAGAAACAGGAAACTAAAGATTCAAACTAAACCTAAACTCGCCTAATATCGGGACTGGTTACCTCTGTTCAACCAAGGAAGGACAAAATCCTGTACCTAACCGACATCAAAGTGCCACTCCAGGTCAGTCCCTTTCACTCTACACAGTCGCTCAAGATTTACCGACCTTTTGTCGAAATCTGATAAAGAGAGTCGCCGCCTTTCCGTCCTAATCTTGACTTTAATCTGATGCTTAAAGTACAAGATCAGTTGGGAAGAAGTGAACCTCTCACCTCCATAGAATCTCTTCTGACGTGTCGACCAAATTACGACTCTCATAATACCTAGTAAGCAGTGGAACACATAAAGGTCAGCCTTCGTCAACGGCGGTGCCACATTGCCACAAATAGAAGAGGCTTCAAGGAAAAAGAACTTTCCCTGCAGCATATGAATCATGAAGCCTTTAACGAACTTACACAACGGTGCTACCACCCAGCAATGAAAGAAAGCGTGAACAGGGCCTCGATCTCCCCATCACAGCGTCGGTAGTTTAGATATTTCTCCAAACCCGCTGAGCGAACATTTTGTCGAAACAGAGAGCTCGACGCATCACCAGCCAGGTCAGAGTGCATCATCGTTATTGAGACATTTCAACCCGGGCGCCCAAGGCCAGACTGAGCGAGCCTCCTGCTTCGTAAGACCGAGCTCGTCAATCAGATCATCATGAGACAACGCCCGGACGAAGCGAATTTTGGAATACCTTATTTTGAGTGTTATGGAGCTTTATAAGCATATACATTCATAATATTAGTTTCTATGGATATGGAGAAAACCAATCATTTTAATAAGGAGCACTGGGTATTTATTTCCACAGACAACTATTGTATCAACATATTAGTTACAAACATATATATATATATATATATATATATATATATATATATATATATATGATAAACTACAGCAATTGAAGTGTTTTTATCTTATTTTTCATCCAATAGTTTTGGACGTGGTTGTAACAGTCCTCGTATTAGGGATGAATAATTCATTTCCGACATTAGCTGAAGTGTTTGAGGGTAGGATTATGAAATTTTGTTGGAAATATTTGTTTGTTTAGTTTTATGAATTTTGTAAGCTCGTTTTATTGCGTTTAAGATGAAATGGTATGGATAGTGTAGAAGTTTTATTGTGTTCTCTATATAATCCTCTTCTTCACTAATGCATTCAAGGCTATATATATATATATATATATATATATATATATATATATACATACACACACACATATATATATATGTGTGTGTGGGGGGTGTACATATATATAAATATATATATACATATATGTATATATAAGCATATATATATATATATATATATATATATATATATAGCTAAAAAAACAAAGTTTTAGTGAAGCCAACATAAACAATAAATCAAATCCAATAACCAATAAAACAAAATCAAGAAAAAGCGATTGAAGTAAAAAGGAAATATAAACTAAGAATAGACCCAAATCAGACACTTGCCTAAACAGTAATATACACTTTTCTCTCTCTATATATATATATCCCCCTGCCCCCTCTCTCCCTCTCCACCCTCTCTCCCTCTCCACCCTCTCTCCCTCTCCACCCTCTCTCTCTCTCTCTCTCTCTCTCTCTCTCTCTCTGAATTACCAGGCGAGACTAACTACATTTGCTAGCATCATGATTTAGAAACATGAATAGTTCGGACTGCTGCTCGAGTTTCACGCTGACGATAGCACTAGCGGGAAACTGCAGTGTTTATATATATATATATATATATATATATATATATATATATATATATATATATATATATATATACAACTTGTTTGATCATTTATATTTCCACGATTTGATATATGCATCGTCCCAAATTAATCGCATTAAATGAGTCTCGTTTTTCGTTTCATTCGATTACACTCGTAATATTTTGAAATTCACAAACTTAGATTTCTGCAAACATAATTTCTATGTATTCTAGAACATTATTAGAAACGTTACGGAAATCTCACCCGGGAAATTTCACCCGGGAAATCTCACCCGGGAGATTATATGAAATTGTGTGTATGTATGTATGCAGTTACAGATGGATTGATGTACGGATGAGCGCGTACCTGAGTGTTTAGAACGTGATCATTACGACGATGAGACACTTCGGGTCTCACTATTGTCAATTTGTTAGGGAGATGACCCGTGCGGCACAGTTGGAAAGTGCCTGATAACCAGCTGAACCAAAGGTTTGTGCGTGTAATTCGGAAGCCCAAACTGTTTGGAAGATCAAACTGTTCGTAACCGTGGATTTAAGCGTATGCTGGCCTTGTTCAACCATTAAAATGCCAGGTTGTGCACTCTCTCTAAAGGACTAAGCATAGACACAGTATAAAGCACAGGATGCATCAATGGTTACTAAAGAAAGACGCATGTGCCTGATCAGGTATCTGCAACAGTGTTTTGCTACCACCCACCTAGTAGACAGGCATAGTTGAAAACGAAGTTCCAGCATGCATGTATGTATATATCTATATTACCATTTTGCCGTTTTCTACGTAATTTTGTGACTAATAATATTCAATATTGTTGTGTGTGATTATGTTTATCTATTTGGGTTCATGAAAATTCTGATAACCTACGAAGAATCGTCAGCTTTGGTTAAAGTATTTTTTTTTCTTTTTGCATATTTTCTGTTTTCCATAAATGAGAAACATTTCATTTGTTTACTGTTTTGACGGTGAAAATTCGTTTCATTTTCATAATTTCTTTTTTCCTAATACTTTTCTTTCTGGCTTATTTTACGTTCTTTCAGTTCATTATGATTGTTTATTACTAGGAATTACTATTTTCTGAATTTATCTTTGAATTTAATTATTTTTTTCTTTTTTGATTTTCTGTGTTTTCCCTTCATTATTTTGCCACGTTTTTCTATTGTACTGCAAATAATTTCTTCTTTTTCCTTCTTTCCCTGAATTTTCTTTATATATATATATATATATATATATATATATATATATATATATATATATATATATATATATATATGTATTTGTATTTCTAATCGTTTGAGTTTAATGGTCTTTTACTTTCGACACCATACTCCTTTTAGTTTTTTCTTGATTCTTCTTCTTCTTCTTCTTCTTCTTCTTCTTCTTCTTCTTCTTCTTCTTCGTTCACATATTTTAAAATTTTTATTGCCAAATTTTTATTGCCTGTTTTCCAGAATTCTCATTTCATTCCTAAATTATTCTTATATTATATTATCTAAGAATATCTTTAAAAAGAGGCAATTACATAAAAAATAGAGGAAAGTGATGATGGCTGGAACCATCAAAGGACAGTTGAACGAATTCAATATAAATTCAGAATGATTTTCTTTATTTAGTACCACACGTAGTCTGTGTGACTATCTTGTGTTCGAACGCATGCGTACAGATCTAGAAGGAAAGACATACTGGGACATTGTAATCTTCAGACAGATATATAGATTTTCGTTTAACTATGATTATATATTTAAGCTGAGATCTTAGGGGAAGAACTGGGATAGTATAACATGAACGTCGTCATTCACGACACCACAATCATCACAGATAACGTAAACTTGGTATTCTGTTCGCTTTCTGACCATGGTTGATGTTCTCAGCATAGGACAAGAACATGCTGCGGTCCTGTCGGTATCTAACCACTTGTTAATTAAGTTATCATTTCGATCAGATCACATGTTTATCCTATTTCATCTGGTATGAACTACACAATTTCTATGTCATAGAATTTCCACACAGTGTTTTCATGCAGCACATGTATAGTAGTGTAGAGCGGCATCTACGTTTCTTGGGAATTAGCTTCATTAACACTTATGGAATGATATGATCCTGGACCTGTTTGGACGAACTCGGCCGTCCTTACGATGTCTGGGCAGTCAGAATAAATAATTCTCTAAGGCGTGGATGAGACGTACCCGATATTTTCCTCCGGCTTCTTCCTGACATTGAATACAAAGTACCTAACAACTTTCAAGAAGGTGGATATCTCCAAGTCTCAGTTGTTCATGGCCTGTGCCACAACATGGCGTTTTGTCAATTTCTTGTCTCATATTTAATAGCTACTAAGTTAATTCTTTCAACTCTCAAAAAGAGAAAGAAGAATGCTAAAATTTCTCACATGGTATGTAACATGAGGTTAATCGTCTTCCATTTAAGGCCCCCCTCAAATGTGTGTTCTGAACCATACAAACACATGAACACACACACACACACACATAAACGTCATCGGGGCCAAATATTTGATAAATCTATTGTACATTCGTTACCAAATCTTACATTTAGACTACCGATATATATATATATATATATATATATATATATATATATATATATAAAGAGAGAGAGAGAGATAGATAGATAGATAGATAGATAGATAGATAGATAGATAGAAAATAAACTTGTAACATACTGATTTTGTTTTTCAATTTGATCAAGATTAAAGATGGAAATAAATAAATTTGCTGCATCGCAATAAATATGCACATTTTGCAAACAGATGGCGGTATCAAGAATATATCTCAGCCTTGCGCCCCTCCGATCACGTGATCACGGCGGACGCAATATATCTCTATGACCTTGCCCTTTTCTTCGTTGCGTCACGACCACTTTCTTCTATACAATATATATAGTCTATTTCGATTATATAATCAATCTAATTTCTTTTTAGTCTTTTGATTATCACTATCATAACTTAAATACTCTTAGGGAATATTCTATAATATCTTTTATACTTAGTAGCAATACTGGATTTATATTGTAGACATTGAGTTTTTAGCAGCCCTGGAGGTGTTGTTATATACCCAATTTATATACACTGGCGGATTTTTGCTGTTCGAAGGAGAGACGAGAAGGTCCCTCTGATGGGTTCTGTATTGAGTTACGGACCATTTGTTTTTGTTTGTCAACTGAACGCTAGTTGGAAACATTCCTCTCTACTCTTACTTCTGCCATTCCTTACCTTTACTACTGCCGACTCTCACGGAGCTTTATCGTCCGGCATACTTGGCTTTTATTAGTTCCGGCCCTGACTTCAACCTAACTGAACTTGGTTGATCTGCGTTGATGAACGTGCTTAAGACAGGCCTGAACTACCTCGACCTAACTCATCATTTTTTAGGAAGTTGTTGCATGGATATCATCCAGACTTCAAACAACTTATACTGTATACTTAGCTTGAATACTACAGAAGGTTCAGCATAGGACTTAACGAGCAACTACCCAGATAATAATGTAACAATGCCGTTATTTTTTGCCGTAATGATTAGTTAATTCATTCGGTCAGACATTCCTCCTGATATCTTTCGTCTTGGGTCGAACCGTAAGCTTATTCAACGGTGCATCGTGTCGTCACCATCATTTCTTGCCGCTTTATCATGGATTTCATCAACGTCTGCACCGGACAGTACAGCTATTTTGCCCTATCTTCAAATATCAACTGCCGGCGTTTCCTTTCAACCTAGCTCTCCTCGAGTAGGAAATTGCTGCTGGCGTATTGCCCAGGTTTAAAACAACATATACTGTACACTTCGATTAAATACAACGGAAGGTTCATCATTGGACTTAACCGGCAACTACTCAAGCTTTTTCACGACACATTTTAACTGAACCTTAACGGCGATTTTTCATGTCAGATTAACTTACCGGGACTCTACTTTTAACCTTTAGTCACAGCTGTATTATTTATGTTCTTCTATCCGGTCAGTATCCCTGAATTTATTTAATTCTTCTTACCGTACTTGATTTAGTGTTTGTTCATGTTCCTATAACCGAAATACTACTTTTGTATAGCAAGTAAATAAATTTTGTGTTAAGTTTTGTTTGTCGTTTTGCTCTCCTTCTTGACCTGTCAGATTCACGTCTTGTATTTTTAAATGATAGCGGGCCTCCTGTTACATTCCTTATTTGGTCGCACAGACTATTTTATTAGGCCCCCAAGGGCTCCCTACACATACATTAATGATTGGTTTAATTATTTCGCCCCAAGCAAGTCAACGAAGCTAGTGTTTACTGAGTATTAGAGAATATGAAAAAGAAGAAAAAAAAAACACTGTAAAGGAGAGAGAACAATAAAAGATCAGGAATTAAGAAGACGTTATATTGACATTGGATTTAAATGTTTGAAGGTCAAAGTTGACTGGAAAGCAAGAAGCCGGAAGAGAATTCCACAGGCGTGATGTGCCATTTGAATAAACTATTAGCATAGAATTTAATTTGTATCTAACCATTTCAACTATAAAATGATGAACCTTACCTTGAATGTAGTACTATTCTTAAATTCATAAAGTTTAATTACCAAAGAGGAAACATCACCAAAACAATTATCGCGAAATATTTATAGAAAAGGCACAGTATCTTACACCGGTGGGAAAGTGACTGAATCCGAGATACCATGCCAGGAAATTTAACATTGCTGATGATTCTTTGGATTTTATAAATAATCTTTAAATATATAGCCGGAGCATCTGGCCACAATATTCAAGGCAAGGCTGAACGGTAGATAAATATGTAAGATAGTTTCTGGCGAGAAAAATTGTCTAGCACGAGACAGTGAACCAACTTTCCTAGAAAGAGACTTAGCAATTGATTCAGAATAATCTTTACACTTCATTAATTGTATTAACACTGCGTTAACACAGAGCTGTACTGTCAAATGTATAGGATCATGTAGATGGTGAATGGAATCCTGCGATGCATTAGTCCAGATCACTTGTCACATTTCACACTATACACTAAGAGCCGTGAGAGTGCTGAATTGATAAATCAGGTGTCATCCAGTCATGTCCGGTATTTACTGTGGGGATAGATTTGGGGGCCATCTAGATTAATTGACGAAGTACTTCAAGTGCATATTGGGTAGCTGATATATGAGGCCAGACATTATCCTACACAGAACAGTGCATCGTTTTCCTGTTTCAGCAGAATGAATTGTACAATATTCTGGACCTACATAGTACAGCTTTAAATGCCGAAGCGAGCGAAATAAAGACATAATCCGTTCTCGTGAGAAAACACCGCAGAGCACCATTTGTTCTAACAGATAACCTCTGTGGACATTATAGTCCTGCTGCAAGTAAACTAATTCTACGGCCTATATTGGCATCCAAGGAATGAATATGCTTCGCTTTGTACTATGAATAGCGTACACTCTGTCACGCTGTTCTTATAACGCATTGATATTGGTAAACGTCTGTAATCTGTGACCGTCCAGCACCAGTTCTACTAGTGTAATAATCTTCATATAACAACTGTAGTCAACATGGTCACATCCAACATATGCAGAAAGCCTTTGATCAAAAGGAGGACGAGTAACTTCTAGTGTCACGACACCTGCCAGCACTTGCATTATCACAATTACAGTGCACAATGGCTAAATTCTCGTCTAAATTTAGCAATAATAAAAATAACACTGACATGCTATTTTAACGGATATATTTACACAAATTGCAAAAAAAATATCTTGAAATAATGAAGAGTAAATTTATTCAATAAAACTGCTATTGGCTCCAACCACAGCCTCCAGATGAATTCGGAATCTGCTGAAGCTTATTTTCTCTGTTCCTTTGTTTAATTTGGTGAATGCTGCCATAAGCCTTGTCTTCAGTTCATCTTTGATGTTACAAAAAGTTTCGTTGGTTCTCGCTTAACTGTGTCCCGCACATAAAAATCAAGCGGCTTGTAGTCTGTGGAGTTAGCCAGATGTAAAAGGAGACGTGGTCGGAGAAATTGTCTGACAGCCCTGACTGGGTTCTCCCGCCTATGTAGTAGTGTATAGAGTCTTGTTGCCAGATATAGAGACTTCCAGCATGCACCTTCTCAAGGCACTTGATGCTAGGAATCCGTGTAGTCTGAGGCCCTGCGTGAAGATTAATGGAGGCATAAACTCGCCATCACTAGTGATCAATCCAAACCCTATGATGTTGACTGGATATATTATACAACACTTTCCGAATTCTCTGCACTGTACACAGATTGACACCCAAATACTCTGAAATATTCGTATTCGAGCTTCCAGCAAGCCGTTTCTAATCTTTTGGCGGAGTGAATTGTGTCATGGTGATATTTTCCCACCAACGGTGCCAACTTACCCTACTATACTGGGCAGTCGACAAAATACAAAAAAGCTATCCGCATGCGCGAAATTAGATATATAAAATAGCGACAAATTACCCATCGCAACATGTATATCAGCATGCGTTACCGCTATAAATACATTGTTCTTCAATATCGGCTGGGTCATCTTCCTCCTCTAAATATAACTAAGTGACCAAACATTTGATTTGTTTTTGAAGCTGAGAACTTTTGTACGTTTTGTATATTTATATACACAATTTTTCCAGTAAATCTTTCTTGTATTTTCTGGTTTAAAATCCCTCAATTCTGACACCCCACCCTACACAAATATATATATATATATATATATATATATATATATATATATATATATATATATATATATATATATATATATATATATATACTTGATTCTAAGTATAAGCGACCTTTTTGTTTTCATTTTCTCTAAAACTTGTTTTTCACATGTTCGGTCGATGGCATTCTCACCATCCTTCAGTAGAATCATATATCTGTATCCTGAAGTCTTTTCTTCCTCTATGATGAGACAGTGCAGTTTTCTTTGATATATAGGAGGGCGAATATTACATAACATTTCAGTACCCTTTTCTTTGTTACTAACGAAAATTTCCTGTGTTTATACTTTGTTTAGCATTTGGAAGACATCTTTCTCCCTACCAATGCAATTTCAGATTATGATGTCATATCTTCCCTCCTTTGTTAAAAAACTTCCTTCATGTTTAAATTATTGTGCTTACGGGAATATAAAAAAAAATCAGCACATTGGCGAGAATCGTCTAGATATAGGCATAAGTAATTTATAGTATTTCTGTCAACATAAATAAAAATATTTGAATGAACTTTCCACTCCATATCAATATGAGGTAGTTCTTTATTTGAAGAGTGATTTTTTTCTAACCCACGTTTCCGTTTAGAATCTGAAAGGAAAAGTTTGATATGATTATGGAGACATATTTTCAATCTGTCATTTAAGTGT
>OZ038492.1:76432501-76437501 GCA_964036315.1 Acanthosepion esculentum | reverse complement strand
TGTTTAATGCATTGGTACACGCCATCAGTGATGTTTTTAGTCGAGGTTTATTAGGGTTTTCGGGTTTTTCAGTATTATTCACCCTCTCCACCATGACTCATTTTTAAATCATACACTGCGACTCCTCTTGGCAATTTATAGTCCAATCAATCGGTCCAACAGCAATCTACCATCTTCCATAAAAATGGAAGTAATCACAGTAACTGTTTCGCTCCGTTAAGGAATATGTGTACGCGCTCGGTTTGAAATAAGTTACGACCTTTGTTCTCTTACTGAGATGCATACATGTACACACACGCAAACACGCGCATAAAGCCAATTCTACTCACTCTTATCGTATATACATTCATTCTATCAAAGTCAAAAAAGAAAAGAAAAAAGACATATGTAACACTCTACCTTAGCCACATATCACCCGTAATAGTTGTTCAAACAATTTGAGGTCCTGACTTCCTCAGCTGATAAGGACGAGTGCTTTGCTCGTAAATTCCCATCCAATTCAACTCTCGACTCTTTCGGTGTACCCACACCCGCTTTCCCCCTATAACTGAGGATCTGTTGAGTGACTTGCACATAACCTATCCTTGGTATTGGGCATCGTCTCTAAACTAGACTCCCATAAGGCTAGCTTCGGGGCCTGAATACCAGCAATTGTCCTGAAGAAATGTGCTCCTGAACTGGCTCCTGTCCTCTCTAAACTATACTTCTGCCTCAACGACTCCTGCTTTCCATCCTGTTGGAAATCTTCATCTGTCGTACCTGTCTTTAAGAACTGTGATGACTCTACCGACCCATCTAACTACCGTCCTATCAGTCTCCTACCACTTTTCGGCAAAGTCTTTATCAAAAGCATTTAATCAACGCCGAAGAGGTTAAGCACCTTACATCACATGATCTGCTCTCTGACAAGCAATATGGTTTCCGCTTTGCACGATCTACAGCTGATGTGCTCACGGCCATAAATGAATTTGTTTACCAAGCACTTCACAATACTGGAGAAGCCCGTGACGTGGCTATAGATATCTCTAAAACGTTTTATAGGGTTTTGCTAAAAAAACGTCAGGGATACGCTATTTCAGGACGATTATTTGATTTAATACAATTATTTCCGCCCAACCGTGTAATGAAGGTCGTCCTTAAGGGATTCTCCTTCAGTTCCTTTCTCACGAACGCAGTTCTTCCCCAACATTCTATTCTGGGTCCTGCACTGTTCCTTATCTTTATTAACGATCTTCCCGATGTCATCAGTTCCCAAGTAGGTTTCTATGCAGACGACACCACTATTTACTCCTACCTAAACAGCAGATTTGGTACTGCTGACAAAACTAACATGGCCGTTGGTCTCGAAAACGACCTCAAATTGGTTGTTGACTGGGGCAGGAAATGGTTGGTTAACTTTAATGACTCAAAAACAAAACTGCTCTCTATTACCCACTACAGAGAACCCTCCCTGCCTGATGCTCAACTCTACAAGAGCACCTCATTGAAACTGCTTGGTCTCACACTGTCCGCTGACCTGATATGAAACAGTTACATTGAATCATTAGCTTCATCTACCGTAAGGAAAGTTGGTTCTCTGTGTCGTGCCAGAAAGATTTTCTCGCCCGAGTCCGTCCTTGAAATCTACAAATCAACCATTCGCCCTTGCATGGCATATTGCTGTCACATATGAACTGGAGACGACGCTGTTTGTCTTCGGCTTCTCGAAAAAGATCCAGAGACGGATAAGCAATGTCGTTGGCCCTGATCTGGCATTTCGTTTACAGTTGCTCTCTCACAGACGTGCTGTCGCCTCCCTCTGTCTTTTCTACAAATACTTTCAAGGTAACTGCTCCGATGAACTATTTTTACTAGTTCCCAAACTGCGTGAATATAAACGTGTCACTATAAGGATGGGACTGAGATGCCGACCTAGTGGCACGTTTAAATTCATTATTTTCCACGATATCTTTGGTGTAATTTGCGTTTTGTTTTTAATTTCCAAGATATACTTAGAAAGCATTGTGCTGTTCGAGTATTTACTATTTGTATATATATACAGACCAAAAGTTTGGGGTTACCCTATGGATTTCTAAGAATAATCTAAAAATTGATGGTTACGTGGCTTTTTCAAAATTAATTTTCTCGCTCACTTTGGAAACGAAGGGCTTTCGTTTCTTAAAGATGTTTAGAATTTCCAAGTTATAGCTATAGAACACAAATTTCCCCCTCACAATCTTTGGCATAACTTATATCAGTTTATGTAGGGGTGATTTTTTCTTTTACTGTATTTTCTTATATTTACAAAGAGCGGGAAACATGCATATTTTATAATCTTTTCACCACGAATTTTTCCAGAGCTGGAAACAAGAGAAATATGTTCTTATTTTTATTTCTGAGAGAAACTGTATTCTTGTGAGTATTGACAAAGATATATGAAAAGATTCCTAATAGCAAAAAGAATCCACATACGCGAATGGAAAATACATATTAATATATATATATATATATATATATATATATATATATATCGGAAATTTTCATTTAAAGATTTATTATTAGGCTTTGACATCCAAATCTTAGAAAAACATTTTTCTACCCTTTGTTTACATACCGTTGAACACCAGGAAGTTATTGATCCCTTAGATAACTCTATCGATATCCACATATCGACAAATTTTGAAAAATAGTAATTAGGGCGTTTTTATGTAGAAAACAGTAACTAATGAGATGTACGTTTTCAGTTGTTTTTTTTTAATGTAGAAGTTTGATCACAATAAGTTCCTTTCTGTCTTCATAGATTATGGATATCTTCTAAGAAGGTAGTTAATGCAATGTTTTTCATAACAGTCTATGTTAGGATGTACGAGTAGACGGATATCGATGAAGTAAGTAGAACGGGTGAGCCGGGTTCAAATTCTGGGTCAGCCTATTAGATTACTCACTAATTCCCTTACGAATGGCATGCATCCATCTCTTCTCTCCTCTCTGGTAGGGGTTAAGTAGGGAAATAGACAGAAAGTTCTACCTATGCGTGGCAACCAGTATAAGAGAAGGAAAACTTGCATTCTAAACCGAGAAGGTAAAGTCTGAATTACAAATGCTACAAAAGCTCTTCCACTGTCTTTTACAAGTATAAACGGCCATTGGCAATAAAAAAAATGTATCAATAGAGAGTCATGATCACTATGGTTAAAAAAAGAAAAAGAAAAATTGAGATCAGAATGTTTTTCGTTTAAAATTAAAAACACTCAACTATCGTATCCGTTATTCCAAATTCCATAGCTGAAGATCCTAACGATTAAAGTTGGATCGTCATGGCCTGGTGACAAATTTCACTGGAACGTGATGCATGTTCATGCTTGCTGCGAGATCTCCTAGCTGATTCTATAACTACTTCCTGTAATGCGGGTGACTGAATTTTTACGTCTTTCCCAGCGTCATGTTGATGACGAGTCACCACAGTTGCTCAACATCATGTTTGGTATACCACCGACTTTGAAACACGCGTCCTATTCAAAAATCTGTGTTTTATCTAAAGAATTTTCATCAGACACTGATGTAGGATGTAGGGTGTGTCGTTAGCAGATATGCAGTGGTTCAGGCAGAATCTGATGCAGGTATGTTGCAGGAATATATCAACATTCGCAAAAATTACAGAGTTATTAAAAATCATCTGAACGCGAGTAGATCATTTGAAGCATATTGGAACATTGACAAAGTAGGCTGGGTACCAATGGGGATTACCTGAATGCAAAGTTTCAATCCCAATTAAAATCACAAAACATTCCGATGCAACATCATATTAAATCACAATTTATTTATGCTAAGTTACTAATCTACCACTTTCATGCAAGAAAATGTTTCATATACGCTTCTAATTGATATAAGAGCACAAACTAGACGAAAGAACCGAATTCCTAACAAAAAGTGTTCGTCTGAGAAACTGTAGAATCGAGGTGCTGAATATAACATCAATATTCTAATTGTCAATTTTTATTTGTATTAATCTTATATGGACGGTGGAGTAGTAGATAGCGGCACGGTGAAGTAATGGCTTGGATTGAGGAATCGGAGAGCCGAGTTCGAATCCATTACATTCTGTTAGGTGCTAATACTCTTAGGAATGGTATAAATCCTCTTCTCTCTCCAGCTATATATATATATATATATATTAGAATTGGACATTGTCCGACAATTTATTTAAAGACATTTATATTATGTTTAACGTTCTTTTTATAGATACATGTATTTAAGCAAATGCTCTGTTTTATAATAAACAGTATTAAATAACATTTACCGGCCTGAATGTCCGAGAAATTTTCATAGAAAATTTTCGCTCTCCGACAGGAATCGAACCTGTATCCTATACGGAACCATCATTTCGCGTGATGTGCCTTAACCTTTCGGCCACAGAGCAGCGTCTGGCTAGCAAGGTCGATTTTACTATCTTTAAACTTAAATCTTCCATGAATCTCTTCTATTCATATCTGCTCTAGCGTATCAAATGTAAACAAATGACGTCATATATTTTAGAATTGGACATTGTCCGACAATTTATTTAAAGACATTTATATTATGTTTAACGTTCTTTTTATAGATACATGTATTTAAGCAAATGCTCTGTTTTATAATAAACAGTATTAAATAACATTTACCGGCCTGAATGTCCGAGAAATTTTCATAGAAAATTTTCGCTCTCCGACAGGAATCGAACCTGTATCCTATACGGAACCATCATTTCGCGTGATGTGCCTTAACCTTTCGGCCACAGAGCGGCGTCTGGTTACTAAAGATAGTAAAATCGACCTTGCTAACCAGACTCTGCTCTGCCGAAAGGTTAAGGCACATCACGCGAAATGATGGTTCCGTATAGGATACAGGTTCGATTCCTGTCGGAGAGCGAAAATTTTCTATGAAAATTTCTCGGACATTCAGGCCGGTAAATGTTATTTAATACTGTTTATTATAAAACAGAGCATTTGCTTAAATACATGTATCTATAAAAAGAACGTTAAACA
>OZ038492.1:76395001-76430001 GCA_964036315.1 Acanthosepion esculentum | reverse complement strand
ACATATATATATATATATATATATATATATATATATATATATATATATATATATATATATATATATATATCGTAAATTGCGGACTACAAGTTGAGGCTTCAAGCCTGAAAATATATTTCTAAAACTAGGGGCCAACTTATATGGCGGCTATTAAATGGAAATCTTTACCATCGACTTGTAAACAAGTACGACACCACTCCTAAGAAATACTGTACACCGCTTGCCATATTTCCAACATGCTGTCACAAATATATCCCACTAAAATTTGTTCTTCATGAACATATTTTCTGTATATTAACACAGAAATTAATATAAAATGATAAAACAATAACACAAAGTTAGTATTCTATTAACGCTACAGCACCCATCACATCCAACAGCTGATACACTAAAGCTTAAACACTGACCGGGGCGCCGTTTAACTCATTCAGAAAACTAGTTATGGTATGCGTGGTATCTGTGCAATTTAATGATAGTAATGACCGTTTAATAACCTGGGTGTTGATAGTGTAACGGACCTTACAGTTTAACAGTTCACTGTATGAGTTTGGTGGCGTCGCCGGTTGTTTGTTTACATCACTGATGCAAATGGGGAATGAGTGATACTGTGTTTTACAATAACATACAGTATGTAGCAGTATTATAAAAAATACCTGGCATGATGTGTAAACTCAGTTATTAATATTTCATAGGAGTTGATGTTGACTTTAATGCGTTTATCAGTAAACCAATACAATATACGGTACCGGTGCATATTGTTGTTTTTTTGCTATACAACGCATATAGAAAGGTATTACGGTTAGTGTAACAATATACAGGTAAGTGGTGTGACCTTATGTGTTACCTTATGTAGTTCTGGTACAGGCTATCATATACTGTAGACTAACTTCATTTACCGGTAGGCCTAAGTTTTGAACCACTGGTAGTCTACAGTATGTTTGGATGTCGACCTATACGGTAGGCTCTGCTCAGAATTTAGAGCTAAAATATATATATAGAGAGAGACAGAAATTAAGGCGGATTTGAATAATCGTAGTTAATTTAACGAGACGAGAAGAATACTCAACAGAATGCAGAAAGCACTGGACGTCCGTTTTGTCTTATTTTTGAGATCCAGCAGTAATGCGCATCCACTACCGAGAATCGAACCCGGACCGTTACGATAAAACGCAAACATCATACCCACTGGGCCAACGCGTCTCGGTGACGGAGTTCCAATAATTGGATGAAACGGGCGTTCAGTAATTTCTGCATTCTGTTGAGCATTCTACTCGACTCGATGAATTAATTATGATTATTCAAATCCCCCTTAATTTCTATATATGTATATTACTGCTTGAACCGGTTTCTAATGTTCCTAATGGAGCGGTTTGGGGATAGAAGACGTGACTTTTGGGGACACAGTTCGTTGGTATAAGTAGATTCTGATGAGTCACACGGCGGAATTTCTGAAGAACTGGCGCTATATCGAGTCTGGTTTGTTACCTCTCAGCCGTCGAGACCCGTTGGTCCAGTGGGTATTACGCTTGCGTCATATCGTAACAGTCCGGGTTAGGTAGTGCATGCGCACTACTGATGAGTCCCAAAAATAGGATAGCGATTTATATTTCTTTAACAACATTGAGATTAATATTTTATTATTTTTTTCTTGCATTTATATAAGTGATTTCTTTTCTGTACATAGTGCGTAAAAACTGTAATCAAGGATGATTTTGAATAAGCCAAATATATATATATATATATATATATATATATATATATATATATATATATATATATATATATATATAAAATGAAATGAAGAGGTTATAATGGTTCCAACGTGAGAAAAGTGTGTATATTAAAAAGAAGAGAGGTACCGCAAACTTTTTTGGTTGTAATGTTGGATTTTTTAAAAAAATATTATTCTTTATTTTTCATAGTTTTACATGGTTTTACAACACGTGTTTCTGGTCTTACGACCGTCTTCAGGGAAAGGGTGGAGATTTCCACATATTATTAAAAATAATTATTAAAAATAATTAATTTTTTTTCTTTATGCTTTTCAATGTTACATCTTCTCTATATGAGACATTCTCTGTTTTTGTGTTGGTCATTCCAATGTCTTTCTTTAAATGGTATCTATCTATCTATCTCTCTCTCTCTCTCTCTCTCTCTCTCTCTCTCTCTATATATATATATATATATATATATATATATATATATATATATATATGTAAAGAAGGTAATGTTTTTGATTTCCGAACACGGTGAGCACCTTGTGGCGGTGTTCATCGTTGATAATAGCGAGAGATTACTTCTTTTTTATTACTAACGTTTCCATTATTCATAACCATTTTTTGTATGTGGATGAAGAAGACTTACTTTGCATCTCTCACTTTATGGATGCTTGTTTTTTAACTTCATTGCTCATTTTTCAGTTTTATGTATTACTCAGAGGAGCCTGCCTTTGTATATCTATTGTAGTGAGTGCAGCTCGTCCTAGATTAAAATCCTTACGTTTTCGACAAATGTTATAAATGTCAATAATAAAGTCCGATAAGATAACGATGGAGCAAAAAATTATTTGATTGATGTAGAATGAATTGTAAACGAAGTAGGAAAAAACAGAGGATATAAAACAGAGGCTTTGCTGGTAAGACATTTCGGACAATAGCATATGTTTTTAAGGATTTTGCCGACTGGCAGTGGCTAGGTATATTTGAGTTTCTTATCAAATATCGAAGTATCTCTGAATGTGCTTAATCTATTTTCACCATAGTATATCGTTTTCTGGTTCAGAAAATACGTAAAATAAGCAAGAACAAACAAAGCAACCGCTCTTTGCCTATACTCGAGAATATGTTGATTTATATTGCAGCATTTTCACTGAAGCTGATCTCGTGACTAATGGTAAAGCGAACCTATCTAAGAGCAGATATTAATATTTCTAATGGATAGCACATGTAACTTAAAGAGAACATTATGACATAATCAGAATGTTGTCATTGCACACTACTTTAAATAAAATGTCAGGAAGGAAATCCTCATCGGTACTAAAAAGAGCTACTGGATTTGAAAAATCCATTTTCCTGAAAAATTGCTTCAAGAGAAAGATTGTATAAATTTCAACCGAAAGCGGTATTGGCTGATAAATTAAAGATTGTCCAATTTTTCCTTATAGGGAAACGGCTACTATTAACATTAAAAATACATATGTATACATGAATAAAAAAAAATACTTTCTAATATTAGTGGGTTGATTTAAAACCTAGCAGACACCAACGGCTCCAACATATATATATATACATATATATATATATATGTATGTATATATATATATATATATATATATATATATATATATATATATATATATATATATATATATATATATATATATATATATATATATATATGTGCGTGTGTGTGTGTGTGTGTGTGTGTGTGTGTGTGTGTGTGCATCAAATTTCAAGTGGGCATTGACCGACCACAACTACCAGTTTCAGACGCTTTCGCGGAATCATCAGGCGGTCAGTAGGTGTAATATGCGAATTTTCTCTTCTTTTCTATTTTGATCTTTGTCGATTAAGTTGCCCTGCCCCTGGTGAATTTGGTGTTCTTACCATCAAAAGTTCCTATTTTCACTCACTACAGTTTCCGACCGCTTTTGAGAACTGCTTATTCTTTTTTTTCTAATTATATATATATATATATATATATATATATATATATATATATATATATATATGTAATTATTTTGTAACACTCACATATCAACTACATTCACACAAGACTCGCTCTTGGTTGTAACTCTTTTCTTTACTCGCTAGGTTTGCTAGTTTTGTTGAGTTATTTCGAACTTATATGTCACCTAGCTTTCTTTTCCCCCCTCAGTTAGGCCGGTGTGTCGTCACGATCGATCTGAGTCCGTTTGAAATCGGAACGGACTTCCATATGTGAGAAGTGCCAGAAATGAAACTCTTAGAATAGAAATGAGTTACATCTCGCTAATTCAACAGTAAAACCTAGTGAAACCTAGTTGCCAATGTAGTAGCACACCAAAAGGCATTTAGTCGAGGTGTCGGAGTTAGCTCCTCCTCAGTTCCTTAATCCTTCAACAGGGGTCTCTCTCCCGTGGCTATAAATACTGACTGACCCTTCGCCTCAATCTCTCTTTTCCACTTAGGCCTTGGGCCGCCACCTCGCGTGGAGGTGAGGTAAATCTCTCTTTTCAACTAACACCAATATGTGACCTCTCACAGATACACCGTTTCCCAAATTCTGGGAACACGCTAAGAACAATACACGTACGTACGAACACTCACCACAACACACACATAATTTAAAGTCCCACATTCTCATGTAGCTGAACCGGCTAGCAGGAAATTTTAACCTTCTGATATCTCTTCACATCTTCACCCCACGGTCCACTACAGAAGCACTAGAGAAAAAAAAGCTCATCAGAATAATTGACATGGCAATATTTGTAGTAAACCCACATTACATCGGTAAGAACGTGACGATATATATATGTATATTTACAAATTCAGGTGCCCTTTGGGAGATTGTATCTCCAACGAACTAAATAATATATATGTTGGTCACACCACAAACTCGCTTTCACGACGCTTGACACTACATTTGAATGATAACTCTAACATTTTTAGGCATTTAAAACAACATGCCTGGCCGCATACACAATTCCGGAAAATCCTTGTCGAAAACACAACTATACTTAAACATGAAAACCATAAACAAAATCTAAAAATTCTTGAAGCTATATACATAAAACAGTTGAAACCTAACCTGAACAAAATAAACTATGAAATCTCCAAAAATATCCTTAAATGCCTATAATTATTAACAGAAGTCATTGGTTCATACCAACGGCTTTCCATACTCAATACTCATCGGATTCACTCTCGCGTGGTCATGTGTGACGTCATGAGCTGTTGTGCGATTTTCGCTTTCAGCGTTTTATATGCACGTGTTTATCGTTGCTTGGAAATCATCCATGTAAACAAAAACAGACTATCATCAATTTCTTGTTCGTGTATTGCTTAAATATATTGTGTAATTGTCATCTTTGATAATGGCTTATGTAAGCCGAAAGCTTAGATTGGATTAAAAAAAATATGTATCAATATTGTGATTTTCTTTCATTGTTTAATGATAATGTTATTAAGCTTATCAGACTATATAAAAAAAACTTACATAAAATATATAGACAACACTTATCTATATTATTTAATGAAACATGTATGAATATATATATATATATATATATATATATATATATATATATATATATATATATATATATATATATATATATATATATACATATATATATATATATAAACAAACCAAAAACATGCTCGTTCTGGTTTCTGATCGCCGGATCAGATAATATATTTATTTATTGCCCCCTTATCCTGAAACATCCCAACGCATATATCTTACAATTTTGTCTTTCATTCCGACATGAAGAAGCCGTGTCCAACAGATATCGGTGAAGTGCGTAGTTTAAAAGCTTCCCCATTTTGTCTCATCATCTCAAGATGAATAAAAACATGGAGTAACTGCGACAAGCATGCTTGCCTGTGAAAAAATAGTTAGTGTATATCTATAATTCTCAAAATATGTGTTTGATCTGATGTTGTTTATGTATTTCCACGGTGTTCATCCGATTTCGATGAAAAATTTTGTTTGATATGTAATTCTTCATTGCCGGTTTTGAGTCTAAACTTTTGGGACAATGGCTCTCCGCTACTTCCTGTACATTATAACTCTCAACAACGTCTTACTATTTACTATCAGTTCTTGGCTATATATCTTTTATAAAAACTTTAATAAAAATATATAGTTTAAATTATTACAATAATAATAGTCATTATTAGTTAAATTTATATAATTAATTATATTAAGTATATAAATTATAAATAATGATTATTAATATTATAATCTATATGAATAATTAATTGTAATTGTAATTAATTATAAATAATTAACATATCTATGAAGAGAACCTGAAAATCTATATACCTATGATTCTTAAAATGTGTGTATGTTTGTTTTTGTGCGTGTGTGATCGAATGTTTTTATGCGTTTCCACAGTTTTCATCCGATTTAGATGTTTTCTTTTGTGTTTTTGTTGTTGTTTTTTGTTTGATAGATAATTCTTCAGTGGCAGTTTTGAGTCCAAATTGGCTTGAAGGTGAAAAATCGAAAAAACAGATTTTTTTTACACTTTGCACAAAAGTCAAAGGCAAAATTGAATTTACTTTTTCACACATAACTTTCAAATCATAGCCCATGCTGTGTGGGCGTCGTGATTCACACCTCCACACGTTGCCCATCAGTTGCTGTTGATTCTCATAGTTAACTCATATAGCAACGTGTGTACGTGTGGCCCTGCGACATGCGTTGACACACGCACTGATCCACGCGCATACGCATGACCTGCGGAACGCGACACCTGCTCGAGGTGCCCATTGACTGTACAAAGCCATTTCACACATCCAATCAAATGTCGCCATGTCATACTGATTCTCTATGCGGTCCTAAGCTCATTGCTACCACTTAATTCCGCAATTCCGCTTCTACTTCTGTACGCCCAGCCCTGCTTACACATTCCCCTACTTATGGCCAAACATTCAGTCTTTCTCAGGTGAGGTTACTTTTACCGTTGGATAAAGTTTACTACTATAGTTTTAAGGCGTTGCTTTCATTGTCGTTTATAGCCGTTCCCTATTTATTTTTTATTGTCCTGCCAGTTTTTACGTTGCATTCACCTTAATAATTTGTAAGTTTGTTTTTTATTACTCAGCATTTATTTTTCTAAAATTTGCTACAGTTACTCGAGCTTAGTGATTCCTGTAGCTTTTCAGCATTCACTTCTGGTATTTGATCACGCATTCAATTTGACAATTCATGCTTGCCTAAGACATGTCACTAAAGTAAATCATTTGCCTAAGTCGTAAAAACGTTGCCGCTATGCGAATAAGAGATAACGAATCCTCTTTAGAACGTTCAGTTTACCTATCTCAAAATGCTTCCCGGAATGCTTCAATCAGATTCATTGAGTCCGAAGATCAACGTAGCCATCGGCTTTCCAAAAGAGCATACCTGAACGCTTCTACGCGCGAGGCTGAAAATGATGGTCAAACGACTCAAACGTCTCTTCAACTGCTGCTGCGCATGAGGCTGTAACTGCTGATCAAAAGAACTGAGGGGAAACGCCTCTTCAAATGCTGCTGCGGGTGTGACTGAAACAAGATTGACAACGCATAAAGGGCCCTTTTCAGGGCCGCCACTCATTCAAATTGTTAATCCTTATTTTAGAGACGTGCTTCAGTCGCACCCAATTGTTGTTACGAATATTGATTTTCGGGTGGGCTAACTTTAAACTTAAAATGCTCCAATTGAACGGCAAAGATTCCCAGTAATAAAAGAGCCGGTCGATGACGGGTTATACTGCTAGTTAAGAATAAATGCAGGATTAAATCTCTTAATATCTGGTGATGTTTCAATCCTTTCTCTGAACATACCCTTTAAGAAGTATATTATTTCAGATCAAAATATTATATGGAGTTTCTCGAAGAGAGAAATTTATTGAAGGACGAATTATTAACAAACTCCACTACTTTGAGTTTAGTTATATATCGATGAGGAGATTAGCGGACAACATAGCTGTTATCCACATGGAAAGTGGAATCGATAAGCCGGTTTCAAATTTCAAATATCCGCCGCCGACTCGTTTGCGTTAATTTTCGAACTAATCCCCTCAAGAAATGTATAAAACCATCTTTTCTTCGCCGATGTACTGCAGCAGAAACTAGACTCTCGTGCTTTGAGTGACAGCCAGTCGACGGTAAAGGCTACACTGAATTAAAACTGTGGATAAGGAAACGGGAAACCACTCCACTATAGTTAACACGAAGTCATAGCGTTCCACAGGTAATATTGAAGAGGAATCCCTCGTGAACCATGCTCGTCACATGACATTAATAAAATGTTTGTGATTATCTACTTTCACCGTTCACCGTTCATCTCCGAGACAAATCGCTGACGAATACAGTTATATGTAAATGCTTGGTGATATCTGTTTCTCTGTAAGTGGTTTAACGCCATATCACGTTGAAACACCAGTTCTGATTCTCGAAGTTAAGCAACGTCGAGCCTTGTCAGTACCTAGAAGGGTAACCACTTGAGAATACTGTAAGTTTGGATGTGCGGATTGTATCATGGATAACGGTTCGAAATTGGAAGTCGGAGAGCCGAGTTGAAATTCCATATATTCACTTACACGAAAATACCCTTGGGAAATTAGGAATCAATCTATTTCCCCAGCTTTGGGTTAAAGAGTAAGACTTCTGTCAGTAAAGCATTATTGTCGCTGCAAAATTCTTATAAGCTAAAGATATTTCTGGCTTTAAATAACCTGAAAAATGTTGATAAATCCTAAAAAGGACCAAAAGAAATAACCAAATGCCTATTAGTATTCTGTTAATAGCTGCAAGCCAGTTTACACACTTTTTGTCCACTCGCATCTTTAGGCACTTATTACATGTTTAATATATTTCTGGTGTTTTTTTTAATCGTTTATATACGCGCTAATATATGATAATTCTCTCGAAACTTCTAGGGTTTCAGTGACTATTTTTCATGCTGTTGATCAGGATTGGATAAAGTTTACATGCCATCATATTAGTTTATTTCCTTTATTTTCAAACAGGATAGTCACGAGACCCGATTTAACGAGTTTTATGTGACTGTATAGTTATAACATATTTGATGGTGAACGTAATGGTAATGGAACAATTAGCCGTTTTAACATTCATTAACCAAACAGTTGGTCTTACTGTCGGTGGAAAGTTATAAAATCCTTTTCTTGAAAGAGTTTTTCATTAAATTAATATACTCAAGTCCTCTGTTATTGTTTACTTCTCGTATTGATGGGAGTTTCATTCTAAGACATTGTGTTTATTGACTATCTTCAAAAGGACCACGACATCAATGGCGAGTACTGTGCCATCTTGCTGAGGCAGTTAGGAAAAGCTATCAAGACCAAACACCCAAGGAAACTGATGAAAGGAGTCTTGTTTCATCAAGACAATGCTACAGCACACGTCATGTATTTTCAATGGGTGCTGTGCGTGATCGTGGCGTTGAAATGGTTGATCACTCGTCCTATTCTTCTGATTTGACTATTATCTGTTCTCTAAGCAAAAAATTATATTTGACTGAGAAACAGTATCGCAGTGACGATGACGTCATGTCTTCTATTGATGACTTTTTGACCAACAGGATGAGCAATTTTCTTTGATCAGGCAGATGTCAGTTTACCTGAAAAGAAATAATGCAGTTATTAATAAGAAGAGTTTAACTTAAAGCATGCAATATTTCTCAACTCGAGAACGATTCCTTCATAATCAGCCGATTAACGTTTTAGCCAGACCTCGTACGTATCATTATTTTCTCTTTTATTTACGTGTGCTACAGTTACAGTTCTTCAATATGATCTGACAATCTATGATTTACTATTTCATCACTCTCTCCTATTGTATTCTATTCTATTTCGAGTTCTTTCGAAATATAGGAAGAAATTCTATGGTTACTCATAAACAGTATGATAGGATTTTGAAATGTTTCAACTTTCTTGCCAAAACTGCAGTCCGATTGACACGCTCATTTCAACAAAGAACAACTGGCAATATGTAGATGATACTTTTTATGCTATAAGGTATAGGGATAGATGGAAGTACTTCTCAAAATATTTCTCAAAGTACTTACATTTATTGAACAGTAGCTATCCTGCCATTCTCTTGTGCTTACATTTTTTTTACATTAAAAGGTTCATATTCCTTCTCTAAAATTATCAGTTACGATGAAAAATGCGTATTCTCCAAACAAACAATGAAGAATAAATTATAGACAAAAGCAAGGATAGAAATATTTGAACACATTGATTTTATTATTTATTATTTACTTGCACATCACTGTTTTGCAGTTACGATTGTGAAAAAATACATAAACCTATCGAAACATTCTCTTAGAACCTTGGCCCACTTTCTAGAGCAAATCTGATGAATTCATTTTTCTTTCATCATACATTTTCGGTTGGATTCAATCCAGAAGATTGACAAGGCTTTTAAAGCGCTTTTACACTGTTCTGAACAAAGCAATCGCGAGTTACTTCAGCTGTATACTTCAAGATGTTATCTATTCATGCTCCAACTCCAAATATTCCTGATAGATGCTATAATTCACGGTTCCTTGAAACGCGTTCTCATAAGCAAAACCTAATACTGCCATTTCCATGCTTTACTGTGTTGTTTTTTTTTATTCTAGGCGCATTCATATTTTCTTCATTTATATTGAGTTATAGGCAAAATATTCAATATTTGTTTCGTCCAACGAAAGATCCTTATTTGACAAAACCTGCTCTAAATGCTCCCGAGCAAAACTTTATCTGGTATTCCCATTGTGATTTTTCAATAAATGTGATCTCAATGAAGTTCTTCTACTATATACCGCGTTCCTTCAGACGTGGGCGATCATGGCCCTCCGAACTTCCTATCCTTTTTAACTCTTAATAAGTGTTGTCTTTTCATTATAACTTCCGATTTATATTCTACCATCTATTTATATAAGCTCGTCATGTCGATTACGCTTTCCTTGACTTTGTTCTTGCGACTCTCCAGACAGGACTTTACATAACTGCATTCTTTAATAATGCAGTTCATAAGTAACAGTTCTTTCAGAAACCTTCTTTTTTTTTTCCTGCAGTGTTTAAATAATCGTGCGTCTCTTCTTACTTATTATTCGATTCAGGTTGACATAGGATATATTCAGTTTCACGCGTGAGAGTTCCAAAGTAAAACCAGATTAACTCATCCAGTGGTATTAAGAAGCACATTTAATGGTAACCATCTTGCAAGAAGCTAAATTAGTGAATGGCTACTGCAATATAATCATGACCGTGTAAAGATCCTAAGTGTCGATTAAATTGGAGTGAAAATATATTTTGTATAATAATACTTCTTAATTTTATACCAGCAAACTCCACTCCGGCAAATGTAAAGTAAATTTAACCATCGAAAGTACATATCTAAATATGTTTCTTCTACAGAAAATACATAATATATAGTAATATATATCGTACTTATGAAAACTAATGGGTATGTCCCCATCATCATAAATACGTTGAACACTATTATAAGCGGTGGATAATAAGTCTAAGTAGACCACCACTAGCAGTGGGTTACCTACTTCACGCCGCTGGCGAGTATTGTATTTTGTTGATGTTAAAAATATTACCATTTCATTTCCAACCTCCATTTTGGTTATCCCGCATTTAGAAACCCTTTCTAGGTTACAACACACATAGACACACACACACACACACACACACACACACACACACACACACACACATATATATATATATATATATATATATATATATATATATATATATATATATATATATAAAGAAACAGAGAGACAGAGACAGAGACAGAGAGAAGGAGAGGGAGAGAGATTTAATAGATTTGTTAATCAAATTTGAGTAAATAAAAGATAACAAAATGATAACAACGATTGATGATAATTATATATATATATATATATATATATATATATATATATATATATATATATTTATATATCATAGATATTTCATATTAGTGGGCCTTTTAACAAAACTGAAGCAGGAAGATTTTAAAGTCGGAATTTTCGGATATGCGTGTGTCCTTTTTCAACGAGACGAGAAATAAACAAAGAAATGGGTCCCACTCTTTCGGGGGTTAGAGAGCTCCATATGGAAACTATATTCTCCGAGTAAACCCAAATCCCTCTTTAACCCTTTAATATGTGATTCTATTTTAAAAATGTATTTTAACTCCGATTTTCGTCTTTCTTGTTGGCTCTTAAATGAAAACGTTAAAAGCACTCATCTGATGTCATCAATGCTATGGAATGGTTGTTTGAAGTATGCAGCGATAGGAAAATGGATGTTGCTTTGATTTTTCATGGCTATTGAACCGAAGACGGAATTTCATCCCTGTTTCACCAATATAATTCCCTTTTTTGCATTTGTAGGAAAAAAGTAAATATATAACATTTGAACTGCCACTAGTCAGAGCCGGTGGTTTGAATATTGTGTGAATGCCGGGGGGGGGGTGAAAATGCTATCAGTGATGATATGTTTACAGACTTAGCAACGAGGTTTATTGCAGGTGATGGTGGTGAATTATGTATGCCAGATGATGTTAGGAATGTATAGTCTGGGGGTGGGCTGATGCCGAGTGACGTCTGAGTTCTCTCTGAATATCTTCCTGTTTGGTCGAGTTTAAATATTGGAAATCATTTATTCAGATATGGGAATGCTTAGCGATATGTTAATTAAAAACATGGGAATTTGGGAATTATTTTTGTTTCATAAGTTAGAAGAGTATTTATATTTTAAGTTTAGGCCTTAGTGATTGATGTTTGTTTTAAGTGGGTAATTTTGATCGATATAGTAACTGAATAGTTGTCCTACGTAGTTTTTGTAACCCCCAATTTGTGAACAGATACCCTTTGTGCGCAAACATTGACTGTCGCTTATTGATATTTTAGGTTGGTGGATTGGCAAGTATTGACGATTAGGTAGCAATGACTATCTGTGGCTTTGGTGGAAATGTTGTTATTTAGACGTACCACTATATCCAGAAACGAAATGGAAGTGTTGGAAAATCCCATTAAAAAATTTAATGGTGTGGTTTAAACTGTTGATATGTTTTTAAAGTCGTGGACACCAGTGTGTTCACATAAAGAGTATATCGTCTATGTATTTTAGTTAGTGTTGTGTTGATAGGTGGTGTCTACTCAAAATATCACGTTCCGAAGCACCCATGAATAAGTTCGCATAGCTAGGAGTCATTTTCTTTCCCATTGCTGTGTCTCTGTCTTGAAAAAAAATGGTGGCCATTAGACACGAAAATGTTGTGAGCAAGTATGAATCATATACTGTTATCTTTGTTTTGTTTTCCTAAAAGCCTCTGGTACGTAAGAAATTCTTACAAGCTAGTATTCCCTCCTCGTGTGGGATGTTAGTATGTCGCATCCATGGTCACAAGGAGTGAATCGTTTGTTTACCTATCTATATTTTGAAGAATTTTTAATAATATTTAGATTGAAATGAAGGGTTTTTTTTTCAAATAGGTTACCAAACGATTCACTCATTGTGACCAAGTATGTAACATCCGTTTATTGCAACACACACGTTTATGTGACATACGTTTATTTCTAACACACACGTGGAGTACGTTTAGTTTAAAAAAAATATATATATATATATATATATATATATATATATATACATATATATATATATATATATATATATATATATATATATATAGAGAGAGAGAGAGAGAGAGAGAGAGAGTCAGACAGACAGACAGACAGACAGGGAGAGACATAGAGAGAAAGATGGATTCAGATGAATAAAATACTGCTAACTTTCCATTTCACGCCTCAGTGAAATCTTCAGACAATGAATCACTATTTCTTGTAGCAGGCTCTCTCTCTATATGCGATGGGGATATCAAAGGATGAGGGTACAGAACGTATCCAACGTTACCAGTTCTTTTGTTTAGGGCTACTATGTCAAACAATATATATATATATATATATATATATATATATATATAAGTCAAATTCCGGGTCGGCATTGACAGACTATGACGTCGAGTTTCATGCGTTTTCACGCAATCATCAGCCGGTCGGTAGCTGTAATTTGTAAAGTAGGAACTCAGGCGAGTTCAAGATGGTGAGCCAATCGAATTCGCCTGGGGGAGGATAATCTATCCGAACAAGATTAAAACAGCCAAAAACCAAAAAATAAAAAATAGAAAAATTCCGTGTGGTAAAAATGCTCAGTGCCGTAGGGAGCAATGGTAAAACGGGAGAGGGGCCGAGAGAATGAAGTAAAGTAAGTAAGTGTTCTACAATACTGGGTCACTAAAGTCACCCACGTCAGAGCCTTTACAATTAGAGATAAGAATAATCAGCTCGCAAAAAACTCTACCTAAGGTTGCACACTGGAAAAAAAAATTATTGCCATAAAAATGACAGAGCTTTAACATAATTAGACTAAAGTGTTACTATTTTTACGAACTAAAGCTACCGACAGCTTGAGGCTTGTGTGAAAGCGCATGAAATTGGAAATCGTGGTCGGTCACTGTCCACCTGGAATTTAACATAAAATATCTCTCTCATTTTTATGGCAATGAGCACACTTTTTATCAGTGTGCAATCTTAGTCAAACTGATCTCAGTGATGCTTATACTTATCTCTAATTATATATATATATATATATATATATATATATATATATATATATATATATATATATATATATATAAGTGAACATAGAAGTCAACACTTAGAGACGACAGTCTGTTTCATGCTAGATGCAATCGTCAGGTTTACGAGTGCTGTTATTTTTCTCGGCTATTTATATATACGGGACAATGGTGCATTGTGGGTAGTCTATTTTGGCGGTTATTTTACAGGAAGTCGTTTATTTGTTTATTTATTTATGTGGGTTACATTATTTTGTTAGTTTTTATTTATTTTTATTTTTTATTTTTATTTCTTATCTTATATATTTATTTATTTTATTATTATTTTATTTTTATTTTGATCGGTGTTTTTATTAACGTAGTAAAAAATTGTTTATATAGCTTATTTAATAGTTTTGTTTTTGTTTGGGAAGATAAAGCTATTTGTTCAATTTTGGGACTGATTGTTGTAGTTTGTTTTAACTATTATTTTGGCGGGAAGAGTTTTTAATTTGTTTATTATTTCATGTATTTATTTGGATTGATTATCTTTATTTGTTTTTTCTAACAGCTAGTTTATCGGTATCGGTTGTTAGTTTATTTATATATTTGGATGTATTTATTTTACTTGTTGTTATTTATTTGTTACACTGTATATTTTCTCTTTTTGATTTATATATATATAAAGAGAATGAAGGTAATGGATAATGCAAATGTAAGGCTTTTAGTCTCTTATTAAAATTGTGACAAGCATGCCTGTAACTTAGAATTTTATAGTTTGTTAAACAAACACCTACGCGTAAGCTTCTCACGTTTTACATAAGATTCGGAAAACGTAACATTTACACTATATGTGTCTCTAGCTTCTGGATGCTGAGCACTTAAAAATCGACTACATCCTGCCATTAATTGTAATATAAATAAATAATTTATATATGTAGATGTGTATATGTGTGTGTGTGTTTGTGTGTGTCGTATGTGTTCACGCCATCAATGAGTTGGCTTGACAGATGCAGATGCGCTCCTCCTAGAATGTCAGTGTCCGCAACAATATGTAACCAGATGATGGACACGCGTGGGAAGAAAATGTGATCAGACCGTTATATAAACATTCATCCAAGAGAGAACAAGAACGTAAGGTCCACGTTCGAATGTGGACCCGGTGTTCCACCCAGACACACCCACACGAATAAACGCATCCTAATTAACAAATTTTGAGCATTAATGCTATGAATGAAAGATTCTGCACGAAAATATTACATAAAAACAACCACAGACACACACATACACACAAAGAGCGACATGTGTGTTTATATGTGTGTTTTTGTGTGCACGTCTAATTTTTGAGTTTATAGAGCCTAGCAGTTTTTAATTTAAGTGCATGATTAGACTGGCGACGAGGTGTCATCGACTTACAGTTGAGTTGGTTAGATGTAACTGTAACAGTTTCTTTTCTCGTACTTCTCGCTTGTGGAACTCCCTTTCGGCTACATGCTTTCCAGCCAACTTTTATCTTCAAGAATTTAATTGCAATGTCAATCGCTATCGACTCTCTTCGTGATTGTTCTTCTTTTGTTGTCACTCTTTAGTAATGTTTCTGTTTATAACTCTTTCATACCCAGTAACCCCCTGTGTCCTACAGGCTTTACTGCCTTACTTGGGATGAACTATATATATATATATATATATATATATATATATATATATATATAGATAGATAGATAGATAGAGAGAGAGAGAGATAGATAGATAGATGTGTATGTGTGTGTGATTGACTATCCAGTCGATTTCGACGTATGAGAGTTAAACTATATGTTGCGCCCTTGATGCTCTTCTTGTGTTTGTACTTTCGATGTTTTTAGGTCAGTATGAATCCTTCAAGACATTCCACATATAAGACAGGATGAAGACCGTTTCTAAAAGCTGGAGAAATATTAGTGGCGTTTAGTGTTCTGCCTTGTAATGCTTGACCTCTTGAATGTTTTAGTGCCTTTTATGCACACACTCCTCAACTGACACGATCAGAAGTCACGTCCTTATAGAATGTCAACAGAATTATTTTTTTTGGTTATGTCTAACCTTGTACCCTAACAAGGGCCTTCCAACTTTTCGAGAACTGTCCTTCCGTTGGCTGTACATGGGCATTTTCAGTGTCTTTCATCACTCAAGCGCACAATATTACCAAACCAGTTTATCTTTAACCACCAAGAATATATTTAAACACGTTGTATTAAATTCAGTGAACACAGTCTTGTTATGTAAAGCGAGGAATATATGTAGAAAGTCTATTAATTTAAAAATCAGCGTGAGGTTAATAGATCTCGCAACATTTAAGCATCAATTTTACTATTCAGTAAGTTAAAATTTGTTTCACAAATCCTTCCCCGAAATATTTTCCGATAAACAAATCTCTGTAATTATTTGGTGACCGTTGATTTTATTCCGTTTTCTGCCTCCTATGCAAGACAATAAATCTTTATTATGATCTTTGCGTGCGTAAAGAGACACGAAGATATCTCCATCATGGCAGCCGTGGTCTCATTGTTTATCTATTTCATAAAATATGACTGTGAATGATCATCTGATTGTATATGAGGTAATGTCAAGTTTAATCTCTTCGTAAATATATGGAAGCTGGATATGATAAAAAAATAACAGCAATAACAAAAGCAGCAAAAAAGATTTTTCTAAATCATAAAATTGCTCTAAAACCTGGATGATATTACGAAGAAGAATTTCCATTGCTAATTTATTATTCCAGTTGTGTCTCCTTCACATTTTTATTAAACTTTCGTATAAAAAAAACTCCTGAAAAGTAATTAGAATTAATAAGTAGGCTATTATTAATTAGAACTTTAATTAGGTTTGGTTTGGTTATTTTGTTTTACAACGTCAATGGGTTATTTAATGCCGACAACATTTTTATGCTAGATTCGTATGAATAGAATAGATATTTTTGGGTTTAGATTGGTTTGGTTTATTTTGTTTAACGGTATATCAACCTCAGTGGGTTATTTAATGCCGACATTTTTTATTGCTGGTAATATTTTGTCTTGTCAAAAATCTGTTTCTGGTAATATTTTTCCTTCAAAATTGTATTGCTGGTAATAATTTTTTCAACTTTTTTTAACTATTTGCGCATAACTGGGACCGTAACAGATGCTACTAACCTGGGTCAGGGTGGACCTGGGAACACCAGCAATTAAGAGGTGGTTCCATGCTCCTCAAAACCTCCTGATCTTGCTTCTGGATGTAGTTTATCGTCTTACCCAGGACCTGGATGTAGTTTAACGTCTTACCCAGGACGACTTTAATTAGGAATGTGAACTAGTATAAATATCATAGGTACGAAAAATATAAATGTCGAACCGAGTTCTAATTTTGTCTGAGGCAGTTGACGTTTAGTAGTATTACCTTCGGAAAAGTTATGTCTCCAGACTTTGATCTCTATAACTGTGTTATATAGGAATAAATTGTCGCTGCCGACATTTGTTTGTACAGAGGTCGCCAGTGGGCAATCACAGGCGATCCCATTGTTGAATTAAGTAGACCACGTGACCATAGAGGAAACGCATGGAAGGTAGCGTGTGCCTAATTGACCGTAATTTCTCCTCTATCCTCTATTACTATACAGACCGCTATTCTCTACTCTATTCACTATCTTATTTCTCTATACGGATTACTATACGGATTACTGTTCGAGTGAGTAATATCGAGCAAGTACTGTTAGTGCGAGTGATATTCGAAGGTCTTTGAGATCAGTATTGTTCACCGGCGTTACTATAGTTGTATCTGCGATTACAAAGTCTCTACTACAACGAGCATTACGAAAGTGGCAACGAGTATTCGTTGACATCACAAAAATGGCAACGAGTATTCGTTAACATCACAAAATGAAGTAACCACCGTTTCCAATATATTTTTTAATCCGTGGCGCTTCATCTCTTTGCATCTTCTGATACAAACATCTTGAAGTAGCGTACATTTAAACGATTACCAATTCTATACTATTCTCTATTACTTTTCTGTTCCCTATTCTCTATGCTATTCACTATTTCTACACTATTTCTCTATAATGAATACTATTCGGATCACAATTCGGTGGTTACTTTTCGAGTAAGTATTATCCAGCAAGTACTATTAGTGCGGGTGTTATTCCAAGGTATCTGACACCAGTTCAACGGCGTTACTGTAGTTGTAATCTCCGATTAAAAAGTCTCTACTACAACGAGTATTACGAAAGTGACAACGAGTATTAGTTGGGATCACAAAAGTGGCGACGAGTGTTCGTTGACATCACAAAACATTGGTATCTTAAACTTGCTGGTATAGAATAGAACGGATCAGCGTGTTAATAACTTTCAAGTGGATACTTTATATGCAAAGGAAGTACTATAACAAAGCTGTCACATTTGTAAGCATTATATAACCAGAATACGTACGTCTCAAGGATATTACAAATACTGATTTAATAATGTTTTTTCTGATATTTTTAAGTTTCTATTTTCTTTGTATATTTGGCTAATGAGGGTAAGTCATTAACTTGGAGATATTGATTGATTTGTTTTATTTATTTACTTGGAGATGTTGACTAATTTTTTTCGACTTATCAACCCTTTGTGGATTATTTCAAGGCGGAACATATTTTAGATTGTAAGAATACCTTTTTTCATTTTTGGTTTTTGCGAGTGAATTTTGCTTTAACTATTTTTTTGTAAATAAAAATGATTTTCCAGATATTGGTTCTATTATTTAACCCATATTTGGGGAGTGGCGACGAATTCATACCTTTCCCAATGGTATTCGCGCGTAAGTGAATGTAATGAACGCGACTGGAATTCGAACATTTCTCTCCAATGTCTTATTCCGAAAAGCTATCATCCGAGATTTGGGATGATACGACGTGAGAGGGGAATCGACTGACAAATTAATACACTGAAAGTCATTTGTGAAAATTAGAAACAACGTAGGCCCAAGGATAAAACACGTAGGGAACACATGTATTAATACACGAAGATCTAGAAAAGTGTCCATTCAAGACAACTTTCATTTCAAGATTTGATAAGAAAAAATCAGTTCAAAATTGTGTCTAGGAATATCAGAAAAATGATGATATACGAGGGTCATTCAATAAATAAGGTGAATTTTTCGGTATAATAACTTCTAATACAGATAGAAGCTTGCTTTTTTAAAATTTTTCAACGTAGTCTCCCAGCACTGTCACACACTTTTCCCATCTGTGCACAAGCTTCCGTATTCCCTCAGCGTAAAAATCTTTGGACTGATGTCTCAGCCAGTCGGTCACAACATTTTGACTTCATCGTCACTTTTAAACTTCGTGCCTCTCGTGAACGCTTTCAAGGGACCAAACAGGTCTGAAGGGGCAAGGTCTGGGCTGTAAGGGGGATGAGGGGGCAGTTCCCAGCCCAGCTCGTTGATGGTCTGCACCGTTTGGGCTGCTGTGTGAGGCCTTGCGTTGTCATGATGCAAGATGACTCCTTCTGACTGATGACCCCTGCGTTTGTCCCAACAGATAAGCTTAAAGTCCTTGCAATGTCATCCACTGTCACCCTTCTGTCAGACTGAATGAGGTCATTGACTGATTCGATCACCTCAGGAGACCTCACTTCTGTAAGCCTCCCAGGCCTGTCTTCACTCTCAACACTGCTCCGTCCTTCTTTAAACAATTTAGCCCACTTGTAGACATTTTTTGGCTGAAACGTGTAGCACCCTACACAGTTGACATTCTCAATTTCAACTGGTTTGCACCCTTCAGAGACCAAAAACTTGATAACTGACCGCTGTTCAACCCTGGAGCATGCTTCTTGGTCGGCCATCTTTGTTAATCGCAAAAACTCTCAAAGTTTTTTTTTTAATCTGCAAAATAAATTAAATCCACGCGAAAAAGAAGTAAAACAAAAAAAAATAAAAAAGACTAAGCTTCTATCTGTATTAGAAGTCCTTATCCCGAAAAATTCACCTTATTTATTGAATGACCCTCGTATATGTATATATGTAAGTTCTAACTTTTATGTGCGATCAGTTTCAGTGAATTTTATATATATAATGATATTAAAAATAATAATGAAGCATCGCCGTAGTAAGAATAATACGTTCATAAGGTAACAATTGCAACGAAACATTCGACGGCAGTGGAGAGTATGTTCACTGTGAGCTTCAAGATCTTACCATTTGCGGCATGGAATGTCCTACGTAAGGAAACTGAAACAAAATGACTTTTAATACAATAATATGAACATTGGTAAAAAAAAGTATTTTTATAGAGCCCCGTGTCAATTGATATTCTGAACTGTAATTGCAATCCCTGAGTACTTATCATCGGCAGCCGGTTATCACAGGCCCGTTAAAATAAGGAAAATTAAATAAGGTGAAAAGATAATATAAACAAATATTTTCACCTCTACTTTAATTATCTTGATGATAATAAGCAGGAAATTTTAGATTTCTGTTAATATTTTTTTCTTAATCATTTTCCCCTGAAGCAAGGCAATAAGACGACTAAACGCAAGGAGTTACAAAAGTGTTAGAGAACATTAGAAAGATATACTATGAAGGAGAGAGGTCAATAGAAGAACAAGATTTAAGAAGGCAGAAGATTACGATCGACAATGCATTTCAGTTTTTGAAGATGATTGTTGATTTTTGAATTGATTGAGAAGCCAAAAGCCGGAAGAGAGTTTCACAAACGAGAAGAGCGACAGAAGAAACTGCTAACATAGAACTTATGGTAACTAGCCATTTCAAACGTAAAATTACGAGACCTTGACGCCAAACTAATATTGCGCTTAAATTCATAAAAACTAGATACCATAGAGGAAAGTGATATTTATTCTGTATAAATTACAGAAATGTGGCACAAGGCCGAAGGGGGGGATTGGGGAAAGGACGGTCTTCTTCTGTCTTAAATATAACTTAGCTAGCCGCAAACACTGACCCAATCGTACGAACAATTTTCCTTACACCAAAACAATACATTCATACGTACCTTTCTTACTACAACCACCATAATACTTCATGTCTCTATGAAAATACTAACTAGTCCGCATATCTACATTTCAGTGTCTGTGGTGGGAGGGGAACAAAATAACAATTCTAAAAACTAACCCCAATGAGTACAATATGAATACAAAATATTTACAAGAAACTAAAGAAATATAATAGAGGAAAGTTCAACAGAACAATTACCATGAAAGTATTTATAGAAAAGTCACAAGGAACAGTTCGACAGGTGGAAAATGACTGAAGCCGAGATGCCAGGTCAGGATCAATAACATTGCATATTCTTTTTTGGATTTCTCCAAGAATCTCTAAATATGTAGCAGGAGCACTAGACCAGATGTAGCAGCAATTTCCAAAGCAAAAGATAGAATTATAAATATGTGAGATAGATTCTGGCGAGAAAAAAACTGTCTAGCACGACATAGTGAACCACCTACCCTAGTAGCACATCTAACACTTGATTCAATATACTCTTTTCAATTCATATCAGCGGAAAACGTTAGTCCGAGAAGGCGCAACGAGTCACTCTTCTGGAGGTTAGCATCAGCCATACTGATTGAAGGTAAAAGGTGACCTTTCAGACGAGAGCTATTCCGTTTCGTAAGAGTTAAAATTAACAAGCTATTCATTACCTGATTTAATAACAAATTGAGGGTCATTTTTTTAGATCAGCTGCCAATGTAACCCCATAGGACCGTTCAAACTTACAATTAAGACGGGATTATATAGTTGTGCCATCAGCATAGATACCGAGCTGAGAATTAAGGAAGGTTATTTGCGAAAATTGGACACAACTTAGGTCCAAGGATAGAGCGTTGGAGAACGCATGCATTAACGCACAAAGATTTAGAAAAGTGTCCATTCAAGACAACTTTCATATCAGAATTTCGTCCAGGAATACCAGAAAAATGATGATTATACAGTGTAACCCGAAGAGTTGTCGGGACCGGATAAGAAGTCTCTTATATCCGGTTTCTCTTATTTCCGGGTTTGGTCTATTTTGTTTAGGTAAGTATGGCTCTAATTTGGGACCAGAGAAACTATCTCTTATATCCGGGTTACACAGTATATGTATATATGTAAGTATAACTTTTATGTGCGATCAGTTTCAGCGAATTTTATATATAATGATATTAATAATAATAATAATAATAATAATAATAATAATAATAATAATAATAATAATAATAATAAAGCATTGTCGTTGCAATAATAATACCTTCATAAGATAACAATTGGGTTACAGCGATGCATTCGACCGCAGTGGAGAGTATGATTCCTGTGAACTTCATGATCTTTCCCAATTGTGACATGGTATGTGCTATGTCAGGTCTGAATACGATTTTGAATTCAGAGACGTCTTTCCCCAAGTTTCTAGGATTGAGAGCCGACCTTGCCTTAATATTTTACCCGTTACTGTTCGAGGAGAAGAGATTGATTCATACCTTTCTCAATGGATATTTGCGCGAAACTTGCCGGGCCGATTTTTCACGTCCGGCCGCTATCACTCACACATTTATATAAGATATAGGTATAACAGTCTAAACAAGGACAGTAAAAAGAATTTATCATAATTTTACTACAGCATTCTTAGTTTTAGTGGCATTGACAGCGTCTTAAATACCAAATTTATTTTAATCAATTTTTTTTCCTTCTTCAGAATTCTCTCTCTTGTTATTTCTCTTGTTCTTTTCTTGTTCTTTTTCTTCTCTATCTGCTTCTCCTTTTTTCTCATCTTCCTTCGTCTTCTTCTTTCTCTATTTCTTCTTTTTTTCCTCCTCTTCTTTTTCTTTCCCTAATTCTCTTTTTTCTCATCACCATCCTCACCATCATCTTCTATTCCTATTTCTCGTTTCCATCATCATCATCATCATCATCATCATCATCATCATCATCATCATCATCATCATCATCATCATCATCATATTATTATTATTATTAGTAGTAGTAGTAGTAGTAGTAGTAGCAGTAGCAGCAGCAGTAGTAGTAGTACTAATATTAAAACACTCGCAGAAAAGTGAGATTTAAGAAATGAAAACAAAATGGCACAGAGCTTAAGAATATTTCGACAATATATCTCTCTTCTTCAAGTTATGTTTAAATAATTCTTACAAGTATAAAAATATATAAAACATATTTTTGCAAAGACGTTGATTTTCTTGAGTGAAAACGGTTGTCTGGGTAATCAACGCGAAAAAGTGAGTGAAACGGAACAAACGTGAAGTGAATGTAACTTAAACGCGACTATTTCATGATAGGGTGCATGCTTATTGTAAACTTTTACGCCAGTTGATTAGTTCCCAAAAGCAGTTATAAACAATATTAGTGTAAATCTTATGGTACCCTCCAGTCATTTTCTTAATTCCCTTGTGATAGAAAGATAGTAATTTGTAATTATCTTCATCAAGATAAAATGTATATTTAATTTAAAAATCGACATACGATCGAAATATTATTAAACATTGTTAAAAAATGTCTTTTCTTAAATCGCACTCTTCTAGAAATGTTGTAAAATTTGAAAAGGTTACGTCAATCATTTTATTAGTTGTTTTCCTTCTTCCAATTCTTCTTCTTCTACTTCTTCTTCTTCTTCCTCCTCCTCCTCCTCCTCTTCTTCTTCTTCCTCCTCCTCCTCCTCTTCTTCTTCTTCTTTATTATTATTATTATTATTATTATTATTATTATTATTATTATAACAATTTCCTCATATTTAAACTTTTTCAGTGTATAGCTTATCATTCTTCCCGCTTCTTCCTTTCTTACTTACGTTGACATTTTTTTTAGGATATTCCACATCACTTGCTAACGTTTTGTCACCCTGAAGTTTCTTGAAATTGTTCTTTTCTTGGAATCTTTCTGAATCAGTGTTGTTTTTTTCCTCTCATAATTCCTTCAGCGATTATTGTTTTTTTTTAGTCATTTGTGGACATGTTGAGCTAAACTTTCATATATATATACGGGAATCGCTCGAACTGGAAGCCATGGATCCTATTATATCCACACGTTTCTCAGTTGGCATTTTAACAAATTTCTTTACAATCTTTTCACATTTATTCCAGCTTCGATATTTTTTTTTCATTTCTAGGAATTCGTTTTCAAGCAGGTTAACCACTCGGAATATCTTATGTTTTTTGTTGTTGTTGTTTTTTTTTGTTTTGTTCCCACAGTTTACTCCAGAATTGACACCCGTTGCTCACTTCCACAATTCGTTGATGAAATCTTTCTTTGTTTTGGAACTTTAATTGCGTGGCTTATACTGCTTTTTGAGTCGATATCTCTCGAGTCTGCCTTAACCGACGTCTTTTGTTTTATCTCCTTTAGTTTTAATTTTTACTGTATTTATTTTTCCGTTGCCTTTCGCCATTTGTTCATCATATATTTCTCTCTATTTCTGGATTTTGTTTTTTTTTTTTGCACCGAGGTCGATGGGGTATGTTAGCGGCGGTTTTATTTGTCATTTCAATTTAATCTTTTACCTGGCTTTTCCATCTTTCCTCTTCTCTACGACCCACTTCTTAAACAGTCAGTTCATCAATAACTAGTTTGGTCCTCATGGTTCAGGCCATATATCCTTTTGGCCAGGATATATTGCAGAAGCTTATTCATCTGCACTGCTTCTTCCAATCTACAATCCTTAATGTCTTTTGACAGGATTTCGTTTATTGTGCCAATTTAATTTTTGTTTTTGCTGCTTTAGAGTCGTTGTAGATATGAGGTCGGTGGGCTGCATGATTTCTTGATATCTTTACAATTTCCTTTTCCATCCTATTTTCAGTGAGGGTTTATATTTTCAAAAAGGTTCTCGTCTATTTGTATAATTCCATAAATCAAATATAGACTCTCTCTTCAGTATCTGTCTATATTTCTAAGATGAGGTATTATGTACACTATTTACATTATTCAGACTATTGTCCTCATCATGGTTGACATATTTATTACAACGTTTCGGGCATTGTACGCTCCGGCCTTCTTCAGGTGTTTGGAATGTCGAACTGAATCATTTATTTCGCTCAATGGGGTAGACTGTTCCACGTGCCATGTTTAATGGATATCAGTTATCTTCTGTTAATTCTCCTCTTCAATTTCTCAATTACTCAAGAGTATTGAACTCACACTCTTTGGGTCCTGTCACCGGATCTAACTAACGCCTTTATATACTGTACCATGTGACCTTGAGGACATCTGTGTATGAATTTCTGGGTATTATAAACCTAATGCCTTCAGCAACACTTTTTTTACCAGTGCTCATATTGCAATTTTTTTTACTCTTATCATTGAAATTTTTACCAGAGTTCATATTGCTTTTTTTTTTTTGTTATTATCGCTTTTCTCTGATACTCTTCAGTATTTCTTTCCCCTCACTAGTCTTTGCTTTTTACAAAACAAATATAACCATAGCAATTCTGTCACATATTTTGGTCACACATTTATCTTTAGGGTTACACATATAAGATTAGTAGGGAACAGATTTGCTGACTTTTATTGGTCATTGGTAGTATGAGGACAGACACACTCCCCGAGGTTATGGAAAGAAATCCTATTGTTAGAGTAGCCTAAAGTCACATGATGACGACAGGCTCTCTTTGTTGTCTATTGAGTGAACACCTGACGACCATGGAACAGTAATTTAAGCCCCGTGTTTTGGGGTTAAGAAATTATTTGTCATTATAATCAGCCCAAGAAGTTTGGTATCTGTGCCACTGACACAATGAAAGTTTAGATCAATTTTGCATTAAAATAACTTACTTTGCATTATGGAAACTATGGTAACAAACATTGAAAAGATTAAAAATAAATAAATAAAAGAGCCACATCAAAATATTCGTCCCGTTTTTAAATTAATAATCTAATATATATACACACACATATATATATATATATATATATATATATATATATATATAGATAGATAGATAGATAGATAGATAGATAGATAGATAGATATGAGGAGAGATTAAGTTTTTCATCCTTTTGTTTTATTAACCATTAAGCAGAGAAATATTTTCTCCAACAATCACAGAAACATTTGGATTACAACCACGCACAAAAGACAAATAAATAATTAATTACTTTAACTAATATGTAGAAATAACCATTCTTCGCCTGATGATGATCACAAGACCTGAAACACTTATGGAAAATAATGTATAATATATATTTAAAAAAAATGAAATAAATAAACAAAAATCCTCAGTATGATCAAAAATATTTGTGGCTTCGCTTTATATAATTATGTGTGTTGTGTGTGTGGGTGTGTGTGTTTGCGCGCTTCTGCGTTTGTGTGTGCAAATTACGGTACATTGAATGCTAGTATTAATAAAACGATGGTCGATGTGCAATAACCAAGCTAAAAAATATACTAATAATAAATATACATTTTTCCTCTCGGACAATACAACTATGAGTTTTATGCATGTTGCAATCGTCAGGTGCTGATTGAAACTGATTTGTGTTGTACTACCGGTGAGGAAAAATGCATATATTATTATTATTATTATTATTATTATTATTATTATTATTATTATTATTATTATTATTATGTTTATTTTCTTTGATATCTGGCGTTTACACATTTCTTTCCGGGTCCCGCCCAGGGGCCTAAGGTTAGAAATGGCATCATGACACTTTCCACTGCAAAAAAAAATAAAAAAATAAAAATAATTACATAGATAAATCCCTTCGTAAATTGTGGGCTGTACTTGTCAGAACAATTTTTTGTATCTCTTTGAGGCATGGACTTCCAGGGATCCCTTCAATCAGCCTACTGGAGTCTTTTCCAACCAGCCCAAGTGCTCCAACTACAACAGGGATTGTCGATGTTCCCATGTGCCACATTTTTGAGATTTCTATTTCAAGGGCCTTGCATTTTGACAGTTTTTCGAATATTTTCAAAGATATATTGCAGTATTATTATTATTATTATTATTATTATTATTATTATTATTATTATTATATGTATGTATGTGTGTGTGTGCATGCGTGTGTGTATGCGTGCGTGTATGTGTGGTTATGAATATCGCTACATCTATAAATTCGAAAACTATTGAAACTAATGACTAGAAAGTAAATATAGCTTCACGTAAAAAGTATTTTAATGATTTAACCTCATTTGAAGAAAATAAATAAGTTAACATTATCTCCTACGTTTTCAATGCATGTAATTAATCCATGCATTTTTATAATATAAATTGACCCCTTTCACATTGAAAACCAACAAAATTGCTGCTAATCATTTAACATGATGCCGGTTGAATAATTGCTAGAAATTATTTTATAAAAGTGATTGCCAACATTTTTTCCTTTTTCCCTTTTTTCATTCTCTCTTTTCTTTGTCATTCGCTTCTTTTATTTTTTTTTTAGTTGATATCAGGTCATTCAATATTCAGAAAAACCGCTTAATTTTTTTGATAATAATATTAACTGATACCCAACGTCCTACTTTTGCGACGATGACCATTAATGCGTTATACAAAGAACCTGCCTGTAGAGAATGATCTCTCAAAGCTTAGGCCGTAATAAGGTTTTAGATTGGGAAAATAACCGTCTTTCTTTTCTGTAGCTTTTATATTCGACCCTGCTTCAACGAGATCTTTAAAAAAAATTGTTGTTGATAGCTATTTGGGATCAAGGTAAGAAGGGAGGAAATAAAACAAAATTTTATGGTGAATTAGTAGCGGGAGAAAAAAGAGAAACGTTTGTCAAATTAGCTGTGTGAGCGTCTCCGCTGAAAAGGAACAGTCGCCATTGAAAATAAGGAAAGGTTTAATTTTATGGAAGAAAGACTTAAATAGTGATCAGATTGCCTACCCACGTTCAGTTTAAATCTGTGCCTCTTTCCATTTTGCACAGCTATTAGCCATCCGAGATCTTTGTTCTGGGCATTTATAGGACAATTTTAAATCCAGCGCTATCTTCTGATGATTTCTGCGTTCGGGTAATTGACTGTTTTCTCTTCTGTCACAAAATTAATTTCTACGTTTATAATTTCCTATATAGTAACGTGACAGGAAAACTGACACAAAACGCTTAAGTGATAAGGTAATAAAATGTAGAACTTCTTATAACAAATGCAGAAATTCTTACAATAAAGGGAAAAAAATTCTCAACAGAATAATTAGATAAAATTATCACATACCGTACATACAGAAAGGGAGATTCTCTCTAACAGGATTTAATTGTTCATCTGTTATTATTCAGATGGACTTTGTTTTTGTGAATCAATTCGTCATACAAATATGCAGTACTGTATGATAATTCATGGAAATATCTTGATATTGATAAAACAAAAACTACAATATTCTAACAGCTACAATATGTTGTGTTCATTGAATTAGATATCCTTTCTAGCTTTTCTCAGAATATCTATATATTTATTTCATTTTAAAGGAGGAGATATCTACGGTAACAACATTCTCACTGGTAAACAAAAATGACAAGTATTTGCTAGGAAAATAATAGAAATATCTGGGATTGAATTGATAAAAATAAATGTAAATGCCATATTGCTTATTTCTTTCGACTTTCAAAAGAGAATTGGGATTGTCAACTAAATAAAGAGACGCAGCTTCGCCGAAGCCCACATGAGAAAGTAAAAAAGATGGGAGTGCAATGATTAGTTACTGTTCCAATCACTGTTCAGTAAGCGCCTTCATATACTTAGAAAATATTGCCTAACCTGATGCAGGTAATGAAACGTTATTAGATCATATGAAGCAAAATCGTTCTGATTTCGACTTCATACTGAGGTGATAAGAAAAATATATCGCAGTGAGAATAAACACACGCATAAAGACAGTATTACTCATGAACAGGTAGATACACACACACACACACTTCGGACACACACACATGCACAAATAAAAGAACATACACACACAAACACACACACACAGAGACACACACACACACACACACACACACACACACACACACACACACACACACACACACACATATATATATATATATATATATATATATATATATATATATATATATGCAGGTGTGGCAGAATACCAACGAAATGTCCTTATTTAATTACTTTGTCTTTTGGAGAAATTCTCTGATTTCCAAGACGGTTTTAGCATACACACACATACGCGCCTTACAGAGTAAATGATGACAGTTTTCTAGAGGACAGTGGTAGAAGGCGTACCCAGCTTTTTTTTTCAAAATCAAGGTCACACCGATGACAGTCGGGAATATCTACCGAAACCACTCTGAAGCCCACATCATTGAGAAATGAGTTCCGGGTCAATTGTCATGTATGCGAAAACTCACAGGTAATCTGCTGCCGGCACCCAGAACCAGAACGAGCCCAACTCGCTCGCTGACAAGTCGAGCTGCTCACCGAGTGACTTCGACGCGACCCCCACCACTATTTCCCGATACAATGTCCTCTTAGGCCATTAAAGGGACCGCGGAGTAACACGTAAAGCGGTTCGACACTTGTGGAAGAATGTGAACTGTTTACGGGGCTTTGGACGGTATTCAACCTCAGAACTAGGAGGAGTGATGATAAGGCTAGGAAAGGCGGCTTTAGCACTCATCGTCCAGGCCAAATCTTTTGTCAACGTTCGGCGTAGGAAAACCAACCTCGAGCCGCGTTGATGACACGCCAAGTGTGGCATTCCCAGACCCATATGATTCAAACCCAATTTCTGCAAGTGGATCAGCCTGCTGATAGATTGCATTTGCTTTTTTTTTTAAGAATATTTGGCACTGCAGCAGGAGTAATATGATTTACTTGCAATTCTTCATCCATTTGAAATTCCCTTTTGAATATATTTGGCTTCCTTTATTATTGAATAATTTTTCTTATATCTTTCATGTTCTCTGGCAGGGATCATCACCCTGTCTTCTGTAGTTTCCAGGTATCTTTGAAGTCCGATTGTTGTAGGTTTGGAAGACAATTCTACTTCAGATCTGGACACTCTGCATTGAGATTATTTTCTGTTATAGTGGAACAACCTATCACACCCCGACAGTGATTGGTCAGTCTAAAGAGACGTGATGAGGAGAAAATAAAAGACGTGACGAAGTATTGTAGTAGCAGTGTCACTACGGATCTCAATGACGTATCTCCTGTTTTCCTTATTATTATTATTAAGATTATTACCTAGTTGCTTATATCGTATTATTCACGATGTAACATGTTCCTTTCATTTTCTCCTCATATTCTCCCAACTTTTTGCACTTCTTGAATAAATGGCGGACTTTTGGCTTCTGTAAGTTCTATTCGAATTTCCCTGTAAAACTTCTTTAGGTACGTCTGAAATATTTTACTTTGTCGATGGAATCTACAACACTTTTTATATCCTCTCGTTCTATCTACTTTAATTGTAATATTTGCTTAAGCCTTTGCTTAACCAGTGGATTTTCATTTAATGTTTTAATTTTGTCTTTCCGCTTGATCTTCCTGCTTATCCGTGTTGAAAGATATTGAATTACTAGTATCGAACGCCCTGGGCATAACGATGAACTACTTCCGCGCCCTTGGGATGACGATAAACCACATCCAACAGGAAATCCTCTGATCAGGTGGTTTTGAGGAGCGTGGAACCACCTTTTAATTACTGATGTTCCCAGGTCCACACTGACAGGACCAGCAATATTTTTTTTGTTAAAATTATTACTAGCAATGTATTTTTGAAGGAAAACTTATTACCAGCAATACATTAATATCAGGTCTACACTGACATAGGGTGGTCGCTCCTGTTAGGGTCCCAGCTATGGGCAAATAGTTACCCCCACACAAAACTGTGGTCAAAAGACTATGAAAGTGTAAAAATAGGTTTTAATACCAGCAATACTTTTTTGTTAAAAATTATTACTAGCAATGTATTTTTGAAGGAAAAAATATTACCAGCAATACATTTTTGGAAAAAAAATATTACCACCACTATATTTTTGGAAAAAAGCAAAAAATTACAAGCAATACATTTTAGAAGGAAAAATATTGCTATCAGTATATTTTTGAAGAAATTTATTTTTGGAAAACTACATATATTAGCAGCAATACATTTTTGAAAAAATATTACCAGCAATAAAAGCCTTGTCGGCATTAAATGACCCATTGAGCTTGAAATACTGTAAAACAAACAAACCAAATCAAATCCTAATATCGATAATTCACATCTGATTTACTTAATTTCTAGCTTTAATAGTGCCTTCCAACTGACCTCATTTTGTCTGTTGTTTGCTCTTTGCTTGGTTTTGACACTAAATTTTCTAGTAGCTGCTAAAGACGTTACATATATGATATTATTTACTAATGTGATGCTTCCCAGTTTTCAGTCCCTTGTTGTTACCGGGCATCTAGGTAATTTAGTACATGAAAAACCCCATGACTGAACATTTCATTTAATTCGTTTAAAAATAACATTCCTTATGATAAAGTAAATTAATCCCCTCGAAAAAATATAATGTAAAACAGTCCAAAAATTAACTCCTATTTACTGGTGGTATCCAGCTAAAACAACAACAGCAACAACAACTACTACTGCAACAACCATAATAATAATAATAACAACAACAATAATAATTCGATTGCATGACAAATGCTTATAATATAACAATTCTTTCCGAATTAATAGACATGCATTAGTCGCTCAGTTAAAGAGTAATATGGAAGCATGTGGAATTGATAAATTGTTCTTTAAAAATCGTGAATACCAGTTTCGATTTTCTTTTTAATGGGATATTTTAATTCATTTCCTAATATTTTTCAAAACACAAATAATTTATAATCGGATGAACTAAAGGTTAAGTGTAGAAAAGGGATTTAAAGGTCATGAAGTGCATGCTGAAAAATTATTTAAGCTGAATGCACGAACAAAACAGAAATAAGGTCTTGAACAACGAATGTACCTCAGGAAAACGAAGAACATTGCTTAAAATAAGAATTGTTTGGATTGTTATATATCTTGTATAGGTAGGAAGTCGTATGGCAAATATTTTGCTGAAGGCTCCGTACCGCCTCCACCTGTCTTTCTTTCTTTCTTTCTTTCTTTCTTTCTTTCTTTCTCTCTCTCTCTCTCTCTCTATATATATATATATACACACACACACACACACACACACACACACACACACACACACATATATATATATATATATATATATATATATATATATATTCTATCTTTGGAAAAGAGATTGTACATTCAGACTGAGTTAACACTGAAATCAGAACGGCATGATAAAACTTTAAGGGAAATTCAGACTGTAGGATTACTCTCTCTCTCTCTCTCTCTCTCTCTCTCTCTCTCTCTCTCTATATATATATATATATATATATATATATATATATATATATATATATATATATATATATATATATATATATATATATATATATATAATCCATACGCATTTTCCAACATTCTTGCACTTACAAGGCTGAGGATTCATCGGTGAAAGTGAGCTGGCTGGTAAGTCGGTAAATTATTTATTTATACGAACCTAAATTAATTATATTTTTGATAACTTTTATTATTACTACTACTACTACTACTACTACTACTACTACTACTACTACTACTATTATTATTATTATTATTATCTTATATTCTTATTATTATGGATATATAGATATATCATATATACTTTTTTTCATTCACTTGTTTACACAGGAATAGTTTACAGAAAATGCTTTAAAAAACAGATCCACGCGCATGTTTAATAAGTTTTTCGAAATTTTCCGAAAGAAATTATTTTATATTTGGGGATAGATTATAGTACTGCAAATAAATAAATAATTTCTCTCTCTCTCTCTCTCTCTCTCTCTCTCTCTATATATATATATATATATATATATATATATATGTGTGTGTGTGTGTGTGTGTGTGTGTGTGTGTGTGTGTGTTCTTTGAAAACGTGTTTCTGTGTATATATTGATGTTTTTTATAACGCTTTCTAAGTTTGTTATTCTAAAACCGAAAAATATTTCTGCGTGCGTAGTACAAAGTTAAAATTCAAGATTCGGATTGACCAGAATAATTTGACCTGTGTACAGTAAATGAATGAAAGGAGCAAGTAGCTATTCAATCATATAGTGAGGTAGTAGCACTCGTACAAGTGCAGTATATGTATTTGAGGTTTAGTTCAATTAGAGAAGTAAGTTACAATTTGGCGAATCACAGAATGGTAACCATTGATTCCAATTGTCCACTCTCGTCTTTCTCGCTCTCTTTCTTTATCGGCAGGTTCGCATTACTCTCCGTACTTTTAAACTGAAGTAGACGCTTCTGCCTTGTTTGCTATTGCAGACTGGGTTTCTAGTTCCTTTTAAAATCTCCTCATACGTTCTGTATCTCATTGTACCTTAGTGGCATTATCGTCTTGCTTGGAGTGAATTGATTAAAAAGGGTATTTCATTAAGACGGATTATATATATCAAAGTCAGCAGTAAATAAATCAGTGTTATTCGTGAAAATTTATCTATTTCTTTATTGGATCATGTAATTTACATCATCGCAATCGTGGGTGAAAATAATGTCGCCCACATGTCCGCCAATTCTGAAAGGAAAAAAAATCATTTGGAACACACGCACATATATATATATATATATATATATATATATATATATATATATATATGGTGATGCACTCTACCGTTGTTTTCGACGTATGAGTGTCTTTCAGTCCAGTTTTTATGTATTTATAATACAAGTATAAAGTTTGTTACTTAGCTGATTGATGTTACCTTCACCGTCCCGATTACAGAATTTTGTAGACGGACCCATCAGAAATCACTTTATATTTTTCGTTTTATTTTCTTTAATATATTAAATTTTCATTGGTGCAAAGCTGATTTTCCTTAGTATATATATATATATATATATATATATATATATATATACATATATATATATATATATATATATATATATATATATATATATATATATATATATATATATCGGTTTTGTAGGGCGTATTCAATTTATGTAACGTAAATCATTCAAACGAAAAACAAATACTGAAGCTAATTGTATGGCGAGAATCACTCTCACAAACAATATTTAATAATAAATTATAAACAGATTCGAAGTTGGTTATAATTTATTATTAAATATTGTTGGTGAGAGTGATTCTCGCCATATAATTAGCTTCAGTATTTGTTTTTCGTTTGAATGATTTACGTTATATATATATATATATATATATATATATATATATATATATATATATATATATATATATATAGGCCCTACTCTGTTCCTCATATTCATAAACGACCTTCCTGACGCCATAGATTCCCAAGTCGGCATCTATACGGACGACACCACAATTTACTCCTGCCTCAAACACAAATCTAGTGATGCTGACAAAGTTAACCTGGCAGTTCGATTAGAAAAAGGCCTCCAATCGGTTGTGAACTGGGGCAAGAAATGGATGGTTAACTTTAACGCTTTCTAAAACAAAACTGCTCTCTATTAACCACGACATGGATCCATCCCTGCATCCCATGAGAATGTCTGAAGACCAACTTCCCGAGAGCTCCTCTCTGCGGCTTCTCGGTCTCACGCTGTCCGCTGATCTGAGATGGAACGAAATACATCGAGTCAATTGCATCATTCACCGGAAGGAAAGTTGGCTCCCTGTGCCGAGCCAGGAATTTTTCTCCCCGGAATCGATCCTCCAAATCTATAAATCGACCAT
>OZ038492.1:76387501-76392501 GCA_964036315.1 Acanthosepion esculentum | reverse complement strand
ACGTTCCCCTTTGTACATCAAACCAGTTTGATCCAGTATACTTTTCCGATCGGTCATGAAGAATATCATAGCTTGCAAGGTTATATTTTTGCTGTTTGAGGCGTCTATTTGCAACCCTGACCGGACTAAACTTAATATTCCTACAGAAATAGAACATATCCCCTTATTTATCCTTATCAAAGACGTTTTCCAAACAAGCAATAATGAACCTACTGATGAGGAAATTAAGAAAGCTATGAAAAAAATATGAAAGCATCTCTCGACATTGAAGAGGAACTTTTTAAAATAGCTTACTTTTTCTTTGCAATATAAATTCCTCAAAAACGCATCCCCAAAAAGTGGTGGTATTGACGGATTTATGTATTATGGAACCCAAAAATATCCTTCAAGAACCTCACATATACAGAGATATGTCAATTTGTTCCATCATCATGAAAGTATGAATGAACATTATATAAAATAAGCTCCCATTATGTTATGAAATTCAACTCCTCACGATCCGGTTTTATTTTCGTTTTGGTAAAGGATGCAATGATGGCCTATATGCCATCAAAAAACTGCAAAAATGATGCTTACATTCCTCATTGGAAAGTCTATAGCTGCTATCACAACCTCACAGCAACATATGACGACATCGATTGAGACTTGTCTTCTCATCCATTAGAAACCGTCTTCCAAGTTCCGAATCCGCTGAATGCATCGATCTAATAGAGGAGCTGTATCGATCTACAGAAGCTTACAATACAAGGACCCTAGTATGGAATCATTTCAGACCTCACCATGATTACGCCAAGGAGGAAATGAGAGCGGCAGTCTATTTACTCATTTCCTGGACTAAGTCCTGCGCATTTACAAGCACGTGTGTGAAGAGGTGGATACTGATCATTTAAACATTCCACATCACATCACATCACAGACGTATCTACTAATAAAATATATATTCCTGTTTTCCGCTCGAGGCCATGTACTAATGATATGATGGTTTATGCTGATGATATAGTTATTCATATTTTGAATAAGAATTATCTTGAACAATAAAACAGCATCCTCTGTCAAGTGTTCCAAGAAATGGGACTAATGACGAACTTTTCCAAAACAGAAACTATGATCTGGAATTGGAACGAAAACGGTGTTGGCACTTACCTTGAATCCATCATCATTAAAAATTCTGGATGTGGAATTAGTAAATACTAAACATTTCAGATACGTCGGTGTATGGATCCGCTGTCACAAATTAAGTTTATGATAAAAAATTGAACATAGAATAAGATATGCCGGAGGTAATTTCGCCCAGCACCTCAAATTGCCACGAAACCAAAACATCAACCTGAAAACTCGAGTCATGTTCTAAACCCGTTTAGAAATATCTAAAACTGTCAGCGGTATGCAACTCCTTGCTAAGACCACAAGCGTGTGTAACGAATGCACGGCGGCAATTTTCGACGGATTTGCACCAAAATTTACATGCACATGCTCCAAGTTAGTGAAAAGGCCAAGACCGACTTGCAATTCCCAACTCCCATCGATAGTGGACATAATCGATTTTTTCATGCTTCTACGGTAGTTCATATAGTTTGCGGCTATTTTCTTCTGGCCAGAGTGAGGGCCTATAGCTGGCTGCCAAATATAGGCAGGAAGATTCTATTGGCCAGACTGACACGAATTTTAACTAGCATGCTAGCATGCAACAAAATCGATAGCTGCATTCGTCACAAGTTTGAAAGATTTAAATCTGAATGCCACTTTACACCAATTGGCTAATTCGCTTGCTTAAACTCAAAGTTAATTCTGATTCCGCCGAACTGTGTTGGGTGTGAAAAAGTATTTGTTGTAAACATTCTTTTTTCATTCGGTTTTCCCAGTTACGAGTCCTTTTTTAAAGCTGATCGTTTTGTGTTCATTTTGTTTAGTTCTTTTTTCGTAACAGATTTAATGTTTAGTATAGAGCTTAGAAAAAATTCGCAGTTTGAGATAGGCAAGAAGTAAGGCATGTAGCAACATCAGCACGGCAAAGGGCACTCCTTTAAAGGCAAGAAAGGGCAAAATATTTTAAGCCAAGTGATAGCGATTGCTGTATGAGTCGTACGATTTTTGAATCAAGCACGGGCAACGCCGGGTCATGCTGCTAGTTTAATATATAAATAAATATGAATAGCAGTTATAATTCCAGATATACCTTTATAAAAATAAGTATGTACGAGTGGTGTAATAGGTAGCGGCTCGGCATGAGTTCAATTTCTAGGTGTTTTCGTTTCAAGCACTTACATGCAAACAGATTTTGAATCTACTCCCCCAGATATGTGTTATACAATAGGTCAAAAATCATTATTTTAGTTCAATATTGACTTGAAAAAATAGAATGCATTATTTTTACAATTCAAACATTATTTAATTTATTTCCCATTTAGAAAATAGATCTCAACAATGTCCATACCTCTTTACAAAGGTCTAAGTTGTCACAATGTTCGGACTAGAAAAATGGCTTTATTTGAATTACAAAGCAATTTAATTCAAAAAGCTATAAACAAAACACGAATTTATTTACAAAGACGACAAATAAAAAACAGAATCGAATTCATTAACAGCTCAAAAACTGAAAGAAGATTGAAAGAATTTGTAATGTAAATAACAATTAGGAAACTTTTATCGTTCTAACGTGTCTCACTTTTATTAAAATTCCATCAGAAAATGAGAGATAGATTTAAAAAAAGAAAGAAATTCTGGTATTTTTACATTTGTGCAATTTAACATTCATTGGTAAGTCATGTTTCACGTGCATTCGACTTGTTACTAAAAGTTAGTACAATTTATGGCGGTCCGAATGCTTTGAATTTCCAAGAAATTAAAGGATTCCAAGCCTAACTGAAAAACCATAAATATTGCTTTATGCATCTAAGTGTGTAATAATTCTAGTTTTCCTATGTGGGATGATAATGTATATTCGTGTGTGTTTTTGTGTGTGTCTAGTAGACATTATGCTTGGTCGCATGATCACTTAGGGATGTGTTTACGTACATACCGATTGTTTTAGTTAAACAAACGTTAGTTACGTTAAGAATGGATTCAGTAAGGGTTGGTGATGCAATATAATTTATTTGGCGTGTGTAATATAATAATTAGAGGAGGTACTTTCGATGCAAAGGAAGGCCAAGGACACATTCTAAAAGCTGAGCAGAGTATTGCGAGAGAGCAGGGTTTCTTTGGTAACAAAGAAAATAATACTGAGCTGTTACGTGACATCTGTTTTTCTTTATGTCAGCGAATGTTGGATGATTTTCTCAAAGATGAAGAAGAGACTCGAGGCGACGGAGATGTGTTTTTGCATAAGGATGCTAGGGATATCATGGACCGAACGTGTGAGCAACGATGAGGTCTTAGAGAGAATGCAAACAAGGAGGAGGCTTATACGTAACATCAGGAAGAGGCAGCTGAAGTTTCTGGGGCACATAAAAAGGAAGGAGGGCCTGAAGAATCTGATACTCACGGGTCGAATAGAGGGGAAAAAAGACAAGGGGAAACTGCGCGTGACATACCTGACGAGCTTGAGCAGGTGGATGGCAGAACGTGGTCTGCGGGAGGAAGCAGAGGGGAGGAGCTTGCTGAGATTTGCAAGGGATAGGGGGAGGTGGAGAGCCATGATGTGCTGAAAGGTCATGGCACATAAAAAGAAAGTAAACACTGAAAGAATCATAAATACGAGTCCACATGGAAACTATTTAGACAACAATATTAATGTATTTGGTAAGTGTATTTGGAAGAGTTATGGAATATACAGGATATTCATTGTTTTCTGATCCTGGGTGGAGACTACTAATTATCATTGGTTTGAACATGCGCATAAAATAATATCATTAGGACAGTTTTTCGGTCGTTAACTCTTTACGAATGAACCTATCTACCCTGCTTCCATCGGAACTACTACGTAAGACATAACTGAAAAAGCCAGTTTTATTTTTAGCTTTGAACAATACCTTTTTACAAAGTATCTGCGATCAAATTATCGATGAACGGTTTTAGTAACGCGCATATAGACAGGCCAGCTGAAAATTATCGATCTGCCGGATGGATTCGAGCTGTTCGACAAAAACGCTCAAGTTCATTAAAGTGCTGATGCAGACGGAGGCGTTGTCTGCGTCTCAGCCAGTTTAATGTTTGTTTGAAATAAATGACTAGGAATGACAGCGAATGGTATTTTAAAACGCTAGACTGATTCATCATTCCTGGATACAAAAACAGAACCTCCACTGTCAGCGACATCACTCCTTTCTAACTTCTTTACTTCTTCCGGTCTTTTCATTATTTGTTTAAAAATATAGTTTTCCATCTGCCATTCCATTTCACTTGTTTTACTGTATTAGAAGAAGGAGAAATGTACAGACAAAAGTGCTGTCGATTTGGATTTGCTTTCATTCAGCAATGATCACCGAATATTTTAAGTATGAGAGTTGAGTTTGAAATGTCTCAATAGATAGCCAATGAAGTTAAAATTTTTAATCACAATAATATTGATACTCTCAAATTACAATTGCTTACCACGAGAAGAGCAACTCATTGTGCCGACTTGGTCTCACGTTTCCCACTGACATGAAGACGAGTGATTATACTGAATCAATTATATATATAGCTAGTGTTATCATTTAGTAAGCTACTAAAAAGGTTTGCTCACCGTGTTGTGCCGGGCAATTTTCCCCGCCAGAATCCATATTGAACGTTTATAACTCTACCATTCTTCTGTAGACGGAATATTTCTGCAACATCTGGTCTGGTGCTCTTACTATATATCGTGAGATTCTTGACAAAATCCCAAGAAGAATCTGTAAAGTTATGAGTCCTGACATAGCAGCTCGGCTTCATTCACTTCCCACCGTCATATAGTGGCTTCCCTGTGTTTTTTTTATAAACATTTGCATGGTAATTGTCTAAATGACCTTTCCTCTTTGGTACCCCGATTTCTTGAGGTTAAACTTCGTGAAAAATTGGCAGATAGGCCTCATAATTTT
>OZ038492.1:76370001-76382501 GCA_964036315.1 Acanthosepion esculentum | reverse complement strand
TCCTGTAGATTGCATTAATGGTTTAGTTTCACATACACTGAAGGTCATCTAAATCGACAGCACGGAGAGCCCAACGTCTGAGACACTGTGATAATAACAACAAAGATGAGGTCAATACTCCGACTGTAAATAAAGATAACCTAGAAATTTAGACAGAAATTATGAAAAATGATAGTATCGCTCACCAGTTCGAATTTAAAACGAAGCATTGTTTAAAACTATCGATTGGACATTTCAATAACTTTTCAAAACGATGAAAAGTATATACTACTCCTTTTTCCTTTTTCAATTAGCCCTGGCTATTTTTAAAATTATATTGTTGTGGTGAAATTTAAGATTATCACGAAAGAGCGGAAGATCTTACATTCCGTCTCCAAAATTCACTATTGGTTTATAAAAATCCAGTATCAATTATAGCTTTGTAACTTTTAATTACTTCAAACGTTATTTTTAAGCCGATACCAGTATCTAAATAAACGCTCCGTTTTTACTTAAACAGTATTTATTTCGTTTACTAGAATGTACACTAATAACAATATGTCAGATTAAAAATTAAAATCCCTTGACCTTTTGGAATTGGCTAGGTTTCTATCTATACCCCATTAATATACACCGATCCAAAAATATTTATTCATGTCAAAACAGGTGAGAGAAAAATAGATACATATCTCCTGCATCCCAATTCTTCTCTTACGCACAAAAGTAAATATAATGAATATATAATTATTTTTCTCATTCGATCAGATTTTTCTTTTTTTTTGTACGTGAATAACTGTGCTAAGCATACATTTTGCTTTCACATTTATTAGCTATTTACACATGGGCGGGTTACGTGTCCAGAATGCATCCCTCTCGACTCTCGTGTATTATCCAGTTCGGAGAACTCTCTAGCGGCAAGAGGCTACGCTAAAGCCCAAAACGACGGTTCAAGGATCTTGTTGAAAACATCCCTGTCATAGGCCAATATCGACCATGAAACGTAGGCATCCTTTGCTGCAAATCGACCTTCCTGTCGTAGCATCATCCCAGGGTAGACCGAGACTTTCGAGTCCAATCGTCAACATGAAGAGGATCTGTGACGTGCTGTCAGGAGAAACCGACTAGTCCGGCCGAGTCCATCAACCAGACTCCTCTCTGACTCCGGGTCACGACTCTGCAGGAATAGGCTCTGTCTTCACAGCCACCTCTGTCCCCGCCACCAGAGGGGAGAAAGGGAATAAAGAAGAGAGAGGATGATGAGCCCGATGCTCGGATACGTGCGGGTGGAGACGCCGACAATATTTTCCCATTTTTCCATTCACATTTCGGTAGCAGAGAACATTCTGTTAAACATTTGCTCCACACAATTTTGTTTGAAGTTTTCATTACTGTAATTATATTATTTTTTAGAGAAAATGTTTATTTTAGTAGATGATGGAGTAATAATAATGTATCCTTTTGTTTGCATTAGCGTTAATAAATCTACAAAGCAGTTTTCAGCTACAAGACTTTATTTTTCCCCTATAGGCACCAAGACAGACTATGCAAAAGAAAAGCTCTTTATCTCTACAAGAAAGCCCGAAAATAGTCTTGTTATACCGATCTCACCATATATAAAACCTATTACTCACGACCTAACAGTGCTCATATAGACTATTTGGTCAAATTCAATATTCAGCAAGTTTCAATGAATATTAATGACTACAATTTTCATCCTCATATAGTAATTCCCGTGGGTTTGCGGGTTAACATCATGAAATAGGATGCATTACCTTCGAAGTAACCATCATAGCTATAGTGACATTGGAGTCTAAAGTTCTATAGTACTCATCGTGATTGACTCTCATGTATGCGATTACCTTTTGTCTAGTTTAATCTACTGAACGAGTGTTTTATTACGGCAGGCGTTGTGTTTACTCATTTATTTGTGTAAATGTTGTCGTACTTCTTTTACCGTGAATATTTAGTCATTATATCTTCATGTTCTTGTAGTTTAGGAGAAAGCCGGGCCATTGTTCCCTGAAGTTCTGAAATGAACTCTTAACTGATTAACGATATTTTATCAAGCAATATCTTCATTCATGGCGATGCGATAAGATTGGATATGGCATATAGGAGAGATAATGGAGCGCGCAGTTTTCTCTAGTTTAAGTCCAAATGAATAGACGGCGGGCACACTGAAAGGAATATAAAAAAGACAGTATGATTTTGAAAAAGATAAACTAGGCATATAGTTTAACGCCCAGTAGGAAAGCATAAAATATTTGAAATTCAAAAGAATAAACATGATTAAGATATTTATATATGAAGTAAAAAAATAATTGATGCTTCTTTTCATCTTCAGATGTGCTAAGAATAGCACATGGATAGCGGCTCAACATGAGAAATTGGAGAGCTGTGTTCGAATTCAAATCGAGTTCATTACATTCATTACGCGTAATCTTGGGAAAGGTATGAATCCATTTCCATAGGTTTAATAGCAGCGTAGACTGAAATTTCTAGCCATTGTTGACAACCAGTCTAGGAGGAGGAAAACCCTGTATTCGAAAACGTATTTGACCCTGAGATCAAATCATGTGTTTCACTTTATAGTATTCGGAAGTCACACCTGCCAGGATGTTAACTGCAGTATCTGAACTATAATTCAAATTACGGAAATGTACATATAGCGCTATGTGTCTCCTAATATATGCGCAACCAAAACCCCTATGATGACACATGGGGGCATCCTGATGGACAACCAACATAACTTGTTTTACTTTGTCAAACGGACCATTAAGAATCCATTATATGACCGAAAGGTCAATTGCTGGATCTGCGGAATTTTTTGATGAAAGAGATTTCTTGAAATTATAAAACAACTTACAAAGATTACTAAAAAAGCACCTACCCAAGAAAAGTTGAATAATTTGCCAATACGTTGGGATAAAATTAAAAATGATACGGATCCTACTTAGAATAATTTATTCTTTAGATGACTCCATTCTTCTACAGATAACCACCGGTTCAAACATTTTTGAATCTGACCAACATCTAAAAGACTGAGAACACATCGAACCAAATTCTGCGAATTCAAAAGTAATATAAACGATAAAACTACTCCGTATAATTTATACAGTAGTGGCGCCTCTTTGTTTATTCAGACAATTTGCTCTTGTCGCAAATCTCGGCTCTCTCCCAGACTAGAATACAGGTTAAATTTTCTTTATTAAACCAGACATGTTTATATTTTATTTAGCTCTTTTGCAATTCAAACTTGTGTATAAAGTTACAATTATTGGCTTGGAATTGGAGTGCTTCGTTCAAATTCTGATAGAATCTATTTTGTTCTATTCAAAATATTGACCTTGAAAAAGAAATGAATCCATGTTCCTCTAGATATGGATTAAATAGCAGACACGTTTGCTTTGGGGGATCAACAGTGTTAAAGTTAAAATAAAGTGAATATCAACGCGGAGATTGCAGTTTAGAAACTTTCTGTCACACTGCGTACCATTTATCTGTTATCAGTTATTTCGAAAGGTGTGTTTGGTTCTACACAATTATTCAGCATTCTAATCAAATTATTTATGTCAGGGATTTTGCGGATTAGTATTAAAGGGAACTGTGGGAGGTCATAAGTTGAAATTTAAAAAAAAACTAGCAAATAAATAATAAAAAAATTCTAAATAATAGAGTAGAATGGGCTTTTTAGCTTTGGTAGGGCATGCAGTCTAGGAGAAGGGCTGCTGTGAATTCAAACTAGCCTGAAGATGGATGGGCTTAAGCTCCGTCACACTGCACTGAAGGTGATACTTTATTGATTTACCGGATCCGGGATCGTGTGACAATTGGAAACTAGAAGTTTATCCTGCATTGGAAAGAAACAAGATTGGCTTTATATGTCGTACTCTTTAAAGTATGGGCTGATTAGCATATAAGACGAAAGAAAAATTGTACTCTAGATATCGCATTCAACTCAGAAGAAACAATTCATTCGAATATCTCAAAATCCTAAGTGGATTTTTAGACCCCGTTTTTGATTAACTTTCGACTAAATGAAAATCAAGCACCAAATAATAAAATAAATATCTATTTATACTCTGGCTAAAGGCTAATCTTAATCGCACTAATATACTTCATATACTTGGAGTTACTCAGATGAAATTCAACGGCTTAGAAAGTTTTTGACGGATTTCAAAAGTTACCTTTATCTTTAAACACAAGGAAAATACATGATTAATTGTTTTGATCGAACCTAACAAATAAACATTCATGCCAAATACACATTTTCAAAAGTATCTTTATGTTTTTAATCATTTCACCCCGATCAAAGCGGGAATACCCCCAGTAGGCAGGGGTCACAAGGAGTGAAAGCGAAAGATAAGAATGCGAATAGGAAGGATAGGAAAGGACAACAGATGAAGGGGATTCAAGAAGAAGGAAGATGGTGATTGATATTGCATTTAAAGTTTTGAAGATTGCCCTTATCAGGGACGCAAGTAGACGAAAGCGAGTTCCACAGGTGGATGTTGCGAAAAAAAAGAAACTGTTGGAGTAGAAATGGCGGTTGCATTTAAATATCTCAACAGTAAAAGAATGGGACATAGATACCAAACTAATAGCACGCTTAAATTCTTGTAATCGGAGAACAAGTGAAAAAGGTTCGTCTTTGTAGTAGAGAAAGAGGGAAGTCACATCCCGTCAGTTGGAAAGTGACTGAAGTCGAAATGATTGGTCAGGTTCTATTACATTACTGATCCAACTTTCGATTTTGTTAAGAATTTCTAGATGCACAGTAGAAGAGCTAGACCAGATATGGCAACAGTATTCAATGCCCAGAAGAATGGTAGATTTGTAACTGTGTAAGAGGACTTCTGACTGGCATGACACAGTGATACAGATCTTCATGCAATAGATGCAGCTATTGATTCAATAAAGCCGCTCTACTTCAAGTCAGTGGAAACTGGAGGCCAATAATCATTGTGTTGCTATCCCTTATTCCGTTTAGAATTTGTTTCTCAGGAATAACCTATAAGTTGAAGCATAAATTAGAAAAAAATCCTTCCCCAGGAATAACCTATAAGTTGAAGCATAAGTTAGAAAAAGAAAACCTTAGAGAACACAAACAAATCATGACAGAGGTAAGAACGGAGAGATAATCAGTTAGGTACCTCCATGAAAACGCTAAAAAATCAGCATACCCTGATGAAAACATGCTCTAAATGAAATGAAAACATAGTTTAATCGTCAAAATCTTTATGTTATTATTAAGAGGCAGGATCAAAGTATTATTTTATTATTAAATTAAAATTTTTACACCTTTTTAGATCATTTAAAATTCAGAAGAAAAGCCTTGGTTTTCTTGCGTCAGCGGTTGTCAAAATACTAGCATAGTAAATTTTCGCATCTTTTTGCGGTGACATACTCGTTAATTTGGAAATTCTTACAAAAATCAAATAATTGTCCGATTTTATGAAATTTTTAGGACTTATTCACAAATGAATGATATTATTTTTTTTATTAGAAAATCTTAGTAATTTTATTACATGTCTTTCAGCCATTTACTTAATTTTATGGAAAATTGAGAAATTCAACGTGATAATTTTTAGTGACTATATTAGTTAAAAGCAGAATACTTTGAAGAATTTAAATCACCGGTCAGTTTTGAAAAATCGAACACGGTCGTACCAAAAATCTGTTCTAAAACAAAAAACAAAAAGCGAAATAAAAGTAACCCATTCTTTAATTATAGAAGCTTTTAATTGCTTTTAAGAATAATGTACGTAGATTAAAGACAATATTCTCCGAAGAAAAACAACATTTTTCGACGAAAAATAGATTTTAACAAGACTTGTTTTAGTTTTTTACAATTTTCAAATGAAAAGTTTATAATTTTTAAAAATTCATTTTCAATGAGATAATTCTTAAGAAATATTGTTATTAAATAGAAAATATATTTACTATAATACTGTAAAGCTCATTGTAATCTGATGACCCCGAATATTTTTAAAAGAATTTCGATTTTTTATTGTATATGTGATTACGTGCAAAATTCATGAAGTATGGATGTACATACCGATACATCTAGCATTTAAAGGTATGTGTTTTAAGTTTTGTCCCTCCTTATGGCGAAAAGAAACCCTCGTGATCTTTAACGTCTGCTCCGCCATACTTAACTATGAAGACGTTCGGCCGTCAACCGAATGTAAATAAATCGATTAACACTTAAAAATAATGACCCTATAGTTAAGAAATGTTTGTATACATTATTCTATGCTATAAATAGAAATTGTTTCAAGTCAGATAAAATTAACTTTAAATTTGCTAATTTTTCTGAAATAATGTTTCATTTTCTCAAATAATGTATCAAAAATATATATTTTATTTTTTAAGATTTTTAAAACCGAAAATTGACTTTTGTTTACAAATGTTTCAAAAGAGGTCGTTTTTATCGATTTTAATGAAAAAATAAATCGATTCCGATCAATATAATTTTCTGTTTCACAGAGTATTTTGCTTACTGGAAATACTAAATTTTAAATCCTTTAACTTTCAATTAACGCTTGAATGAAGACGTCTAGAAAGATTTTTCATTTTTTAAAATTCTTTTTAAACCTTACGCATACCGAATTAGTGGAGGTTCCTTTACACAGTAAATGTCAGTTTAAGTTCTGATTTATTGATGCAATTCTTTATGGTTTATCAACATTTTGTGGCTTATTTAAAGCCGAAATATATTTTGGATTGTAAGAATAATTCTTTTTCTTTTTTTGCGGATAAATACTGCATTGACAAATTTTGGAGATAATAATAATTTTCCAGAAACAAGTGAGCTGCGAAACTGGGATCTTTAAATCACACAGAAAATGAAATCTTACTATTTGGTAGTAACAGATGACGGAAAAAGAATCACAGAAATCCGAAGACAAATTGGAATAGCTGATGATGCATTCCAGAAACCAAGCAAAACTTAAAGAATAATTATTTTTGTTAGAAACAAAGAAAATTTTTTGAACTACTATGTAATATCTATCCAACTATATTTAACCCAAAGCTGTGGATAGAAAAAATGGATTTATATTTTCTCAAATATGAATAATTAATAATTTATTTTTGAACGATTACGGTCTTCTACAGATATAATATATTCAATATATTTTTTAATCTAACACACATTTAAAAGTCCTAGAGCACATCTGCCATTCAAAACATAAAAGATGATAAAACTTGTCCGTATAATTTATACCGTAGTTGTGTCTGGTTGTTTATTCAGGCAATTCCCTCTTGTCGCAAATCTCGGTTTTCTGTCAGACAAGAAATGTGGTCATATTTTTTTTATGAAACTAGTTATATTTTATTTAGCTCGTTTACAATTCATACGTGTGGATATAATGACGGTTATTGGCTTGAAATAAGGAATCAGTATGTTTAGTCCACATTCTAGTCAGGCATATTTCATTTCATTCAAAACATTGATCTTAAAAAATGTGAATCCATCTTTCCCTAGTTATGGATTAAATAATATGCTCTCTTGCTTTGTGTGACACACAGTGTAAAAGAAAAAAAATCTGAATTTCAACCTGCGTAAGTGAATGCAATGTACTCGACAGAAATTCGAACTTGTCTCTCCGTGTTCTCATTCAGAATAGCTACCCATTATACTACAAATAAAGACAGCCCAAGACGTGAGCTGCGAAACTAGGATCTTTAAATCACACAAAAACCGAAATCTAACTATTTGGATAGTAACAGATGATGGAAAAAGTGTCACAGAAATCCGAAAACAAATTGGAATAGTTGTTAATGCTTTCCAGAAACCAAACAAAGTATTAAGAGATAATTCTTTTTGTTAGAAATAAAGAACATCTTTTGATCTACTATGTAATATCTATCCAAATATATGTCAGTGAATTATAGAGAATCTCTTCACAGATGAAAAAGGGGCACGAAACAACGGAGAGAAGGTTATACAGAATGTTGAGAATATGGAGTGAACATGGGAGTGGCGAAGCAGCTTTTATTAAAATGGAAAGATAAAGCACACATACTTACAATGCAAAAGAAACAGTTGACATTTCTGAGACTTATAATGAGGAAGGAATTCCTGGAGAATCTAACACTCACAGGTCATATTGAAGTAAGCATGTTTGAACGATTGGAGAAACAAACAGTAAAATAATACTTAGAGAAACATAAAACAAGGAGTTGAGTAGAGCCATAGACGCCCTGAAGCGACTCGCCATATAGAAGAATTATTATTATTTTTATTATTATTATTTTTATTTCCTTTGATATCTGGCGTTTACACATTTCTTTCCGGGTCCCGCCCAGGGACCTAAGGTTAGAAATGGCATCATGACACTTTCCACTGCAAAAAAAATACAATAAAAAAAAAAATAATTACATAGATAAAGCCCTTCGTAAAGTGTGGGCTGTACTTGTCAGAACAATTTTTTGTATCTCTTTGAGTCATGGACTTCCAGGGATCCCTTCAATCAGCCTACTGGAATCTTTTCCAACCAGTCCAAGGGCTCCAACTACAACAGGAATTGTTGATGTTCCCATGTGCCACATTTTTGAGATTTATTATTATTATTATTATTATTAGTAGTAGTAGTAGTAGTATTATAGAAGTTTCAGCTGTAGATAGATATTTTAAAATAGGTTTTCAAGATAAAAACACCAATCTAATTGTATTCAGCTCTGTCCCACTCCCTGTCATGTCAACAGTTTTCTCTCTGTTATAATAGTTTAATGTCAAATATGGAGTGCTATGCAAATAATATTGGAAATTGAACAGCAAGGGTAAACCTTATGGAGTACTGATATTTGCCTGCCTACTTTGTGATTAATGCCCTTTGCGAGTAAGAAAAAAAGGAGGAAAAATATTGTTAGAGGAAGTCGTTTTTATTATGAAATTGATCGAATCGTTGATCGAGCTGATGGTGTTAAATAATAAACTTACTGAGCCACGAAACTTCAACTGATTATTGCGTAGGCTGCGTACAAATGAAACAACAAAAATGAAATATTCATAAACACTGCGATTTCCTACTAAATCATCAAGACTATATGCAGACAATAAGTAGAACTATATTTGCTGTTCATATTTATCATTTAGGAAAACACAATCATATGCTTGGTAGAGAATCAGGTTAGAGAAAAACTTTTGAATACTTTTGACTAATGTAATATTGAGCGACAGCTTAGGTCCTTCCAACAACAAAACAAAACAAGTACAGAATAAATTCGCCATGTGATAATGAAATGATATTTGTATCGCCAATCGATAGGGTATATATTTGTTAAGTGTCGGAGTCAGTGTTGTGCACTCCGGCAAAAGGAATCCAAATGTTAAACTATCCACTGATTGGCTGCAAAGAATAGCTAAATGAAGAAGACCGGTGTATTGTCTTGTTGCGAAACATCAATTACATAATTACCAACCACCATATATATATATATATATATATATATATATATATATATATATATATATATATATATATATATATATATATATATATATTCATAATATATTCATATATATATATATATATATATATATATATATATTCATAATATATTTATATATATATTCATATATATATATTCATATATATATATATATTCATATATATATATATATATTCATATATATATATATATTCATATATATATATATATATATATATATATATATATATATATATATATATATATTCATAATCAAGCAATTCATCGAGTCTACAAGAAACCTCAACAGAATGCAGAAAGCACTGGACGGCCCTTTCGTCCTAGATTTGGCACTCATCAACAGTGCGCATCCACTACCGAGAATTGAAAACCGAACAGTTACGATAGAAGCCATACCAACTGTACCAACGGGCCTCGGTGACGAAGAGGTAACGAATATACATTTACCAAATTTACCAACACTCAAAAAATGGAAAAACTCATATAGTTTTTCCATTTTTTGAGTGTTGGTAAATTTGGTTTCCAGTATTATTCTGTGTACATTTGCAAAACTCGTTTTCTTAACCCCGTCTTTGTCACGTTTGATGAAACCAATTTCAAGTACCTCGTTTAAACGGTAGAAGTGAAACTATTAAGCTTACTTTTTTATAATTTTAAACACACTTCAATATACGGTCCTCTACGAAGAAAGATAGCTTATTTAATATTGGATTCTTCTCTTTTATTACAAAAGCCGCCAGAATTTGGACTCTTTCTTCACATCGTGTTTAATATAACATTTTGATGTTATCTACTAAAATTTGTCTTATGTTAATATTATGTTCCTTATTTGTCATACGTTCATCTATATATGAGCGAATCGCACTAAATTTTGAGAAAAATATATACAGAGATACACATAAAAATTTGAATTGGACCGATAATTGACGTCAGAATTAGGTAAAAAGAGTAACATAAATATTCACAGAACAAACTATGAATATATATATATATATAATTAATATTTTTATTTCATTTCGCTTGAGTTAGGAGAATCTATGACAAAGTGGAAAATATATACACACAAAATACATACATATATATATCTATATCTATCTCTCTGTATATATATATATATATATATATCTATATATATATATATATAATTCTTAAAATTTGTGTCTGTGTGTGCGCGCGTGTGTGTGTAATCAGATGTTGTTTATGCGTTTCCACAGATTTCGATGATTTTTTTTGTTTGATAGATAATTCTTCAGTGCCGGTTTTGAGTCCAAATTGTTGGCAAAAACGGCACTCCACTACTTCCTGTCCATTATAACTCTCAGCAATGCCCTAGGATATCTTTCATAAAAATTTTAATAAAAATGAAGACTTTAAAATATTTCAGTAATATTATTTATATCTATAATTCTCAAAATGTGTGTGTGTATATATGTGTCTGTGTGTGTCTGTGTGTGTGTTGTGTGTGTCAGAGAGAAAGTTATCGGATGTTGTTTATGCGTTTCCACAGTTTTCATCAGATTTCGATGAAATTTTTTGTTCGATAGATAATTCTTCAGTGCCGGTTTTGAGTCCAAATTATACATACCCCTTCTCTTGATCAAGCGTTCAATCTCTCTGACGTGCGGTTTACTTTTCCGTTGCGTAACGCCTACTACTACAGTTTTAAGGCGTTGCTTTTTGTCATTTATAGCCATTTTAATTTATTTTTTTTATTTTCCTGTCAGTTTTTGCATTGCATTCACTGTAGTAATAAGCAAGCTTGCTTTTTTATTAATCAACCATTATTTTTCCAAAATTTCCTTAAGTTATTCGAGCTTAGTAACACCTGTAGCTTTACAGGGTTCTCTTCTAGTATTTGCTCACGCATTCCATTTGACAATTCATACTTGCCTAAGAGATGCCACCAAAGAAAAGAACTTGCCTAGGTCTCAAAACCGCTGCCGCCAGGTCCGCCATGCGAACAAAAGATAACGAATCGTCTTTAGAACTTTCAGTTTGCCTGTCTCAAAATGCCTCTCGGAATGCTTCAATCAGAGCCACTGAGTCCGAAGATCAACGTAGCCATCGGCTTTCCAGAAGAGCATACCTGGACGCTTCTGCTCGCGAAGCTGAAAATGATGATCAAAGGAATAAACGGCTGAGGAGGAACGCCTCTTCAACTGCTGCTGTGTGTAAGGCTGAAACAAGGTTGAAAACACAAAAACCGCCCTTTTCAGGGCTACGTCCATTCAAATTGCTAACCCCCATTTGCAACCAATATTGTTACTAACATTAATTCCCAGTAATGAAAGACCCGGTCGAAGACGGGTTATACTGCTAGGATATATATATATATATATATATATATATATATATATATATATATGTATGTATGTATGTATGTATGCATTTTGTGTGTGCATTTGATGTTTCGAATATATGTATGTGTATAATGAATAGGATTACATCATTAATACAGCATGTTAAAGTATATGTATTTGGTTGAGAACAATACACACACACACACACACACATATAAATATATATATATATATATATATGTATATATATATATATGTATATATGTATATATATATATATGTATATATATATATATATGTATATATATATATATATAAATATGTATATATATATGTATATGTATATATATATAGAGAGAGAGAGACAGACAGACAGAGAGACAGAGAAAGAGAGAGGTAGAGAATATATATGAAATGTTTAAAATGAGATAATTTATAGGGAACAATTGCTCAGAATTGGGGAACGAGCCTGGATAGTGACAATGCGGTCAGGCGAATTAACATTACATGTTGTCTAATGTCCACAATCCATCCATCTATCTATCGAATTGTTAATTATATATATATATATATATATATATATATATATATATATATATATATATATATATATATATATACATATACAGAGAGAGAGAGAGAGAGAGAGAGAGAGTATGTTTGAGAATAAGTGAGAAAGTTAGAGACGAAATATATAATAAATTAGTAGACGCAGGAAAGAGACCCACAGTAATTAATCTACATACAGATTGAAGAAATTTG
>OZ038492.1:76362501-76365001 GCA_964036315.1 Acanthosepion esculentum | reverse complement strand
TTCATCCTCATCGTCATCATCATTTATTCATTTAGCGCATTTTGCGCCTCTGTGGTCAAAATTACCCTCTGTTGCAATTGTGCTTCATAGTGACATTCAAGTTAAAAATAGTACAATTGATTGCCGGTTCCTTTTGCATAGGGGATGTTGAGGTTATTCCGTCCCTCCTCTATTAAGTTCTTCCGCCCACTGATAAAGCCGTTCACCTATGAGGCGCAGCTACTACGCCTAGGCTGTCGGCTAACCGATGGCCGTTTGGCACATGTACGTTGGGGAGAGGTGTTCTCCTTCAGCGGCCAGATCGGGAAAACCTTGTGGTCAACGTCAAGTGTGAGCGAGGTGTGGGCGACGCAGTCCCTATGCGACTTCTTAGAGCCATGTATGAGAGTTAGATGTAGATCATGAACCAATAGAGTTCTTCGCCTCAATTTAACTGAGTAAAGCAGGGTCGACCCCTTCGATACAAGGGTACTACCATACGTTACTCACCCCATACACCACATTCTCTTCTATAGTGTTCATGCGATTTTTTTTTCGTAGGCGATTACAATGATTATGCTAGATCGCATTGAGCTTGAAATACACCCACACTTTGTTCATATCATTATTGTGAACATATTGCAAAAGGAGGATCATAGAATTTGGTTCAAGTAGGAAATTATTTTTGTGCGCCATTGTGTGCAATTTCATAAAAGAAAGGAAGATAGTCATTGTTTCCGTAAGTCGTATCTATTCTTGTTTAAATCCTATATTCTTGTATGTTTCTCTACCCGACACATGAATATGGCATCGATATGTCGAGAGACTTAAAAGTCTGCTGTATTGCATTGTTTTAAGCGAAATATGAACTGAGGGGAAGATAAAGGAAATATAAAAAGCAATTTTGCATGAATGATCTGATAGCTGTTTTTTTATGCTGTCCTGCAATCGATCGATTAAATAACCCAGGCTTGCCTGTGATGGATTCTGTTTGCTTCGCATGTCTGTTCGTTTGTTTCGTTTCCAGCCATTATTTTATTAAATTCATTGTGTAAATATTTCCATAGGGACAATACTTCCTCCCAAATCTTGTCACTAATATATATATATATATATATATATATATATATATATATATATATATATATATATATATATATATATATATATATATATAAATAAGTTTGAATCAGTTAGTCCATAAAATGGAGTTATCAGATTTCAATCATTATATAATTTTCGTTCTATAAGATTAATATTTTTATGTTAATAGTCTCGATTGAAGTACATTGACAAAATAAAATTATGTTGAATTGTAAATCTCGTGTAAAATATTTATTTCCTTATTTGATCTGAGAATTATTCACCTCGATTCCGGGTATATATATATATATATATATATATATATATATATATATATATATATATATATATATATATATATATATATATATATATCAGTAGAAGTATGTCACTTAGATGATTGATGTTACCTTCAATCCCGACTCCAGAGTTTCGTCATCGGACCTATTTGTCCACTCTTCAGCGGGTATCAGCAATTTACTGCTAATATTTTTTCAATTTTTTCTTTTGAAACAGATTTAGCACTGGTGAAATGAGTCTTCTGTATTCTCTTTGTTTGTGTGAGCGATTGTCACTGCACTCAATTGCACCCGTCTGCACGGATGTACGTCGTGATTATATTGACCTTTTTCTTCGTTTTTTTTTTAAATTTTTTTATCTGTTGCAGACTTAGTCTGGCTTTGATCCGGCTCTAGGCACGTGACCTATTTTTATTTATTTATTATGGGCATTTTTTTTTTGCTAGTCATATTTCGTTTACTTACGTTTTTATATTTTATATCTATCCATATATATTACTAATGATGTTGATGATCAAATGGCAAATACTTATATATACACATGCTCACACATACATATATATACATACACATTTAATGATTAGCAGTTTATTTGTTTTGCTTGAATAAAAAGACAAAAGGAAAATCTATTCTTAGCCGAAGCGTTCCGTTCTGAGCAACTTTATCAAGATAAAATATTCCTTGAAAAAATCCCTCAGAGGACGAAACGCGTCGGCTAAGAATAGTTTTTACTTTTGTCTTTTTGTTCATACACTCAATTTGAATTTCAATTTACATTTCTTTTATTTAAACAGCTATAGCACATGTCTGTCATCCTTTAACATACGTATACGGAAGGTTGTTTGCGAGTTTGAACGGATTTTGTTAAAAATTAGCAAACATGATGTCTGTAATTTATTCAATCGGACATGCCTAAAAGCGAATTTGATGCCTAAATACACAACAATATATATATATATATATATATATATATATATATATATATATATATATATATATATATATATTTATTATAATTTTATCATATAGACAAAACCATTTTACTCACTACAAAGATGCAACTTGGTTTCAGTGCATTTCAACTGCACATAGACGGGTGAGGATCGAAAAATGGTTAAACCATTTTCGACCCTCACCCG
>OZ038492.1:76285001-76357501 GCA_964036315.1 Acanthosepion esculentum | reverse complement strand
ATTATATTATATGAAAATATTACTTAACTTTTAACTATCAATTTTTCCCTGAATCGCTGTTTCTTGGTAAAGCTTCCAGTCTTCAAGAGTTGTGATTTTAAACGCTATATATATATATATATATATATATATATATATATATATATATATATATATATATATATATATATATATGTATATATATATGTATGTATGTATATATATATATATGTATGTATATATATATATACATACGTATGTATATATATATATATACATATATATATATATATATATATATATATATATATATATATATATATATATATATATATATATATATATTTGAGCCAATTTCAACAAATTTATATTTACAAACATTGGCAGTGTTTTAGTTACAAAAATTGATATGAACCATTTAAACTCTATCACCTGTTTTTTTCTTTCATACGAAAACTTCTAATTTTCTCATTATGTAATTAGTCGATATATTTCTGGTTTTGTGTGTCATGAAAAAGGTTATCACGTAGAAGTCAAAACTGAATTTAAATTCGAAAGCAGACTCTCACGTGTAATTATCAATAATAGAAATTCTATACAACTACGAGTCAATCGATATAACAAAATTGCAATATTCTCAGGAATTACCTGCATGTAATTTCAATAATTAAAAAGAAAATATTATTTTCTTATGTATGAAAGCATATAATAATTACAAAACGTAATATTTTATTTCAGCTGGATCACAAAGATGAAATTGAGCAAAATGAATTCTCAGATGAACTGGAAATAAAGCAACTGCCATCAGATGTAAGGAACAAGATAGAATATTGGACGTAATATGGGTAAGCCATTTATTTATAACTGTATATACTGTTTGGTGATTTGTTTATGAATCTATTTTCAGGTGTTTTAAACTATTTTCTCATGCGTAATGAGCGCGTTAATTTAGAAGTGCATTCTATTACAAATAAACTTGAATTATAGACATTATAGACATCTTTATTTCTATGTAGAATAATGCTTCTGGGTAGGAATCTGCATTTGAAAGATAACTGGCTTTAGACGATCGAATTAACGCGCTTGTAAGATTAGAGTCTGACAAGCGTGTTAATTCGATCGTCTGCGATTAGTTACTGACGAACGAGTTCTTTTTCTAAAGTTAGACTTCTACAAAATATATACAGACGAAACTTATTTTCCTTTAAAACTTTCATAGAAAATATAGGTAACTACTTCTTTAAATTCTATTTTATATAATTTATAAATATTTTCCAACGTCGTATATTTGCAAATCCAGAAATACGGACAACATTGCTGAAAAGCAAACTGATTTGAACATACACATATATAATACGTACCGTAACATTATATAATAATAATAATAATAATAATAATAATAATAATAATAATAATAATAATAATAATAATAATAATTAATATTATTATATTATAATGTTATTATTATAATATAATAATTATAAAATACTAATACTACTACTAATAATAATACTAAGAGGTATTAATTATAATAATAATAACAATATCTGTAGGATAATTTTACAAGGATGAAAGCGATTTCTACTTTAAACAATATTTTACCTAGCGTTTATTGTCGTATTTAAAAATGTCTGCAGTAATATCGTTATATACAATATGTTTTTTGGCGCGAATATGTATTTATAAGCCTAGTCTGTGGACGATCAAACACAACATATTGTGGAAGATAACCTAGAAGATAACCTACATATTGTGGAAGATAAGGAAATGCTCTGCAATTTAATACACTTTCAAAATCGTGAATTTTTCCCCAATATTTTTCAAGAGAAGAGACTGCTCTGAGTAAACTAAGTAAATATATGTCTGTCAAAAATGCCTTACTATGCTCTGCTTAGTCGAATACAACAATAAAATTAAGGATGATATACTAAGGAAGAATCTTAAAATACTAGGAGTGTTCTTCCCGATTAGCTTCTGCATCGTATCTCTACTCTATACTAATAAGTAGTAATGTGGAATTAATAAATGCTAAACAATTCAACTACTTCCTTGTATGCTTCATTTATGACGGAATTGATATATGACATTAGGAAATTGAACAGAATGGTTGTAATAGCCGTTTGCTTCTAAGAAAACATTTGACATTCATTAACCGAGTAGATTGCAGGCTGCGCTTGAGGAGTTTCACTCACACCGCAAGATGTCTCAAAAGCAAAATAATAAGCCATGAACCCGAGAGAAAATTCTTAAACAGCCTAGTGAGTTCAAGACTCATATGGATATCACGCAACTCTTTCAGAAGCGGCCTCTCAGATCAATGATTAAAAATGACGTATGGGAACATTTTTGGTGTATTTTACCATTAGTCTGGCATAAGATTACATTACTGGATCCCCCAGTTAATATCATACTCATTACTTAAATGCTGAATGTTTGCTTATATGAAAACGACTATCCACACGATTACCATTCTCACTGGTCTAGCGGAAGGTTATACGAGTGCGAGCCCCCAGTATACACATTGCTCAAATTTAACGTTTCGCTTTAATATGCGCCCAGCGTGGATGTCTGTATATGATTGTATGAGCAGAACGTAAGAAAAGCGATTTTTTTTGTCCATTTCTGCTTTTGCATAAACATTTCACGAATGCGTAGGCTTGTGACGGATGAATGAGATAAAAGTGAAAGATTGTTTTTATTTATGTGTATTGTGACTTGCTAGTTTGCGTCTTTGAATTTGTGAATTTTTTTTTTTTGCTGAAAATTTTTGTGCTTCATTTTAAAATATTGCCGTGCGTGTCAGTTGAAAGAAACGGTTTTGTTTTTGTTTTTAAAATGAAACCGAATCAGAACATAAACTATTTCTATAGCAGGTATTTATCATTTCCGCTAACCAACAGTGTGCATTTATGTTTTTCATACATTAAACAAAAAGCATCTTACTATTTCGCCATGCACCTTAAAAATAGAATTTATTATTTAAATCTTATTAAACTAATTAATATATTTCTTGTTTGGGCAGACAAGATATGAAAGAAAAAGTAACTTTAGAAAATAAAATGGCTACTAAAATAACATTATGTCTCTCTTCATTTAATAATTAAAGTAAAAATAAACCAAAGCGTATTTTCATCCCTAATTATATATATATATATATATATATATATATATATATATATATATATATATATATATATATATATACCCAGAATCGAGGTGAATAATTCTCAGATCAAATAAAGAAATAAATATTTTACCCGAGATTTACAATTCAACATAATTTTATTTTGTCAATGCACTTAATTCAATCGAGACTATTAACAATATTAATATATATATATATATATATATATATATATATATATATATATATATATATATAAAGCGTTTCACCCCAAGCAAGATAGGAAGCCACTAGCACGTAAGGGGTTACAGAGAGTTGGAGTTAGAGCAAATAGGAGTGATAGAGCAAAAAGATGAAGAGAAGGATAGGGGACAGATAAGGGCATCTGAAGACGTCGATTGTCATTACATTTGAATAGTTGGAGATTATAGATATCAGGAAAACAGAAAGAGGGGAGGGAGTTCCACAGGCGAGAAGTGCGAGATATGAAGCTATTGGAGTAGAAGAGACGGCTACATTTAACAGTTTCGACAGTGAAAGGGTGTGAGCGATATGCCAGTCTAATAGAACGCTGAAATTCATGAAGTCTGGGAACCAGCGAAAGCAGCTCATAGAATTATAGAATATTTGGACAGTTTCTACACACTCTTTGACCAGAAAAGAAAACACTTGTTCGAACACAAGAAAAATTAAATAAAATCTTAATCGCACTAAATTGGCTGCCGTCTTTAATGAAATGCATACACACATATACGTACAAACAGACACACCCGCACTCACGCACACATATACATATATATATATATATATATATATATATATATATATATATATATATATATATATATATATATATATATATAGACACACACACATATTTGTGTGTATGTATGTATATATGTGTGTGTGTGTTTGAGTATGTGCGTGCGCGCGTGTGTGTTTGTGTGCGAGAGCGTATTGGTATGAAAATCGCCACGAGGCGTGAAACTGAGAGTTATCATGCAATATTCATTCCCATGTCCATACTTTCTATATCGATAAACGCTCTTTCATTGATACTTAACAATCTTTCACGATAAATGCGGTAGATTACATATATAGATGGGGAGGTAAATTAATGAAGATATAAATCTGTGCACTGATATGATATGTTTGTTGTATGATATTTACTCTAGCTACTCGAAGTGTAGTAATTCAAGGTGTGGTTAATTCCATAAGAGGGCCATAAGACTTCGGAAACAATTTTCCGCTATGCCTCCTGGATATCTATCTATCTATCTATCTATCTATCTATCTATCTATCTATATATATATATATATATATATATATATATATATATATATATATATGGACATTTAGAATAGTTTTGTGCTTAGTAAGATTTTCATGCAGACTGATTCGCAAGTTTCGTCAGATTCGATAAACTCTGGTTTCATGGTACAGTAAACTTCGTATATGACTATTTTTTGCCTCGTATAAAAACATAACTTTTGCAGCTGTTGTATAGTGGTGCTTAGCAAGTTGGTCTACATAGACGATTGGTATTATAGCAAATTTGATCCACCCAAGGTGACCCTTTGCTAGTCCCCCTGTACCTGACTGAGATTTAAGTATGAGAAAAGTTATATATATATATATATATATATATATATATATATATATATATATATATATATATATATAATTATTTTATATGTGCAGTACTTATTGGAAAGTGCTCAATATCAATTTGTATGATGATAGCAAAAGCGTGAAACCCGAGGTCACAAACTCATATCCATACAAGTGAATATATATATATATATATATATATATATGGATGCGAACTGCTTATTAGTTCGAAATATAGGACGAAACGGCCGTCCACTGCGTTCTGCATTCTGTTGCGCATTCTTCAAGACTCCATAAATTAATTGAATAGTTTGCTCTCTGGCGATCCGTGTTAAAACTCCAGTGTCGGCAGCGATACCTTATTCCTATATAACAATAGAATATTCTGAAATTGTATTTTTATTTCTTTCCATTGTAAAGAGAACATTTAAATTTTTCATGCATCGAGCACCCCTGTGGCGTCGCTACCAAGCGTTTGAGAGCGTGGCATGGACTGCTTTTCTTAATAAAACTTTAATCAGTCTGAAGACGTTCGGATTTGAGAGAAACGCGCCACAGATATGTTAATGCTTTCTGTTTTGCCAATGACTAAACTAATAAGTAAATATCTATTTATAAATGATGCTCTTCTGCTCAAACATTTATTAGACCATTTATTGGCTCCCAATTAAGCAATAAAATGATAAGGAAAATATTAGTAGGAGACACTTTATTACAATTGTCACTTCTTTTTTGTAACAATTAAGTAAACTTTTTTCCTATTCCTCTCAGTGAGAGGAATAATTCATAAAGAAAATTGGTAACGACCACCAGGATGAAGATAACATTTGCTTAAATCTCTCTTTGCAGAACGGTATGATTATTTGTTAATTCGTGAGTGCCAGTACTATGCGTAATAGATTAGAAAAGCAGTTTGGTAAATGAATGTTTGGTTAACTCCAACATACCCTGGGACACAATGATAGCTTCCTTTGAAAATAGGAAAAGAATACATTAGAATTTCCAATAAAAGAAACACAGAAAAAATTTATTTTTAATTATGTATGTGTTTTTCATTTTATTAGTCTGAAATCTTTTTTGTTCTGTGTTTGCAAGGAAGAATGAGCTGAGCCTGAAGCAGGAAACACAATATTGTTGCTATAGTTATACGTGTGTTCAGGCAAGGAAAATTTCTGGCAGTATTTCATTTGGTAGCAGTTTCATGCAAATAAAATAAATATTTGACAAATGTTTGCCATTTTGCATCGTGGATTTTGTTCTTTCGTCATTTAACAAACATCTTGCATCTTTTCCTTCTTTCCATTTTTAAAAATTGGCAGCTATCGAGTCTATTCAACAATTAGTTTCCCATCGTAATCTAATACATTCGATGCATATTGCCCTGTCAAAAATTAAATGCACGAAAAGAACTTTAAAAATGGAGTAAAACTTAAAATTACAAAGTTTTTCAGATTCTAGATAGAAAATAGCAAATCATTATAATCAAGAATATTTAATCAATAAATTATAGGCATGTGGATTAAATTTATAAAATTCAGTAAATAAAAATAAATCATTAGTTTTAAAAGAAAATATGGTCATAAAAATTTGAAAAATCTTTGACGCTTAGGTTTTATTCTAAAATACTGGACAAAAATGTACACCTGGTTCGGTCTCGGAAAATGTTTTGTTAGCAATACTCCTGCTGATGATGCTACAACAGATATATATAATACTAAATTAGTCTTGTCACATGAATTTAATTGGAGAAGACTTTTTAGCAATAAATTTATTCATTTGGCTTGTTAAATAAGCTCGATGACTCCTAAGAAGCGTTCTCTTATATATCATTTCAGTCTCAAATTCGCTAAGCCTTCTTTCCTCATTAAATAAATTTCAATTGTTTCTTTTTGATTTGTTTCCATTTTCGCGAAAACTTCCTACCCACTTTTTCAGTTCATGGAATTCACAGTATCCTTTTGTTGAACCACATTTCTGTCTACTCTTGATTTGTGATGAGATGCTATTCCAATGGGCCTTCGGATTTAATTATTACATTTCCCATAATCTGTTAAAGCACTTTCAAAATTTTGATTAACTAAGTAATTTCATTGTAAATGGCATCATAAAAATAAACACTTGTTTATAAAGATCACAGAAGACAAGATAGGAAATCTAAGCGCAAGCATAAGTATTTATAAAATAATTGTCTATTATTTTCATACAGATATGCAAAGTATTTATATCCATTAAGCGCTTAGTTGACGAATATATGACACATGCTGGTCGATGTAATTACTAAAACCCGAACGCGTTTTACAGTTATTAATAAAATCCCGCAGGTAATACCTCTCTCTTATACATCAACATTAGGAAATTCCAGAGAGAATTGGAGCAATTTTTCTTCCCGTCATGGGCTCCCACTTTAAGCCCTACATTGTCATATTACGTTTGAGTGGAGAACACATTTTATCTGCATTTATTATTATTATGCACATACCCGAAAGAGATTATTATGCACATACCCGAAAGAGATTATTATGCTCATACCCGAAAGAGATTATTATGCTCATACTCGAAAGAGATTATTATGCTCATATCCGAAAGAGATTATTATGCTCATACTCGAAAGAGATTATTATGCTCATATCCGAAAGAGATTATTATGCTCATATCCGAAAGAGATTATTATGCTAATACTCGAAAGAGATTATTATGCTCATATCCGAAAGAGATTATTATGCTCATACTCGAAAGAGATTATTATGCTCATATCCGAAAGAGATTATTATGCTCATATCCGAAAGAGATTATTATGCTCATACTCGAAAGAGATTATTATGCTCATATCCGAAAGAGATTATTATGCTCATATCCGAAAGAGATTATTATGCGAATACTCGAAACAGATTATTATGCTCATATCCAAAAGAGATTATTATGCTCATACTCGAAAGAGATTATTATGCTCATATCCGAAAGAGATTATTATGCTCATACCCGAAAGAGATTATTATGCTCATATCCGAAAGAGATTATTATGCTCATACCCGAAAGAGATTATTATGCTCATATCCGAAAGAGATTATTATGCTCATATCCGAGCGGTTGGGAGGGGGACACCAGACATCCCCTCTGTCATTTTATTGAAGTGGGGAGGGAGAGAATTACTCTCACGCATTTACAATACCCCCATATGGAATAGGCAGGGAAGCTGTAGAATCCTTTTTATTTTTCTTCACAGTTCTATGTATGTGTAGGACTGATTAACCTTGATCTTGTACTATATTCCTTTTGAGTGGGCGTACGGATATGTGAGTACTATTCAGTTAGTTATGTGCCGTGCATGATACACGCTTAGGCGATCATGTATCTTTCGATACACGACCGACGAGACAGATTTTTTCGCGCAGTAGGTTGCCATTTTTTCTGCGGTCGACCAGTTGCCATCCAAGGCTAGAGAACCCGGTCTGTCCTGCTATTTACCTATAGCTGTGTGGAGAAGATGATTCATAATTTACCAAGGGTATTAGCACGTAAGTGAACGCAGTGGATTCGACTGGAATTCGCACTCGGCTCTCCGATTCCTCAATCCGAGCCGCCATCCATTACTCCACTGAGTATTATTACTATGCTTAAATCCAGGGTAGGGAGCATTATATCTATTCTAAGAAAATGGAGAAAGCCAGTTAAAATCGTTGACGACTAAGGCGTTCCAAAATTGATGTGCCTGATGCTGAGAACCTTTTGCTTCTACCGTCATGTTACCATGTGTCAATTTTTACCTTCGTGAGAATAAAGATAAATGAAAATCTGCAGTTTCATGCATGTTTATTATTATTTTATATCCAGCTTCCCAGAATGTATCGATCTTACTCTGTGTAAAAATGTAAGGGTTATTTTTCATCCGTGAGTCCTGAGGCGTCAAAATAGGGAATGCCGATAGTGAATGAGCAATTTTCACCTCTACTCCCGTGTAGAACCGGATAATTAAACACCGCATTTGTTTATTATGCTCAACTTCAAGGTTCAGTCCTTCAACCACAGGCAGCACCTTTCTCATTGAATTTAAAACGGGGAGGGACTTAAGCAATTTATGTACGCGTGCTGAGGCGTGGCGTGGCGTAAATTAAACTGAACTTTTGTTATATTTACACTCCAGGAAACAAATCGCTGTTATTGAAAGTTTGACTAATATTTCCGCAGAGACACACTTAGGCGATCATGTATCTTTCGATACACGACGAACGAGACAGATTTTTCCCCGCAGTAGGTTGCAATTTCTTTCTGCGGTAGACCAGTTGCTATCCAAGGTTTTAGAACCCGGTCTGTCCTGCTATTTATCTATAGCTAGTGGGGCGAAGAAGAAGAGGATTTATACCTGTCCCAAGGGTATTAGCACGTAAGTGAACCTAATAGATTCGACTGGAATTCGAACTCGGCTCTCCGATTCCTTTATCCGATCCGATATAAAGTTCAAATTTGAACTTTATATTTTAGATGTTATGATGTGTGGGTAATGTAACGGATATCGGCGCTGAACCTTAGTCAGTTGCATTCAGTTTTGCACAGATGACTTGGTGAAGACATGAATCTTCTCACTCCAGCTATTAGTTACTTAGTAGGGTAAAATAGTATCTCTTGACATAGGTGGCAACTAGTATAAGAAAAGTACAAATCTGAATTCCAAATCCGTGGAAGAAGTAACGGGAAACAACTTACTTTCTCAAGAATTTATGTCTCTGTGCATATAATAAAAGAAAACTATGGCAAGTCATGATCGTCTACGTCCTTGGACGGGAAGGGCATTAAAATAAATAAATGAAGAAATGAAAGTTATTACTTTTCGATTAGTACTTATTTGTTATTCCCACTGTTTATAAAGGTCGTAGAATGACGGTCTGAGAAGTCCCACTACGTAGAAACAGAAATTTAATATTGAAAAATTACGAATAATTAATAAGATTTACGAATTATTTATTGAGATTTAGTTCGTTACACGTCTTTCAAATATGGATAGTGTTTGGGCTCAGAGAGAGAAGATCGGAAATATTTAAACAGAAACTGCACCAACAGACATAAAAATTGATTTAATCTACAAAATACGATCGATCTATGCCGATCAATTTGTCGACCAACAAAAAAGCATCTTAATCGAATTAAGTTCAGTTTAATTTTTTAATTCACTTGAATTCTGTTGTAAACAAATGCATTAAAACGGCTTGCAAATTTGTTTACAGATGCAGGTAAAAGCTTTATTTTTGTTCCTTGGTGTAATGAAAAAGTACGCAGGTGTAGGCTTTAAGAAAGTTTTATTCAACTGAGAATACAATGTTCGCGTATAGTGTCCTTTTATAGTACCAGTAAACAGAAATATCTCTCTCAAAGAGGATAGTAAGGAAACAAGGTAGATCACTCTTTATTATTCATAACACTTGGTGTAATACAGTAATTTATTTGTCTAGGTCGACGCTTTAAATACAGAATATGCGAAATGGATATAAAACGAATTGATTTAAAAATGTGTACATTTCGAGTGAAAGACTTATACTTAAACAAAACGTGGGAAACTTTAAAATTTAATTGCATACTAAACATAGCGTATATATATATATATATATATATATATATATATATATATATATATATATATATATATATATATATATATATATATATATAAATACATATACCCAGTTCACACTACTTCTCTTTACCTCTTGTTTTCTTCTCCTAAATTTTTCTCATTCTATTTCACTCTCAGTAACCCCTTGCATCTTAGCGGTATTATCGCCTTTCTTTCCTTTGTATGTATGTGAAGAAAGATTGCTGAATTTGACACTCACAGGACATACTGAAGCAAGGATCGGGGAGACTGAGATATCGAGTTAACTACATAATGATCATATGGATGGCAGAACTACATAATGATCATATGGATGGCAGAACTACATAATGATCATATGGATGGTAGAACAGAGATAGATACCAAGTAAAGGCACAAATATTGCTGTATTCAAAAGGATAGGATAGTGTAGCAAGCCATGATCAGCCATGTTATGAAGGGATGTTGGACATAAAAGAACGAGAAATGAATGTCTAAATCTTTTTGCAAAGTACACAGATATCACTCATGCTCTGTAGAGGGCCAGAAAACTGCAGTTAGATCCTAGACACACTCTTGATCTGAGGCAGAAGTGTCGATCAATGCTTCAATATTCCCACCATTTTCATAAGCATCGAACTTGTATTTGTTCTTCCTTCTATGTAACATGTCCCTTGAAGACGTGGGCGTTCAAGAATCTCCACGGCTTTTTCAGCTTTTAGTAAGGTTTGCCATTTTTACTATCCCACCCACTTTCTGTTCTACCAAATATTTACACATATTCGTTTGGTAATTTTCCCGCTGCTTTAGTCTCTTTTCTTTCCGTTAATATGTCCAGTGATTCTCACATTTTCCATATCTCCTTTCTCCATTCAACTAACGCTTTCGGATTCGAAGTATAAATTTCATTTTTTGTTTCCATTTTCCCTAAAATCTCCTCGTTATTAATATGTGCAGTATAAAGGATTAGCAACATGCTTATATAGAACCACATTTCTATTGCTTTAGGTTTCTTATTCACCGTTGATAAAATTGTCCCATTATTCTCTGGCATATAGTAGGACCGATATTACATAAAGATTCATGTCTTGGTTTTTAATGGAATTTTCTACTTCTTAATTCTTTGCTTAACGTTTGAAAGGCAGATTTCACTATTCCAATACGTATTTGGATTTCGGTATCACATTTTCCGAACTATGTTATAGCACTTCCTAAATTATGCAAGATCTTTATGTATGGAAATGATATATGTTACAATTTGTTTTAGTTATATGATTTAATGCTTTCATTTATTTTATTTTATTTATATTTTTTACAGCCAAATGAATCTCTTCTTTATTGTTACTTCAACGTTTCAGCCATGTTTTTCGAGCCGCAAATTTTGGTCTGAATCCTTTATTTCATCAGTGTTTCGCTGTTTCTGCCTAGAGATATGTCTGGTTCTTTTATTAGTACTCAGTTTTTTTTTGTTGGGGGGGTGTATTCGATTTTAGTCTGTATTATTCGGCACAGGGATTAAACTTCCAATTAATATTTCACCAAATACATCAATCAATTTGGTTGGACAATCTTGATGCTATAACTTAGAGCCTTAAACTTATTGACTCTCTATAGTATATGTTGCTTGTTTATCAAGCTTGACTATTACCGCCGTCATTGCTTCTTTACTTTTAAGCATGACATTTCCATTTGCCGCCTTACTATCTTACTGCTGTTGTTAAATAATTTGTCATGCTTGGCTCAATACGCCGTAGATTTTTCCTTCTTTAATAAAACCTCCCGTATTCTTTTTTTTTAATATTTATTCTAGGCATACACAGCGCATGCGCTGATTCATTCAGAACCAATCCGGCTGTAAATTATGTAAATGATGATAGTTTAGAAATTCACTGAGAAATAATTTTATTTATTTACTAATTTGTCAAATAACATTTCGAAAACTAGATCCGAATTCCAATCCTTGCAGTGCCATCCAATTTATCTGATTTACCTCTAGTGGCATGTGTCCAAAAACTAATACTTCATCCTTTGTTCACCACCCCCATCTCTCCATTCTCTCTTTCTCCGTTTCCTTCATCCTTGGTCTCATTTTCTCTTGTGCAGTTCTTTTTGCGCAACTCTTCCTCTACCAACTATTTACAAAGGTTTGAGACAAGGTGGATACGTAGAGTAACCGAAATCTTTAACAGCTATAAGACAAATAACGGATGATTTGAAACTGATGTATTATTCAACGTCGTCATGCTGGAACCGATCCATACGGGCGGACGCCTCAGTAAATCAAACCTGTGAAGATATGTATATTTCAAGTAGGCTTTTATCTCCTTGAAAGAGAATGATCTTGCATAAGTTGGCGTATATTTCTCGTAAATCTTTTACCTAGACAAGTAGTACTAAACACTTTTGTCCTACGCACCCTCTTCACGAGATTTCAGAATATTATTCCTTACTTTCAATATTGTCTCAAACAAGTTCATTGTAGAATTTTATATGGTAAAAGATCATTGTTAAGACAGTTTTATTCCGTGATCCCAATTGAGACTCTAAAATTTCTCTCTGATTAAATATATTTATCCTAGACTGAAAATTTCACTTTTACACAGAGCACGTATTCAGGAAGAAAGTATAAATTATATTTGTTATTTAAAATTTTTAATTAATTGCATTAGTTATATTATTTTCGTCTAGTAATCGGAGCATAGGGGTGGGCGCGTAGAGTAGCGGTAATCGGCGCAGTAAACGATACTCGTAATCGTTCAAATTCCCGCCGATACTCTTACAGCCACTTACATTCAAAACAGAAAATTACGAAGTCCTTTCTTCACCGCTAGCTATGGGTTAGATAGCAGAGTGAACTGGGCTAAAAAGTTTTGGGTGACAAGCAGTCTAAGAGAAAGAAAACTCAGAATATCCAAAACTATGGATAAGACAACGAGAAAACCCTTCACTATATTTCCAAAGGACACATGGAAGTTCGTAGATAATAAGGAAAAAGAATATGTGGAGAGTCATTATCGCCTATGCCCCGAGAGACATGGCATTAAAATCAAGCAGAGCATATCATATGAATTTATACTTTAAAGAGAGCAAACCAGGCTGTTTGTTGTGCAATGAGAAAATACACTGTTATTCTTGTATATCAAACATTTGAAAATATGCAAAAAAGAAAATATCCATGAAATGAAGAGGAACGTAGAGTTGAAAGGCTTTTTAAAATTAAATCACCGAAACAAAAAATCACAAAACGATAGAGAGTAAACGTCTGACAGGATTATATACGTTAGGCAAACAGCGATTTCTGCTTGAAACAAAAATGCACTTGTTGCAAAGAAAGAACAATCAAAAGACGAACAGAAGCCATCCGTTTTCTAGCAGACACAGTTAAAAAAAAAAAGTTTTTTTTATATCAGAAACGGAATATGAAGAAACACTCACTTCAAAATGATAATCTTTCAAACAAAATAAATTTGATTAATAAAAAAATTATAATTGTTGTCAATCAACTTCTTCAGAGTAAAACTGGGTAATAAGCACTTTATTTTATCCAATTTGTATTTTGTGACTAATTGTAATCAATGAATTATGCAATGTAATTTAACACATTCTAGAGACTAATAAATTTCTGTATTTTACGAAAAGAAAAAAACATAAATGAACACATTTCCGTATTCTACTTTTGCAAGTTTCATTTTCTCGTAACTGAAGGTGTTAGTACATAAAATTTCCCGGTTTAGAAAACTAATATCCAATTAGATTTTAAAAATATAAACTTGCAAAATTTCAATATTTTCAAATAGGGAATAATAAAAATTAATCTTGATTTGTTTAGTGCTGTCTTACAAAATGTCCATAATTATAACGAAAAAGTATAATCGCACGTTTTTCGAAACACGATTAACGTAGCAATAAACAAAAATTGATAATACGTAGAGAAGCATTCAGAAAATTGCCCTCTTCTTTATTTAATAGGAGCTGATCCTCAGAGAAATATGTTTTTTTATTTAATTCTGTACACAGAAGAAGAATTATGATATTCAAGATATGTTTGTCGTTTTGATCAAAAAACTCTTTAGCCGGATTATGAAAGAGAAACTGGAATGCAGCGTTAAATGTCAGAAAATAATTGATTTACCAGAAACCAAAGAATTTTCAATAGGAAAATTTCGCTAAGTTTCATCGAGAAAATGACTTTCCGTAAATTACTATTGGTCTAAAAAATGAATATTTGAAAAAAAAATATCACTTGTAACTGATATCAAACTTAAACAAGGTAACCAAAAAAGTTCTGTCCGTTTTTAAAGAAAAAAAAGAAAACGCTTCACAGTGTGTGTAACTTATATTTAGTCTTCGAAGTAATCGCCATCGGCATCCAGCAACTTCTGCCAACGTGTCTCCAGTTGTTCAATGCCCTTGCGGTAGAACTCGGGGGTCGGTGGTTGACGCAAAGAAGTCCGTGAGGGCTTTGCGCAAGTCTGCTTCATTGGTGAAGGATTTCCAAAGCAGATGATTATCCAGGGAGTGGAAGAGGTGGTATTCGGATGGCGCAAGGTCAGGTGAATAAAGTGGATGGCACAAAGTCTCCCACCCAAGTTGTTGTATGGTATCCCTGGCCACTCGCGCGACATGCGGCCTGGCGTTGACACGTAGGAAAAGCACACCTTTGCGATTCACCAGTGCTGGCTCCTTCTGACGCAATGCCTGTTGCACACGTTTCAATTGCTGCGAGTATAGGTCTCCAGTGACCGTTTGGCCCGTTGGTAGCAGTTCCTAATGAACCACTTGACGACCTGTCCACCAGACACAAAGCATAATCTTGCGTGGGTGTATAGGCGGTCTTGCGGTGTGAGGGACAGCATCCTGAGGAGACAACCAATGTCTGGAACGCTTGGGAGTTTCGTACAGAACCCACTTTTCATCACTGGTAAGCACTCTATTGAATAAGGATGTGGTACGGTGGCGAGAAAGCAGCGATACGCAGGCTGCCACTCGTTGTCCCTTGTAGACCTCCAACAGCGTTTGCGGGACCCACTTGCTCAGTTTTTTACGTCTTACTTAGGCGGTGCAGGTGAAATCTAACTGTGTCATCGGAAACGTTGAACTATCTTGCAAGTTCACCACACGTTAGACTATTGTCTTCTTCAATGGCCGGCTTCAGGACTTCGTCATTCAAGACCTGTGGTCGTCCACTGCTAGGCTCATCATGGGGAGACAAATCTCCCGAGTTGACTTTTCGAAACCAACCCCTTGCAGTACGTTCATCCACAGAACTATCCCCAAACGCTTGACATATGTGGCGACTTGATGCAGCTGCTGATAAGCCCACTTTGAAGTCGTATAGCAAACAGCCCCGAACGAGATCTCTAGACACTTCCATCCTTCTCACAGCTGTCCGGCTTATAACTGATAGCCGGGCACGGTGCGCGTGTTTTTTTATAACGTCTGATGTTCCTACTTCCGGCAGTCCGAATTTGAAAACAATTGCTACACGCATTTCGTATATATTTCAACTTCATTTAATGACTAATCAAAAAACGGACAGAACTTTCTTGGTTACCTTGTAAAATGCATTTTAAACTGATAAGATTGTTCTTTATTAACTGTTAATGAATCAATACACAAACAATTGCATTTATTGTAAACGAATAACGCTCGTTACAATGAATTTCAATATACGTTAGGAAATATAAACAAATGTTTTTGCCAGAATCGAGCAATTCTGTTCGCTGTTGAAAGCAAGGGTTGACTCCTACAAGTTGTTATTTCTTAAAAGTTATTTTAACACAACGCAGATATGAAATGAATTGTTTAATGTTCTGTCATTGTTAATGTTACAGTAACATTTGAAAAACAAACAAACAAAATTGAATACTGGAATCGATTGAGAGTTAGACTCGTGGTCGGCGCTGAGCACACTGCTGGAAAGTAAGGATTACATTTCAGTGCATGCTTTTTCTTTCATAAGAATTGGACTTTGAAGCGAAATCCATCTAAAATTAACTCCAACCTAATTTGCCTGATTATTGTTCCATTTTATTAAATTATAACTTCGCTAATCCCTATAGTTTTAAACATGAGCTATATATTCTTCGTTAAAATAAGAAACGTTGTGGTCGGAAAATGTTCCTGAATTAAAGATTGTATTTAGAAAACATACCACGGCTATACAGAGTGGTCCGAAAGTCGTGTCTCTCTAAACCTTACTTCCAAACTGTAGGAGCTCATGTTAGCCATCTGAAATAGACAATTATATTATGTAGGGGTGATAAGACTTCCGGACCAATATGTATATTAAAATTACTGTGTTTATGATATATCCGAATTCCATATTTACATTTAATATTATAGTATTAGCGAATTTTCTTAATATATTTCATCTCATACAGGGTTCAAAAGTTAGTCGTGGTAGAGGATTACGGTTAATGTGATTATTATGAATAGGGTATATATTATGAATGGAATTTTAGAAAATGAAGTTTATGAGGATAAGTAATATAAATCACGATTAACCCTTGACATGAAAAGTTCAAAATTAAAGTGTTCAGGGAATAACTCACGCGTGTGCCAATTCAGTGAAATAGCAGTTCTTGCAAACAGCTGATTAGTACCTTTTTCTTTACATTTGGAATATCTAGGGAATGAGGTTGATTTAGCTCCGTGGAAGTATCATTATAGCAGTAAAGGTCTTAACTGTTGGCACTAGAGAATGGAGCTCATTTGAACAATGCAATTGAGGAATCGGAGAGCCGAGTGCGAATTCCAGTCAAATCCATTACATTCACTTACGTGCTAATACCCTTGGGAAAGCTATGAAGCCCATTTTTTCGCTCACCCAGCTATGGGTAAATAGCAGGAGAAACCGGGTTCTATAGCTTTGGATGGCAAACTCGTCTACCCCAGAAATAAATGGCAACCTACTGCGGTAAAATATCTGTCTCGTCAGTCATGTATCGAAAGATACAGGGTAGCCTAAGCGTGTATCACGCATGGCACATAACTGATACATATTATGAACTCGAATATATATTTGAAAAATTGTAAGAGAAAACAATAGTGGTCTATGCCAGTAGATTCGGTAGCTGAAAAGTTATACAGTGTTTTTTTCCGGCTTATTTTTTTATTGATGTAACACTTGCTTTAATAAAGACATGTCACAATACTCTTAATTACTACTGATATAGTGACCTTCTATTTAGCTTACAGGCATGTTCTACTGACAGCATCATCCATCTAATTGAATCTACAAAAGTTTTGTTGTACCCTACTGAGCAGTTTAATACCGTATTCAGATATTTACAAAATACATTTCACTTAATAATAAATGTTCGAGGTGTGCGCTCATCGTAAAAAAAAGTTCACGTTTATAAAGTTCGTGACAAAGAAAATCTTTTAAAAGAAACACTAACAAAGATAAGCGAATTGACATGCGCCCTTATGCTGCTTTTGTAAACCAAGCTGTGATTGTGAAAAACAAAACTATTAAAAGGTAAAACGTTTATAAAATCAATTATATTGTTTTTCCTCGTTTACATTGCTCTCAATATATTCTAGCATGCGTGAAAAACAATATCTTCCTTAGGTTATTAGTATAATTAATTAGCTTGTTGTTGGTTTGGTTTGGTTTGTTTTACGGCACATCAACATCAGTGGGTCCTTTAATGCGGACAACTTTATTTTATTTATTTTTTTTTTTTTTGGTAATATTTTTGTTTTGTCAAAAATCTATTTCTGTTAATATTTTTCTCCTCAAAAACGTATAGCTGGTAATATTTTTTCAAAAAACGTATAGCTGGTAATATATTTTTCAAAAACGTATAGCCGGCAACACTATTCTTTCAAAAAAAAAAAAAACGTATAGCTGGTAACATTTTTTCTAAAACGTACAGCTGTCAACATTATTTTTTCAAAAACGTATTATCAGAGGCCTTGCTGTTGGATGTAGTTTATCGTCATACCCAGGACCCGGATGTAATTTATCGTAATACCCAGGACGTGGATGTAGTCTATCGTCATACCCAGGACGCTAGCTCGTTTTAACGTAGTAAAACATGCAAATTAAAAATAGAAGCGAACTATATCGATGGACATGAGCAAACATGCAATTAATTTTAATACTACAATCTCTGCAAATGATTTTAGTTTAGTTTGGTTTGGTTTAATTCCTTTTACAGCATATCAGCCTCAATTGGTTATTTAATGCCGTCAAGATTTTAGGTTCGTATGAATAGAATATGTATTCTTTGTAAGAAATCTGCTTGTAGATCATCGACGTATTTGTGTAAAGACGGTTTGGGTCGAGAGTCACTAGTTAAAATAGTTAACCCCCAGTTAGCTAGGGCTCTAACAGGTGCTACCAACCCCCGGTAAGAGTGGATCTAGTAACAACAGCAATTAAGCAGTGGTTTTCCGCTCCTCAAAACTTCCCGATCAAAGGCCTTGCGGTCGGATATAAGTTATCATCGTACACAGGATGATTAAATGTTTTTAACTTCCTTAGTGAAATTCGTTGAAACATAACTCTTAATATACTTAATACAAAGGATAAATGTTTCGAGCAGTAATTTGAAGATTCCAAAGCCTGTGAAAATCGGGAGAAATATTAAAGCAAACAATGAAAATATAATTCATGTCATAACCCCCCTATTCAAATCGTCCTCGAACGAACATTAAAACTTTAATGTTTTCCAGTAGCATTGCAAGTGATTTGGTACAGTTAATGTTCTCAACTCTTACTAAACATTTCAGTGTTTCAATTTTTAAAGGCGGTATCACCTTGCCGTTGACAGTAACTTTCATCTGCCAAGCAGATGTTTGACATGATCCGAACAAAGTCAGTCACTGCATACACCACTATCTTTTTTACGCATAACCACATATAATATAAATATAAAAATGATATCCCCAAAAGAATATCTTCTTCCAGAATTGTAATGTACCTTTGGATGTTAGAAGAAAAACGCAAGTTTAACAGCAAATATTTTTGTTAATTAAAAAGCTTTTTTAATGTAATTCAGCTAATAATATGTTTATGAATATCCAGCAGAAATTTTAACCAGCATCTGAGATAGTCTTTTAATAACGAGTTCTTTATTCTTGCACATCAGTGAAGACCAGTATAATTTACAAGTCTATAATTTGTTCATGCCTTGAATATTGCTGCCAAATCTGGTCTGAAACTTCTACTATGTACTTAGAGATTCTATATAAGTTACAAAGAAGAATCTGCAATGTTAGTGGTCCTGACCTGGTATCCCGGCTTCCACTTTCCCACCACTGTAAAGTAGCTTCTCCGTGGCTTTTCTGTAAATATCTTCATGGTAATTGTTCTGATGAATTTTAATCTATGATACCTAGACTTTAGGAATTTAGGCGCAGTACTAGATCGGTGGCAAAGTTTCATCAGGTTACTGTTGAAACAGCCAGATGTAAGCATATGTTCTATGTAAATACTTCCTTCTCTCGAACTTCTTGCTTGTTGTATTCTCTTCCGGCTTCTTGAATTCCAGTCAACTTTGGTCTTCAAAGATTTAAATGCAATGTCAATAGTTATCTTCTGTCTTCTTAATCCCTGTTCTCTTTAAAAGATTGCCCTCAGTTATTATCTACCAATTACTATGATTTATTGGACCATATAGTGGGATGGTCATCGTTGCCTTCTCCATGTTTCTGAATCCAGAGTATTTCCTTCTCCTATAGTGTGTGTCATTAAGTCTAGAGAAGCCGGTTTACCCGGCTATAAACAGCAGCTATATCTGGGTTGTGAAGAAATAGGTCAATGTCTTTCCTCGGAGTATTAGTGCGAAATTGAATGCAAGAGGCGAGGATAGAATTTGAACTCCCCGCAACGATAACCGCTATGCTACCGTCACAACCGATAAATCGAAAATCTACCTTCGAATTTATTACGTATTATCATTTAAACTGCATGAATATATATGCCTCAGTTAATTCCACTTAACAACTAACATCTTAAACGAAAGTAGTATTAAGTGTATATACGTGATGACTCTTGTTCATAGATTCATTTTACTTTTCTTTTTAATTTTCTTGTTATACATTTACTTTAATTTACTAGATTCACTCTTTGATAGGACTGGAAAAAATTGAAGGAAACTTTTTTTTTTTTAGAAAACAGCTTCATTGAAATCGGCGGATATCGAGTTTAACACATTAACTGTCAACATGAAGTTATATCGTTTTCGTTGAGTTTCCACCAAGGTTACAGCCAAGACGCCGTAGTGGTTAGCAAGCTTTTCTCGCTATAACAATTACGAATGTGTAGTGAATTCAATCCTCCGTGAGTGCTCCATACTTACGACATTGTGCCACATCTAATCTACGCTTGTGAAATCACTATAACAAACAAAGGAAGCATTTGAAAAGCAACAGGCGTGTCCAATGTTTTAATTAAGTGCTCGAATGGTGTTTTCTGAAACAACAACGGAGGGAGGTGGTTTGTCGCACAATCGGCAAAACGCACCATGTTTATCGCCGTCCTTTTTTCGCACAAATTCTGAAGACTGTTGGGATATTATTTCTTCTCAGCTGGTGGTATAATGTCTAAGTGATGCTTTGTTCCAGCATCCATTCTTGGGTGGTTTTTGTTATTTGGTAATCGAGCAACAACTAAACATTGCACAAAATGCTCAGTGATACTTTTGGCATGTAATCAAGATTTAGACTTCAGTTGAAGCTGTCAGTTGATATTAAAATGTTTTTATCTAAGTTGATCAATATAAATTTGGTGCTTGAAGTCAGATTTTTCAATTGATCTTTGACAGTCAAGATGTTAAAATTTAATTTTCAGTAGCGGTGTTATCAAATTAAAACTAATCTATTTAATCCATTGTTTTCCTAGACAAAAGTTAAACAGGTATTTTCTTTCTTCCACCCAGTTCTGATTTTCATAAACAAATGTAAGTTACATGTTTTAAATCACGTCTATATTATTGGATTCTTTCCTACGTGTTTGAAGTTTTAACCTTCTTCTTCTTCTTCTTCTTCTTCTTCTTCTTCTTCTTCTTCTTCTTCTTCTTCTTCTTCTCCTCCTTCTTCTTCTTCTTCCTCTTCTTCTTCTTCTTCTTCTTCTTCTTCTTCTTCTTCTTCTTCTTCTTCTTCTTCTTCTTCTCCTCCTCCTCCTCCCCTTCTTCTTCTTCTTCTTCTTCTTCTTCTTCTTCTTCTTCTTCTTCTTCTTCTTCTTCTTCTTCTTCTTCTATGTACTGTGTTCCTTCAGGATGTGGGTGATCGTGTCTCTCGTCAACTTCCTATCACTTTTGGCCATTAGCATCGTTTCTCACTTTTACCAAGCCCCTATACCTCACCTCATTCCGCCCTCTGCTTACACAAGTTCTTCAGATAGGTGGCCCACTGCCTTCTCCAATCACTCTTGCCATCGATATGCTCTGTGAGTGTTAAATGTTTTTATGCCTTCCTTCCTCCTCATGTGTCCAGTAGATTTCAGCTGGCTCCTGAATTTGTGTTTTCTTTTCGTAAACATTTTCTTTGGAAATTCATCGTTGATTTATTCACTCCGTCCCTGGAATTCTCAGTATGATTCTGTTGCCTCCAGTTTCCTCTTCCTCTCTGGTGAAATTTTGCAGCATTCACTGCCATAAAATGCAATTTATATCACATAGCAATTCAGCATTCTTTTCTTTGTTTCTAACAAAATATTCCGGATTTTTAGTACTTTGTTCAGCTCTGGGAATGCATGTTTCACTAATCCGATGCGAGTTCACACTTCGATATGGCATATACCATCCTCTGTTCAAAGACTTCCCAGGTATTTAAACTTCTGTATCTATTTGATGTTGACGTCTCTAATTCCAACTGTTCTCTTCTCTTAAAGTAGCAGAACAAGAAAAAAAGAAAAAAAGAAAACAAGAAACAACTTTCTTAGATATAAAAATTCATCCCAGAAATATATATATTCCGGTTCCGTATAGGATACAGGTTCGATTCCTGTGTGAAGACGAAAATATTCTATGAAAATTTCTCGGACATTCAGGCCGGTAAATGTTGTTTAATACTGTTTATTATAAAACAGAACATTTACTTAAATATTTGTAACTATAAAAAGAATGTATAAACATAGAAATAATTGTCGGACTTTGTCCATTTCATAATGTGTGACGTCATATATATATATATATATATATATATATTGTTGTCATTGTCTCATTAACACTGTACTAGGAGACTATACTGTCAAGTGATAATAACTGTTGTAAACGTGCAAAACGAACAACGCGTGTAGTGTTCTTACATCACAAAATACAGGCGTATAAGGAAAACAATTCCGTTATTTCAGGGACATGCTTAAATGTTGAAACAACCGTCTATTATCACAGATTCACTTACAGATGATCTCAACCAGTAAAGATTGATATTTATGGAGTACAGTGGTAGAATGAACCTCTCGACAAACTTTTAGGGTATGCATAAAAGTGAATTTGTAGTAATACTACTATTATGCATGAGTAATTGAATAATAATAATAATAATAATAATAATAATAATAATAATAATAATAAATTGGTTTTTAACCTATTTTTTAATGATTCAGAAATGCAGCCTTTTTCAGAGGTGGTCTGTTCTGTAAATCATTTAGTAGTTCAGCGATTAGTGAAATGATCTTAAAACTGTTAAGATTGTATTCAGGTCGCAGCGAGAGCAATAAAAGCAATGATATTTAAGCTATCCTATTTTACCATTCTCTACTTTGTTCGATCCTAATTGGAGGCTCTTAAACTGTTAACAATTTTCAATGTTTGCTTATCCAAGAATATAAAGGATTGCACACTTCGGGACGCAAGAAGACATATTGCTATTGTATCCGTTGGATAACCTAAAAATGCAGGCCTTTACAAAGTTATCAGAAATATATGTTATACTGATGCAGAATCCTAAGTCCGCTCCGTCAGCAGTCAGACTGATTAGTAGCCTGATTGACAGCTCTATTTACTCTTAACAAAGTGGAGATAAGAAAGGTTGTCGTAAAGAAAGTTTGTCTTCGCCCTTTCAAACGAGAACAATGGGCATCTTTACAACAGTCGTAATGCACAAAAGATAAAGGAAAGAAGAAAAGTGTAATGTCCGTAAAACCGGAACTCCTTCTGCCAAGCGTTATCGTGTGACCACTGTGGAGGATACCTCATCAAATGTGGGTTTGGTCGGTTATCGGCCGACCGGCAATAGATGTGGCATAAAGTCTTAAATATTTTGCAATACAAAGCCATAACATGATCACGTCTCTGTGGTCTATTTTCCCTCTGTAATGCCAGATAATTCCGTTTCTTCGTAAATGTCAAACTATCGCATTTTAGTACGGTGATAGAGGAAACCCTTTGGCGAACGGTCATATCACGTTGAAATACAGATTCTCGTAGGATCATCGAAGTTAAGCAAGATCATGCCTCGTCATTAACTCCATGGATGCCTCCTTGGGAATACCAGGCAAGCATGCTGCAATGGATAAGGGATTTTAGGTTGAAGCGAGATACATACATATATAAAAACGCGTGCGCGCACGCACACACACACACACACACACACACACACACACACACACACACACACACATATATATATATATATATATATATATATATATATATATATATATATATATATATATATATATATATATATATATATATATCTCAGTGTTTCTTTATTTTTCCAACACGGATGCTATCTTGTTCGATTTCGCATAATACGGTATCTTTCAAAATGTGATTTTTAAGACAGCCATACTCTCTTCAAGATTTTTCCAAATCAGTAATCCTACGTACTTCAATGTTGACTTTGTTCCAGATAAGCTAAATAAATATCTTCCTATATATAATAATATACCTTCATTTTTAGCTACCCTGGTATCCAATAATAGAGAAAGAAATACCGATTCGTTCGTGATAAACACTGCAGAAAGCATTCTTAACTTGTTATTTGACAGTAGCGTAACATGGCATGAAGCAGAACGAACGTTAAAGAATGTTATTGAACAAAGCATTTCTTTTGAACCGAGGAAAACTGAGCAAGGATCTTCTTCGGCGACAATAAGTTTAATATACTTGGCTTTGACAGCAAGCATATATGTCAGACAAAAGTTTCCTTCTTGTATGTATGAAGAAGTTGAATATATAGATGACGGCGTATTGGTGTAAAGGAGGTTTTCTCGTGCTGTTTTTTGGCTCACTTATACTGCAGTATACAAGAATATTATTGAAAAGAATGTTCTTCCTTCTTTGAGAGAATCTCTTGCCCATGGACACATCCGTGTAATGTCTCTTCTCAAACGGTAAGCCACTCTCCAAAGTCAGCTCATGTCATTTCGTACCCAAAGGTCTAATCTCGATCGAATTAAGAACCTTTGGAAGATCAGGGCAAGTAAACCAAAAACAGTGACTATTGAGTGTCACAAACTGCGGGAGAAATGAGACAAAAACACGCCTGAACAATAAGTCAAGTCGGTGAAATACTCTGCTAGAAAATGTGCAAAAGCAATTCAAAAGACATATTCTATAAATCTTCTACTGATATTCAGTATCAGACTTAATAACGCTGTTCATTTTATTCTATTTTATGCTATTTTTGCTGTTAGTTCATACAATGCAAGGCAAAGGGCCACTCATGGTTATTGAATGAGATTTTTCTAAGCGAGGAGTAGTAGGCATGTTATGAAGACATCCTATCAGTTTCTTACCACTCTTCGGCAAAGTCTTTGAAGCTTTAATCAACGACGAAGTGCTTAATCACCTTATATCCCATGGTCTGCTCTCTCATAAGCAATATTGTTTCCGCTTTGCCCGTTCTATATCTGATGTGCACATGGCCATAACTGAAATTGTTTACCAAGCACTCCACAATAACCGAGAAGCTCGTTCCATTGCTCTCTAAAGCGTTTGATAGGGTCTTGCATGCCGGTCTCCTTAGTAAGCTTAAAGGATACGGAATTTCAGGTCGATTATTTGACTTAATACGATCATTCCTGTCAAACCGTCTAATGAAGGTCGTGCTTAATGGATTCTCCTCCAGTTCCTTTTCCACGAACGCAGTTGTTCCCCAAGGCTCTATCCTGGACTCTACTCTGTTCCTTATCTTCAGTAACGATCTCCCCGATGTCATCAGTTCCCAAGTAGGCATTTATAATCTCCAATTATTCAAATGTAATGTAAATTGATATCTCCAGATGCCCTTATCTATTCCCTGTCCTTCTCTTCATCCTTTCCTCCATCACGCCACTTTACTCTCTCTCCCACTCTGTAACCCCTTGCGTGCTAGTGGCATCCCGACTTGCTTGGGGGGGTGGAAATACTTAAAAAAAAATTAGAATACGTATCGGTTGATACTGGACTTGAAGAGACCAAGATTCGATGTTAGAGAAGCATCCTCTCGGAGGTATTTATTTTCTGAGATATGAAAAGTCTGGGAGGAATTTGTTCCTTATCAAGGTATCACGAACTGAATGGGGATGATTGGGTGTGCGGGTGGTATAATAGATAAAGTCTTTGAATTGTTAAACGGAAAACCGAGTTTTAATTTCAGTTGGGTGCATTATATTCATTTCGGTGTAAATACCGTTAAGAAAGGTATAAATCGACTTCTTGTCTCCTCAGTTATGGGTTAATTAGTAAAATTGTACCACTAAATCATTATTATCGAAAAGAAATATTCTTAGAATCTAAAAATATTTTCTGGCTTTAAATAACCTGCAAAGGGTTGATAAACCGTAGAAAAAGCCAATCAATCATTTATAATTCATGAAATGTTCTTGGCACAAGTACGAGTGTATGACGCATGTCTTTCTATTGACTATGGTTTTATTTTAATATTATTATGACTTTCCTTGGACAAGTAGAGAATATGAAGTTGAACAAGACTGAAGCGATCTTTGGTAGGATAAGATTACAATGGAGAATGTTCAAATCGGTGTAGAATGTATTGAAGGCGAACACACCCAGGACCTCGTAAACGGCATGATTTTGCCTGGTCGAACCTGATCTAACAAAGAGGGAAGAAAAGCTTTTACCAAACTGCTGAGAGCCATTGAACGGTCACTGAAGTGAAGGACGGCATTGCGGAATGCGTCGAAACAAATTCAGACGGACGAGACACGTCGCACAGTTCACCAACCATCGGCAGACCTGTGCAGTTGCCTGATGGTACCCGCACAAGCGAAAAAGTCTACTGGAAAGGCCACTATTAAGATAGGAAAAACAGCCTCAAGAAGAACTGCAAAAACACGGACGATATTGGCGTAATGATGTCATCGGCAGAACCGAACCGGCTCTTGACTGTCAGATCGGTTAAGGGGATTAAGGGTATTTTTATCGTCAGTGTGTACTGGAAATTAATTTAATGTTGAAATTCAGTGTAGAACTTTTACAGGAGGAATATGCTGAAAATTATTTTTAAAAAGTGAGTTTTTCAATTGTCATATAATTAGGTTACATTTACTCCCAGATGAAATGTTAACTACACATTGTGAGAGGCACAAAACTGTAATTGACGCGTCATAAGAGCCTTAAAATCTTACAAGTGAAAACATAGTACCGCCATTGGTAAAATAAGAGGCGGCCAAAGAGGAGGAGGAGGAGGAAGGTAGGAGGAAAATGGTTTGACGTTACTGTGTGGACTGGAAGATAATTCAACGGAACACAGATATTGTCACGCAACTAAGACATACGGAGGGAGCTAGTCAGATGCTCAGTTGCACGGCGACTTTACAAACCCACTCGGTCATGAGATTGATGATGATGATGATGATGATGATGATGATGATGATGATGATGATGATGATGCCGCTGCTGGTGGTGGTGGTGGTGGTGGTGGTGGTGATGATGATGACATTTCTGCCAAAACTGGGATATATGTAATTATATTGAAAGTAAAGAAACCTAAATGCTGCGAAACTTTTTCTAATGAAAGGAAAGTTTTATAATTCAACATTGTTTCTCATTATTCTTTGAAATTTAAAGTTTTTTAAGCAGTTATGATGATGGATATAGGATTGTAACAATGGGTTTATCAAAAAATACATTTAAAACAATACGATAATTGTTTTCCAGTAGTGGACAAGATTTACAATCCGTTTAGATAACATGGAGTTGGAGTTCCAATGTTATAAAAGCTATCGTATTTATTCTTGAATAAAAGCCCATGTTTTTTTTGTGTGTGTGGTGAATTGAACAGAAGTGTCTAAAATTATACCAGAAAAGAAATAAAACGGGTAACAGAAAAATAAATGAAATACGAAAATATACACATAGAGCCAAAAATATGCTGTGTCCTGCAAAAGACTGGAAATCCTATTGAAAATCAGGGAAATAAGATTATTAAGTAAAAGATTATTAGGTAAAAGAAAAGGTAAAAATATAGCTAAGAAATAGGTATTAAATCTAAGTTTAGACGTATGCATGAGGAACATTTTTTTTTACCACTGCCTTATCTGTGTAAAGAATAGTAAAGTCTTTACTGACATCATCAGTGACTTCTTATGTTTACATCCGGCAGCAAAGCTTCTGATCGGGTAATTGAAGGTTTTGAGGAGCGTGGAACCATCTCTTAATGGCTGTTGTTCCCAGTAACACCCTGACCCGAGTTGTTAGCACCTGTTATGGTCCCAGCTAAGGCCAAATAGTGAAACACCAAACGAAATTCTGTGAAAGTATAAAAATGTATTTTTATAGTAAAAATACCAGAAATACATTTTTATGTAAAAAAAACAAAAACATAGCAACATTACCTATTTATAGTACAAATAGCAAAAATACATTTTTAAGGCAATATGACCAGAAATACATTTTATCTGTAGTTGAAGGCATACACTTGCGCTCAAAATCTATTTAGTTGAAGCCATAAAATTGTTTACATTTCGGCATTGAATGACCCATTATGTTAATATGTCGCTAGAAAAATCAGCCAAACAATATGAAATAACTCTTTCATGACATCAAGTCATATAATATCCTACAATTTCTTAACCCTTTGAGCCCTGGCCACCGCTTTACTGGTAGTAGAGAAAAATGACGTAATGCCCAGCCACCGGTTGAACAGTGGAAGAGAAAAATGATTTAATGCCCAGCAGCTATTTGAACGGAAGGTAAACACTTGTAACTATTTTTATGTCTACCATGAAGCATTACATACCAATCATTTGCGAATTTTGACTCAGGAGCTCAGACAGAAGGGTTAAAATTGTTCAGGAACGCAGGGCTTAAAGGGTTAAAAATCGAGTTGTATTTCAAATTATAACTTAAACAAGAATTCAATATAAAACAAATATATCACTGACTCCGAATAATTATGTTGACACAAACATATATATATATGCTCAAAAGATGAGTATCATCTACCATGTATTCAATTGTGAAAGCAGAATAACATATATCATATTTTATTACTTCAAATTACCTGGAAAATTAAATTTCGGCATTAAATGACCCATAAGTAGTTGATATACAGCTAAACAAACAAACAAAAGACTTTTTATGTTCAAATTGTTTTTATTAATTCTTTCAGACGGTCTGTGACAGTGCTTTTCTTTTCATAATGTTGCACAGATTCCCGCTCGGAATGAAGTCTGGTGAGTTGCTCGGTCATTCAAACAGCCCAATATCTTAATCCTGAGACACGTGCCATGCAATAACTAAACAAAATATTAACCAGGAGACTTACACTGGAATCACAGATATGAATGCTCAATTATTATGCGATATCTCTTCCTATATAACAGTGAATACTGGAAAGTTTCCTCAGGAATTGAGAGGAGACAAAAGGAACAGAGTTCTGGTTCTAAAGATGGATGCTAGGAACACCATGGTCGGATCCTGTGTGCAACGAGGAAAATGAAAACAAAACTGAAACGGAAAGAAAAAATACTTTACAGAAAGAGACAGTTGAAATTTCTGGAAAGAACAGAGACAAGGTGGAAGAATATCTGTGGAGAGACATCTGCCTAAACATCAGAATTTTTGTGAATGCTTTCCTAATTGAATCGAGATATTTTTAGCATTCACCCGTCTATTATTCAGGGAAATATATAAATCCGTTGTTATTTCAAGGCACAGAACATTAATTTATGTATAAAATATGCAGAGAAATGAACATTAGATATAAATGATTTTATGCGTAGATGTGTAAATATAATGAACGTACAATATTTGTATAACAATATATATATATATATATATATATATATATATATATATATATATATATATATATATATATATATATATATATATGTGCAAGTTTCATTAAAAACGACAGACATGGTACTACGATTAAGTTATTTTTTTAATTTTTCCTGTGTACGTGTACGAACAAGAGCTTTCTTTGCTGGACAAAGAGTGTGTAAGAACTGTCCAAATGTTTTATTTTTCCGTGCGCTTTCGGCTATACTTTTAGCCATTATCAAGAATGATTTGATTTTTCAGCTTAATTGAGTGTGTGCATTATGTATATGTCTTAGTGTGTAGTAGTGGTGTTTTAATTTCCAAATACGGTCAGCACGTTGTGGCTTTGTTCGCAGTTAATAATAAAAAAAAAAAAAAAGAAAAGGCCTACCCTTAACAATATTAACTACGAACAAAGCCACAACGTGCTGACCGTATTTGGAAATTAAAACACCACTACTACACACTAAGACATATACATAATGCACACACTCAATTAAGCTGAAAAATCAAATCATGCTTGATAATGGCTAAAGGTATAGCCGAAAGCTGTCGGAAAAATAAAACATTTGGACAGTTCTTATACACTCTTTGTCCAGCAAAGAAAGCTCTTTATAGTACTGTTAAATATTCAACAACCGTAATAACTTATCCAAATAACACCATGAAACCTCGAGACCCAGAAATATTTACTAGACTGTGGTCAGGTACTAGGACCTGACAACTGCGTGGTGCATGAAACTCCAAAATATTATGTATATTTATTAATATATGTGTGCGTTTGTAGCCTATTTTCCATGATTCCGGCAATGCCAGATTGACAACTAACATGTGATAATTCTCTTATTCAAGAGCTCGATTTTAAGTGATTGTATTTTTTCTCTGGTCGCATGAGTGGAATACACGTAAAAGATAAGTCCAAGGCTGCTAGAATTTTCCCCCAAACATGTCTGTCCGGCGCTGCTTATCGACTTACATGATCGCATGGCCTCCTCTGATCTGGAAATCTTTGGCTTGACATCTTCATCCTAGTTTTATAAGCCTACTCTTCCGTGTTGGATGAGAGCAACCTAGAAGAGTGTGTCGTGCTGCGACAGCAGGGCTGGAAAGATTTATACGAAAGCGAGGTTAAAGAAGTGTTGTTATCAACCTGGAATATATAAGCGTTCTTGTTCTTATTTTGTCTTCTCCTTTACAGACTACCGTCACTTTACCCAAGGAACACTATCTACCTCATATTTTCGCAGCAAGGCAGCGGTAGTTTAAAATCAGAGTCTATCTTTACTTAGACTGTCCTTCAAGTCTAAGGTGTTCTATCTAACAGATGTATATACAGGTGGATAAATATAAAATAATTACACACATCGAAAAATAAATATCAGTAATTATATTTACAGTTGTATCCTTATTTAAATTTACAATATGATAGATGAATAAATATTATTTGATAATCAAGATTTCCTGAAGTACTAGTCAATCTGATATTGATATGCATATATATGTGTGTGTGGGATACTGATATATATATATATATATATATATATATATATATATATATATATATATATATATATATATATATATATATATATATACATGATGAAATGGACAGTCAGACAATTATTTAAGACATTATTTATGTTTATGCGTTCTTTTTATACGTACAAATATTTAAGAAAACGCTCTGTAAATGCTGTTAATACTGTTTATTATAAACAGACCATTTACTTAAATATTTGTATCTATAGAAAGAATGTATAAACATAAAAATTGTCTTTCATATATATATATATATATATATATATATATATATATATATATATATATATATATATATAATATAAAGGCTTAAACACTAACATTCCATGGTCATAATTTATTCCATTGGAATCGATCCAATTGATCAGACCTACCAATTTAAAAAGAAAACTGAAAAAAACTATATCCTTACTCTGTCCTGGACATTGAGTTCTACATGGATTTTATCCTCTTGGAATTATTTTTTATACATATAGATATGTATGTGTATGTATGTATGGATGTATATATATTTATATATTTTAGATATATGGTTGCATATGTATGTGTATATTTACCACTAATATTATCAATCTATATATATATATATATATATATATATATATCAATAAAACAATGGCAAACGAAAGGGTACCTATGTGATCAGTGCGAAAAATATTTATTAAATATGAATTATTAACTAGAAGACAAAGAAAATGAAGCATGGAAGGGTTTGAGTCCAGAATTTTTGGGCACGCCTGTGTCCTTCATCACCGGTGCGAGAATTCAACAGAGAAACGGGGAAGACTCACCAGCTGTTGTTCTTGTGGCTGGTGTAAGTTATTGTGTAGTAGGTATTATTAGTAAAAATCCGAACTCTATTTGATTTCTCGCTGTGCGAAACTTCTCGTTAGAATATATATATATATATATATATATATATATATATATATATATATATATATATCCATCTCGTATATATACATATATTACAAATATATATACAGACACACACACACACACATATATATATATATATATATATATATATATATATATATATATATATATATATACATGCATATATATATATATATATTTATATATATATATATATATATATATGGATTTCTTTTTAATCAGACATTTTTATTACTTCAAACATAATTTTTAGTGTTTGAATAGATGCTCAGTTTTTTTAAATGCCTATCGGTCGGCACATTCTATTGAACTTAATAAAAATTATGTGTCCTTTGAAGGATAAACCAACGTCCTAGCTAGTGTGCTTTTGAACGCTCGGCCACGGAGAGTGTCACAGGCTAGCAAGTTTCTATTCACCCTTTTTAAGACGTGCACATACCCTCGTTCAGATTTTATGGAAAACACACATCCGCTCGTTTTCGTATACGAAATTTAAACAGGGTAATTTCTAAAGAATTAATAACTAGATTTATTTTTCATCCCATCTTTTTATTAATTAATATCGGTTGAAGTGTACATGACAAGCTAGCTGCCCTCGCAGTCGGGTATGCTCGGCAAATAAGTCGCCGGCTGTTTTATACATACGTACATAATTGCAAGTTTATATATAAGAAACATGTGAATACAAACGTATAAGAGAGCCGCTGAAAATTCTTCGATCTGACAGGCTTCTCAAAATCTTTCTAGAATAAACTAATATAATTTTTAGATGTTTCAGTGAAACAAAGAAAGTGAAACAATTATTTATATATATATATATATATATATATATATATATATATATATATATATATATATATATATATAGATAGAGAGAGAGAGAGAGAGAGACAGAGAGAGTGGGGAGGGATGAATTAACCATTGTGGCCTGAAGATCAGTTAAGGTATTAAACTGACAGTCACTATGCCGTGTCGATTTCTTTTTGTCACAATCGATATTTATAAAAAGCTTTGCATTACTCTGCCCTGTTTCCGCAGGTATATACCAAATTTTAAACAAAACGCGCGCACACACACACACACACACACAAAATATATACAGGGTGTCTCCAAAAAATGCATACACACTGTAAATAATTATAAACTCAGTGTTTATTAAATTACATTTAATTTTCAAAATTTGAAACAATTATTTTAGAGTTTTGTCATAGGATAGGTGATGTAAACTCGAATGTATCCAGTTTCAGCTTAGATGTAACATAAGCTGGAAGGGGATTCTATCTCTTGGCAAATTTGCTTCTCACCTTAATTGGACTTCTAATGCCGTCTATGTAAATGTACTTTATGGCAGATCACCAGGCTATTAATGAGAGTTTTGTAATAGAATTTGCAGGTTTTAGGCGGGTCGAAGCGCCACATCAGATTACACAAAGAAAATCTCTTTCCAAACTCTCCATGATTCCTTTCTAGTACAGGAAGCGTATACAGGCTACCTTACATGGTCTTCTGCAGTCCCATGCCTGCTCATCTCAACGCTAAAGAGACGATCTCCTTACGTAAAGAAGTGGCAGTTATCACACACACACAGGCACACACACACACGCATATATATATATATATATATATATATATATATATATATATATATATGTGTGTGAGTGTGTGTGTGTGTGTGATGTCCAAAAAATGTATACAATCTAAATAATTATAAAGTTAATGTTATTTAAATACATTTCATTTTCAAAATTTAATAGGATCTTATTGTTTTTTTTTTCAAACTGATATCTGTTCTGGTGCAGGCACTGCTGACAACACAAAACAATGGAATCGCAAACATTTCGCTTGGTATTTTTGTACATTCTCCTTCAATGGCTTCTCTTAATTCAGCGACTGTTGTCGATTTCATTGAGTAGACTTATCTTTTAAGAATCCACTATAAACATTTCTAGTGGTGTGAGGTCTGGTGAACGCGGAGAGTATTCTACGCAACCCCTTCGTCCAATCCACCTGTTTGGAAAGATTCCAAGGTAAGATCTAACATCGTGATGGTAGTGTTGAGATATCCAATCTTACTGAAAATAAAATTCCTCATCTTCAAAGTCCTCTCTAACGCTTGGCATGACAGACTTTTGCAACAAGTAGAAGTAAACGGGGCCAGTCACAGTAGCGTAAAAAAAGAATGGTCCAATTAATCCTCTTGATGATAAACGACATCACACTGTAACTCCTGGTAAATTAAGATGATGTTCCACCAAGTCCCCAGTAACTGTGGCGGTTAATTGAACCATATAATTTGAATGTCGCCTCATCACTGCACACAATCTTTGTTCGAAAGTGTGCATCTTCTACACATCATGCCAAGCACCACTCTTCGGTCTGGATCAGCATCATCAATAGCCTGGACTAATATTGAAATGTAACTTTCCCATTGGCAGCGCTTCAAAATCCGTGGGACAGATGATTTTGAAATATTTACCTCACGATTCGCTTGGCGCACAGATTTTTATGGACTTTTGTCTGATTTTCAGTAGTCGTTCTTGCTTTGTGGGGCTTGTCGATGTCCACCGTCTTCCAGAACGCTTCTCGTGGACATTCTTAACAGATCCATCGGATCCAAATTTATCTCTAAATCGAGTGATAGTAAATCGGGTTTGAAACACCCCCTAATCTATCTTTGCACTTCAACAGCGTTTTCACACTTCCAGTAGCATTTTACAATGAATTTCGTTTGTTCAAACCTAAGTTTGACTGCCATCATTAAATCTAATGGATTTAACCTGGCAATATCAGCTTTTAAAGTGCGGATACATATTTTGTATACACACTTTGTATATATATATATATATATATATATATATATATATATATATATATATATATATATATATATATATATGATAAAATATAATTTTAAGGTATGCTATATTTATGGTTTAAAGGGATCAATAGTAAATACAAAAGTGGACATTGAAGTCAGCACCCAGAGGCGACTGTCGCCGTTGGGTGATGACGTCAATGTCCACATTAGTTGGCTCACCATCTTGGATTCGCCTGGTGGTATAAGGGTTCCTAGTTTACGAAATACAGCTACCAACCGCATGATGAATGCATGAAAACAAATGAAACGTTAAGTCGTGGTTGGTGACTGCCCATCTGGAATTTTATTTAAATTATATATATATATATATATATATATATATATATATATATATATATATATATATATATATATATATATATATATATATATATATATATGTATGTATATATATAACGTAAATCATTCAAACGAAAAACAAATACTGAAGCTAATTATACGGCAAGAATCACTCTCGCAAACAATATTTAATAATAAAATACAATCAACTTCGAATCCGTGAATGAATGGTATGATCCTTGTTTATAAATTCCGGTTTTATCAGGTCTTAAAAAAAAAAATAAGACCTGATAAGACCGGAATTTATAAACAAGGATCATACCATTCATTCACGGATTCGAAGTTGATTGTATTTTATTATTAAATATTGTTTGCGAGAGTGATTCTTGCCGTATAATTAGCTTCAGTATTTGTTTTTCGTTTGAATGATTTACGTTACATAAATTGAGTACGCACTACATAATTGATATATATATATATATATATATATATATATATATATATATATATATATATATATATATATATATATATATATATATATATATATTTATATATATATGTATATATATATATATGTTTATGTGTGTGTGTTTGTGTGTGTGTCATTATATACTCCGTTACTTTGTGCTTAATGCAATGGTTGGTTTGGTATGGTTTGGTATCGTGCCAACAGCCTCTTATTTTGAAACATGAAGTTCAAAGAACAGAAGTTGGAAATCTGCTGCCTGCTCGACATTTGATCATCGAAATTCAGAACAAATGCTTTCGATTACTTTTTCAATCGATTTTTCTTGGCGTTCAAACAACAAGCACGAATTCACACATGCGAGTTGATTGTGAATAAATAAATGTCTGCCAATGTAATTTGGGGAATTATCTTCGGTGCCTGATTTACGGAATTCATTTTCGGAAACGTAAAAGCACAGACACACACACAGACACACACACACACGCACATATATATGTATATATTCGGTATTTTGTAGTAACAGTTTTCGCCTAATAAACATTCATTCGTAAATGAAGTTGTTCTCTGTGTCTACGTTAATTTTTTCGTACACCAGAAAGAAGATCATAATATTTAAAAGAAATAACTAGTGTACTTTTTCTCACTCTCTTTCTCTCTCCCCCCCTCTCTCTCTCTCTCTCTCTCTCTCTCTCTCTCTGTCCATGTCTTTCTCTCTGTGTGTCTCTATTTCTGTTTCTCTGTATATATAGTGAGGGCGAGCGAGAGATATTAATGTCTCTCTCAATATATATATATATATATATATATATATATATATATATATATATATATATTAACTTAGCAAAATCTGTACAAAAGACCAGATTCTTTTGGGTAGACACTTTTTTGGGGCCTAGAAATTTGCGGCGTTTCTTTCACCCACAGAGATATACACACAAAAAACCTTTGTATTTACGTATATATACGTATATTTTTTATGAGCATGAATTATTTATATTCTAAAATTCATTCTCTTTTCATATATATTTTCTTTTCAAGCATTATATAAATACATAGTATAGCATATATTCAAGAACCATATAACCATCACCGCCGACTAGAATCATCACTACCACAAAAAAAAAATAAATAAACAAAAAACAAAAAAAAACAACCAAACCCACATCAGATGTCGGGGTATTTAATATAAAATCCTTGAAACTACAAGTAAACTATATTGGTGAAGCCTCCAAAACCCCCAAAAGCCCGCCTCTATTAACACAAAAAATGCGACAACATATTGCACTCTCTCGTAGGACACAGAATAAAACATTTCATAACTTTGAGTTACAAATTCACACTTTATTAAAAAAAAAAAACGAACGTGTTTCATTACGAATATTTGGAAAGAATGTTAATTGTTATCCTTCTATTCGTTGATAAACGCATGCCAGATACACTTTTTCATGACACCAACATTCATAAAACCAAATATTAAAAATCTAAGATCCAGATACCTACAGACGATGTAACCTGACAAGAATATGATCTTTAACAGAATTAAACCAACACACATTCACACGCACAAAAACAAAAATACGACCAAATTTCCCGGCACGCACGATTTTTCCCCAGTTATAGAATTTACCCCAGCATATATAACGTACATCTAACCAATAGTCAAAACCCTTACCGACACCACCAACTCTCGCAAAATCAACTAGAAACCAATTACACACTCTGTATATATTTCCCTCCTACTACCATGTTCATGAATAAAACACATGGAAACGGACGCAAAAATACGCACTAGATACAGACATGCGCGCACGTACACACAATAAAATCACATGACACATTGAATCTACCTGAAAATAGAAAAAAAAACAAAACACAAAACTCAAATATAACGGAACATTCACTTCCAGATTCTCTTCATTTACAAACATTTCCGACGATTAAACTTAAATATGTTAAATTTATAAACGCTTCCTATTTGTTCGGAATTCTCATTAATATTTTGGGTTCGGCTACACCCGGCTTTTGATATATAATTTGCAAATTGAAGAAATTAGATTTTTTTTTTATTTCATAAAGAAAGTCCCTGAACATATTCGTAATTTATCCCGGAATCTTACAAAAATAATTAAATAAAGAAATTTTTTTTATACAAAGGACTGACGCTTGTATAATTTAATAAAACACGATTTTATTTCGGATTTTGCTGCAGAAAAATCTACAATAAATATTTATTTACACTATTTACATTACAGGAGATAACTGATAACTGACATCCATTAAAACATGGCACGTGGAACTAGAACAGTCTACCCCAGTCTATCCACTGTGCCATGTGTCCTTGGTTAAGACAGTGGAGAACTTGTAGATGGGAATTAACAGGACATAACTGCCATTAGAACAGTCTACCCCAGCGAGCGAAATAAAGGGTTCAGTTCGACATTCCAACCACCTGACGAAGGCCGGAGCGTACAACGGCCGAAACATTATAATAAATATGGCGACAAAGATGAGGACAATAGTCCGAATAATGTAAATATTGTACATAATAACTCATCTCAGAAATATAGAGAGCAATATTTATTTTTTCAAAATTTTAATAGTATCTTTTCAGTATTTACATTAGTCGGACTATTGTCCTCATCTTTGTCGCCTTATTTGTCACAACGTTTCGGCCGTTGTACGCTCCGGCCTTCTTCAGGTGGTTGGAATCTCGAACTGAACCCTTTATTTCGATCACTGGGGTAGACTGTTCTAGTTCCACGAGCCATGTTTGATGGATGCCAGTTATCAGTTATCTCCTGCTACTTTTCCCTCTGAAAGTTCTCCACTGCCTTAACCGGGTATTGAACTCACACTCTTTTGGGTCTGTCACTGGATCTAACCGAAGCCTTTATCCACTGTGCCATGTGTCCTTAAGTAGCAGGAGATAACTGATATCCATCAAACATGGCTTGTGGAACTAGAACAGTCTACCCCAGTGATCGAAATAAAGGGTTCAGTTCGAAATTCCAACCACCTGCAGAAGGCCGGAGCGTACAACGGCCGAAACGTTGTGACAAATATGGCGACAAAGATGAGGACAATAGTCCGACTAATGTAAATACTGTACATAATACCTCATCTCAGACAGAGTATCTTTTCAGTTCTATCTTAAAATTCCTCTCCTTCATTAAAAAGGATATGTTTTGTTAAATAACAATGTGTTGAAAGAATAAAAAATAAAATTGTAATGCAATTTTTAAGTAGTAATTGTGTTTTAAAAGATTATCTTCTTTTCACAACTAGTAGGTTTCTTTTTGTATGAAAGATCAAATAGCTTGATGAGAGCAAAACGAGGACAATCAATTAACAATATCAATTCAACTGCTTGTTCTCTATCACATTCATTACCATTTTTTTTATATTAGTACTTAACATTTTAATAAAATTTCTTAAAACATTAATAAAGAAACACCTTATTCGGAGCAATTAATTATTTTCTGATGTTAAATTGGTGAAAAATAAAAATAAATTATTACTTCATTTTTTTATCCTTTAAAATAATTCTTTTATATTTCTGTTAATATGAAAACATTCACTCAGTCAAGCATCATAAAGGTTTTATAGAATAAAAGATATATCTATAGATTATTGCTTATTTAAGATTAATAATCATTATTTTTAAACTATGACGAAAGCAGTTTCCGTATACCGTTCTCCTAGTTTTTCTCTCGCACCTCTTGTTTGTAGAAATTTTTTTCTACTTCTTTCTTTCCAGTCAATTTTTATTTTCAAAGATTTATATGCGATTCCAGTCGTTATCTTCTCTTCTCTTAATTCCTGTTCTTTTAGTGTTCTCTCTCCTTAATAATGATTTTTTTCTCATATTTTCTGACACTAAATAATCCCTTGAATTACATTGGCATTATTGCCTTACTTGAAATGATTTTAAAAACGTTCAGTATGAGGCAGGTATTTATAAAGCGATTAGTGCAGGAATGAAGTGCTACTGTTTGACCTATGAAATTGTTAACAAGTTTAATATATATTCTTATGTTCCAATATGTATTTCAATATATTTTTCTTTCATCGAAACATCTTCCCAAAATTCTGAAGTTTTTTTCCAGGGATTACTGACGGCTCTGTAAGAGTGTGTTAAACAAGAATAAATCTCAAGCACCTCCTCTATTCAATCAGTTTGAAGTATTACCATCTACAGCTGATAAAGCAGAATGCTTCGCTACGAAATCCTTCGCCTGCTCATAACTCCATCCAATGTTTTCTGTTATCATCTCCAAAATAGATCCCCACAAGGCTTGCAGATTGACAGTATCCCGGCAGTTATCCTAAGTGCTCCTGAAATGACTCCATCTTCTTGCTTTTTCAGGTTGTCGGAAATACTCAACTGCAGTTCCTATCTTTAAGAACTCTGATAAACCGTCTGATCTCTCGAATTATTGTCCTATTAATCTTTTGCCTCTTTTTGGAAAAATACAAGAGACTCTAATCAACACCGACTTAGTTAATCCTCTCACATCACACGGCTTTAAGATAAACAAAAAGGTTCAGCTTACTATTTTATTTGAAACAAATTTCCATGACAATTTTAATTTTTAAGAGATTTTATGTGTTTTAAATTTTCTCTTATCATTTTTCAATTAAATTATCGATGATAAATGAACTCTGACAATGTTTTAAAAAGATTTAATACATTACTGAAATCTGAAATTGTATCTTAGAGGTTGGTTTCAGGCTATTATCTATACAATAAAACAAAACTTTTACTAAAAAGGAGATATTTAAATTATTTTAAATGTGCTTTTAAGATTTATTAGCCTAGAGTTTGTTAGTACCCTATATATATATATATATATATATATATATATATATATATATATATATATATATATATATATATATATAGCATGTTTGTTAGTACCCTATATATATATATATATATATATATATGTATATATATATATATATATGGTATTAACATACACATATATATATATATATATGTATAGGGTGTTTGTTAGTACCCTATATATATATATATATATATATATATATATATATATATATATATATATATGTATATACACATATGGTATTAACATACATATATATATATATATATATATATATATATATATATACACACATATGGTATTAACATACATATATATATATATATATATATATATACACATATGGTATTAACATATATATATATATATATATATATATATATATATATATATATATATATATATATATATATATATATATATATGCAGGTGTTTGTGTGTGTGAGAGAGAGAGAGAGACATATAGACCTTAAAGTAAACTAAGTCTCACTCCTCCAATGTGGCAACAGGTTCGTAATTTTTCTGGCTTTTTCCAAGTTTTACAATATTAGCAATGTTTACTGAAACTCAAAGAAGCATAATGTATTTAGAAATTATAAAGATAGAACATGCGGAAATTTTACAAAGACAAATATTTTTACCCCCAAAAAAATATTGAAACTGACAACAGTTTTATTTATTTAATAATTTATCTATTATTTTTTAGCGGCAGTGTATTTAGGCTCAGACCTCCTGGAGCTGACCTTTAAGGTTAGATGTTAGGAAAAATAGGGATGTCGATTTTGATTGGCTGAGCCGAACGTGGGAATGTTAGAGAGGTAGAAAGTGTTTTCAGTGAGTTAAGTTTTCACACGTCATACACAGTAGAGGTGGTTATTTCGTGTCACGGGGAACTTGGTCCCCAATGGGAGTAATAGTGCGACCTCCCCCCCCCCCGCTAATTAAAAGTGTAGACGTCGACGTGTTTAAAGAAATAGATAAGTTTTTAAATTTCTTTTGTTGATGTCTTTTATCTCTGAAACCAAAAACATTATGCCGGGAGAGGCCGAAAGAGAAGAATGCAGGTTTGTTGTGGAATTGATCCCGTCATCCAAGACCTCCAAGCAAAAGAGGCGGGGTATGCAACACTCTGAGTATTTAGAACCAGATATAGTTATAATATTCATTAGGTTATGTTTTGCTAAATTAGATAGAGTGCATGTAAAAATCATCTTTCTGAATGAGTTAGGGCTTCAAGTGTGCCTTCAAAAATTCTGATCTCTTAAATTACCAAAGCGATGAACTTGCCAGGCGACCTGCAGCTCACCATGTATAATCCCATCTTAAAACATCTCAACAAATCTACCTTACAGTATTTACATTAGTCGGACTATTGTCCTCATCTTTGTCGCCATATTTGTCACAACGTTTCGGCCGTTGTACGCTCCGGCCTTCTTCATGATAACAAAAAAGTTGCAATATGAGATCTGGTAAAAACACGCATTGATAACAGCAAAAATTGCAATATGAGTACTGGCACCAAATGGTTGCTGAAAAATTAGGTTTAAAATACTCAGAAATTCATACCCAGATGTCCTCAAGGACACATGGCACAGTGGATAAAGGCGTTGGTTAGATCCAGTGACAGACCCAAAAGAGTGTGAGTTCAATACCCGGTTCAGGCAGTGGAGAACTTTCAGAGGGAAAATTAGCAGGAGATAACTGATAACTGATATCCATCAAACATGGCTCGTGGAACTAGAACAGTCTACCCTAGTGATCGAAATAAAGGGTTCGGTTCGAAATTCCAACCACCTGAAGAAGCCCGGAGCGTACAACGGCCGAAACGTTGTGACAAATATGGCGACAAAGATGAGGACAATAGTCCGACTAATGTAAATACTGTACATAATACCTCATCTCAGAAATATAGACAAATCTACCTTATTTTCGAGTTAACTTGTCAGGGTGATTTAGGTCAGGATCCACTAAGGTTCAGCACCATCCATTTCATCGAACGAGTTGAGCAGAAAATTCATAGATGAAAATAACGCTTAAAAAATCGCCCTTCATGATATTCTTTTGCCAATTTCATAGAATTTTCTTTAAGGTTGTCGGTCTCATGTTTTGCGACTTGCTATAGGAAGCGATACAAGCCTTATATGTTTAAAATAACTTACACCACGATACAGGACACAGATCAGCGACAACTTGCCCTGAGACCTGCAACAGTGTTATCTAGGTTTTTCAATAAACTTCATTAAAGTTCGGGGGGGGGGTATATTTTTTACCATTTTCCCCGTTGTTTTTTTTTTTTGCTATAGCTCTGAGGTATAATAAGTATGTATTTTATCCGTCAAATCAGACTTACGAACCGTTTTAAAGTTTCAAACTAGCAAAGTGACTATTCATTTGAGGCTTCAAGGACAGAACATTTTAGAAAATTGGTAGATATTTGTTTTAAAACTTCGCAGATCAAACTTGCTTTCATTTTTGTTTCTATATAACAAGTTCATTCAGAACGTAGGTAATAATTCTTTGGTTGATCTAAGAATATTTTTGATAATTTACCATTCCTATTTGTCTTCTGCTGTCCATTTGCAGTAGATTTCTTGCTGTTCTCCTCTGCTTCTCTTGCTTCCAGTATATCTAGTGAGTGCGAAATTATCTTGAACGTGTTCCTTCATTATGTATTCCAGAACTCTGGTTCCTGATTGTAAGTAGAGAATTCCTTGTTTTTCCTATTTTCCTTAAAACTACTTCTATGCTCAGATGCTGCGCAGGTATGTTTTTGTTCATAGTGAAAATCATCTGATACTAACATTTACTTATTTTATATATCGATAAAATCTCAAGCGTGTAATAATGTAAAATATTGTTTACATTCGAGGGGTACTTAAAATTGCCCGGCCTGAGCCACTTTATAATTTTCCAGACAATTTTGATCTTCAAAAATTTACATGCAATATCAATTGTTATATTCTGTGTTCTTCGTTCCTGTACTTAATTGTTCTCTCTCCTTAATAATGTTTTCTTTTACTCATATTATCTTGCACTCAGTAATACCTTCCGTCTTAGTGGCCCTTTTGCCTTGAGTGGAATGATTAAAAAAAAACAACTACTCGTCTATACAGTTAGGATTGTATACTTTTTTATTGTATTTATAAGGGAACAAGCAAACTGAACATATTTATATTCAGAGTGTTTCCGGCGTTGTACTCACCAGCCATCTTTAAATGGCGTTCTTGAATTTTTTAACCGAATCTGTAAACTGTTTTCATTCCACTCATATTAGTTTAATCTCTTGAGTCTATTCGCGTTTTTAGGGTAGTGTCACGAGGCATATTGAGAGCAAGAGAGTTAAGGGAAAGGAGAAAGCCACGTAAAAGCAGCAGCAGCAACAACAACAACAACAAAATAATAATAATAATAATAATAATAATAATAATAATAATAATAATAATAATAATAGTTATTATTATAGTGTACTTACTGATACTTTTGCAAGCAGATTTTAAATATTCGACCATATACTTTCAGGTTTAGTATCTGTTGTCATACAAGACTAATTTTTGTATTCATCTGAAGCCAGTTGGAAGAGAGATACAGACCTACGTATGTTGTGATCTTTTAAATAAAGCATGCGGACGTCATCACTAACTCAAAGAAACGTAAAATTCACTGCTTTTATTGATGGAAGAACAACCATAATAACACAAGATATACTTTATATATATATGTATATATATATATATATATATATATATATATATATATATATATATATATATATATATATATATAGTGACATTAAAAGTTGTAATCAACATCCTTGTTACTCTCAGTAAGTAAGGTGTCAGTAGTAATTCTGCTTTAAACTATTGCTACTTACATACATGAGGCCAATTTTGTGTTGGATAATGATAACCTACATTCGTTTCTTTTATCTATCTTGTCTAATTTATAAGATCTAACACACTTTTTCCAACCGCTCCTCGCATCAGCATGCGTCCACTAGGTGACTTGTACAGCACGTCTTCATATTCCAAGCTCATTAGCGATTTTCCTAACGCCTATTCTTTGTAACATTTCGATAATTTTCATCCTTTTCAGCAACCTTATTCTTCCCCAATTACTTACGGCCACATCGCGTTGAAACACCTGTTCCCTTACGACCATCGAATTTAAGCAACGTCGAGCCTGGTTAGTACCAAGATTGGTGATCACTTAGAAATGTCAGGTGCTGTAGGCTTGTATGTTCCGGTGGTGTAATAGATAATTGTTCAGAATTGGAAATCGGAGAGGCAAGTTGGGTTCGTTATATTCACTTACGTGCAAATACCGTTGGGGAAAAGTATCACTCCAACTTTTCTCCCGCGAGCTATAAGTTGATTAGTTAGGTCTGTATCACTAACCTCACCCCACCCAAAATTGTACAATCTAAAGATATTTTTCTGGTTTTACATAACCTGCACATGACTGATAAGCCATAGAAAACAAATCAATGAATCAATTATTCCTTCCACATCGAAACTCAAATCAGTTACGGTATAAACACAAGTGGAAAGATTCAGACGTTCTGCCATCTGTGTTTGATCAGTTAACATGAGAAATGCTCATGCGTATATTAATCTGGGATTAAATTAATCTTAAGGAGAGTAACATGCATATCTTATATTCAGTATCTCTAAGCATTCAGATCATTGTTGAATACTTACAGCTTAGTAAAAATAATCTGTTTTTAGACTTTTTGTTCGACACTGTAGATTAAAAAAATAACAGATTCCAATACGTTTATCAGTTCACTTTTGTTTGTGTTTACCGCTTACATTATTATAGTTCACGCCGGTTCTTTATTGCCAGATACAGGTGTATCGAATATACGTTTTTACAGGAAAGATAATGAAAACTATCTAACGGAATGAATCAATTTATAAAATTTAATGAGATTTCACGCTGTATTTAATTTATTTTGTTTGATGAAACACAGTTTTTAATAACCCTTTAGCCTTTTTTATCTTTGGTGTTTGCAAGAATGCAGATGTGCCTTAAATCGTTTGTTTCAATTTGCAGAGAAAATTAATTTAAACACACATATGAACAAGATGAGGGATTTGACAATGTAAATTTGTCATTGTTATCGAGAAATTAAAAAATAATACATCTGTTCGAGAATACGGTGTCTGATTGAAATAATATATATATATATATATATATATATATATATATATATATATATCAGTGAGAGAGCTAACATATTCAGTTGTATGAATATGAGTTTCACACTTTGTGACTCTGAGTTTCGCGCATTTGCGATCGTCATATAAACTTTGATGATCACAAAACCGTGAAACCCAGTGTCACAAACTCATATCCATACAACTGAATATATATATATATATATATATATATATATATATATATATATATACATATATATATATATATATATGATAAAAATATAGCGGACATCGAGGTCATCACCTAATGACGACAGACTGTTTCATCCTTAGACGCAATCTTTAGGCCATGTTTGTTGTTTTTTTTGGCTCAACTATTTATATATCATGGTCAAGGGTTGATTTATTCTATTGTCTTAACGCTTATTGGGTGGGAGGCGACGGTTATGTTTAAAATTATTCTTGAGTCTATTGAATGGAAATAACTGTAGATCCGAGTGCAGTTATTTGGATCTATTAGTAGTGTTGCTTGTTAACATTTTTACTCATTATTTATTATCGATTACTTTATTATTTGTTGATTATTATTATTATTATTATTATTATTATTATTACATTTATTTATTTTTTATGTGTGCGATGATGTCTGTTAATGCGTTTATTTTAAACTTAATTAGTTTACTTATATATTGATTTAGATTATTTTATTTTATTTTATTTTATATTGTCTTTATTAATTATTCGTTTTTATTTTTAAATTTTCAAATAGCGAAGTAATTTTTTTCTCGTCTCTTGAAATGAGTTTTGATCATTTATTTAGTAATTTCTGTTGGTCTGGGAAGGTAATGATAGCTATTTTCTTCTCAATACAGAGTTTACAGTGGAACGTTGATGTTGCTTTCATGATTTTTGGTGGTATATGATTTTTGTTTGTAATTCCCATACATGTTTCGAAAGCATTTTGCTTTACGCGTATTTACGTATACACACACACACACACACACACACACACACACACACACACACACACACACATATATATATATATATATATATATATATATATATATATTCAGGTATCATGCGACTTTTGAAGACCGAATTTTGAGCTAAATTTAAGTGGGTCGCATCATACACGAGATAAAAATGTAACGTATGTACTGCTGGCCCTGACTACGTTGTTGACCAAAGTATATATCCATTTATTGTAGCCAAAATGTACAGCTATATTTAAAATATATATAATGTTGATAAAACTGAGGTTTTACTTCACTGTATTCAATAATAATGCATGTAATATTGATATATTAATATCGTATCATAAAATACAAACATACCGAATATGCATCTTTTCTATTATTTACATTTATAAGATGTTTAGCAGTTTCTGGTATGATTGCTTATGGCTGTAGTATATACGTTATATATATATATATATATATATATATATATATATATATGAGTGTGCGTGTGTGTGTGTGTGTGTGTGTGTGTGTATCTTGAAACACCGGTAACCGTACGATCATCGGAGTTAAATTGTTTTTGCCAGTCTATGTGTATATATGCTTCCTTCACACACACACACACACACACACAAACATAGACATAGACTCTCTCTCTCTCTCTCTCTCACACACACACATATATATATACATATATATATATGTAATTAAGTAATTCATCGAGTCTGAAACCTCAACAGAATGCAGAAAGCACTGTCACAGAATGCAGAAAGCACTGGACGGCCGTTTCGTCCTATATTTGGGACTCATCAGCAGTGCGCATCCACTACCGAGAATTGAAACCCTGACAGTTAGGTTGTCAAGCGAACACCCTACCGGCTTCTAATAGCTCCAGTTGGGGCGGCTTGGTGATAGTAGTCGTGGCTCCCGGGGAGAATCTCAGTTGGGTTCCACCACGGAATAATGTGAGTGCGCGGCGCAATATTGAGTCTGGTTTGCTACCTCTTCGTCACCGAGGCCCGTAGAACAGTTGGTAACTCTCAGGGTTTCAATTATCGGTAGTGGATGCGCACTGCTGATGAGTCCCAAATATAGGACGAAACGGCCGTCCAGTGCTTTCTGCATTCTGTTGAGGTTTCAGACTCGATGAATTACTTAATTACATTTATCAAATCCTCCTAATTATTACTTACATATATATATATATATATATATATATATATATATATATATATATATATATATATGTGTGTGTGTGTGTGTGTGTGTGTGTGTGTGTGTGTGTGTGTGTATGGAGAACGAATATATACACACATACTGGAAAAGAAACACACTAGACGGACCATACGCACGCATACACACACACACGCACGAACCCGACATACCAGGCAAAGTGTGTATATATGTACTATTCCCTTGTAATAATACAATATGTATATATGAAGAATTAATAAATATATATGCACATACTGGCATAAACACACATACACACACAATACACAAGAATAGAGGAAGGAATACACGTGGACATAAAAAGATAAGAACAAAGATGTTTCTTTCTCTTCTCTAACGAAATTTAATTGTTTTCTTACCCCTCCAGCAACGGAACATTTATCGGCCAGTCCAAGATGGATGCCGATGACTACTACCACACACAAATGACAATAATATGTAGAAATAACCATTCTTCCTTTGATAAAGGTCACAAGACCCGAAACACTTATAGCAAATTATATATAGAGACTTTATATATAGTCTATTTTATGTATTAAAAAAATCCACGTTATAATGAAAAAAGTTTTTATGGCCTTTTTATCTCTTTAAAATATACACATATCTCCCGTTGGAACAACTATAATCTCTCATTCATATATATATATATATATATATATATATATATATATATATATATATATATATATATAAAGGTGAACATAGAAGTCAAACTATATATATATATATATATATATATATATGTATATATATATATATCAAACTATATATATATATATATATATATATATGTATATATATCAAACTATATATATATATATGTATATATATATATATATTTATATATATAAAGGTGAACATAGAATTCAAACACTTAGAGGCGACAGTCTGTTTCATGCTAGATGCAATCGTCAGGCCTGACGATTGCATCTAGCATGAAAGAGACTGTCGCCTCTAAGTGTCGACTTCTATGTTCACTTTTATATTTACACACGGTCTATCTCTCTCTCTCTCTCTCGATATATATATATATATATATATATATATATATTTATCAGAAGCCATATAGGGAGAGTTTACTTAGATACATTATACTATGGTTACGGCGAAGTTTGCGGTTAAACCACAGGAGTTATTTATTTGTCAACATTATTCTCTTGTGTTACTCAGGGCTTCGAGCTAACCGCAAACTTCGCCGTAACCATGGGATATTGTATCTAAGTAAACTCTCCTTATATGACTCCTTTTGTGACGTTTCCTGAAGCAGTATCTGGCATATACATTGTAAGTAATCTCCTTCCGGCCACCCACCCAGATGTCTTTGTAATATCACTTACACTTCTATCCAGCATTTTCCTGGAAGTTTTCGTGAATTCTATTAGACATACTGCTTTCATTCACCTTGGCCGATCTGCCGCAATATATATATATATATATATATATATATATATATACATATGGGATAATGGTATACAAATTTTTACATATGAATGACAATTTTGTAGGAAAGATGTATGTCAAAGACAAAAAAGTTTCGTGTGACGCGTTTCGTCTCTTAGGATTTTATCGGACTAGACGTAAACATAACCAGTCCGATGAATTCCTAAGGGACACAACATGTCACGTGAAAACTTTTCCCACTTTGTCATATACCCACACACACACACACACACACATGAACACACACATGAACACACACACACAAACATATCTCTCTATATATATTTAATTAAACTGAGGAGAGAGAGGGAGATTTGTAATCATCAGTTATATTATCGTATAAGATTCAGCGAAGACAAATTTTAAAAAAATGGATACGTTCCCAAATTTAAAAAAATATGAACATATATCGATAATCGTTAATGTAAGAGTTTTTTTTGTTAGGTTCACTCCAACCATTGTTATAAGTATATTAAAAAATAACAAAAATTGTGAGATAATAATGATTAACACTATTTACATTATTCGCACTATTGTCCTTATCTTAGTCGCCATATTTATTACAATGTTTCCGCGGTTGTACGCTCCGGCCTTCTTCAGGTGGTTTGAATGTCGAACTGAACCCTTTATTTCGCTCACTGGGGTAGACTGTTCTAGTTCCACGTGCCATGTCTAATGGATGTCAGTTATCAGCCATCTCCTGTCAATTCCCTTCTCGAATTTCTCCACCGCCTTAACCAGGTATTGGGCTCACGCTCTTTGGGTCCTGTCACTGGATCTAACTAACGCCTTTATCCACTATGCCATGTGTCGTTGAGGACAACGGCCGAAACGTTGTAATAAATATGGCGACAAAGATGAGGACAATAGTTCGAATAATGTAAATAGTGTACATAATACCTCATCTCAGAAATATAGACAAATAATGATTTACTAATAAAAGTCCTCCTAATTAACCCATACTTAGGGGAGAATAGGTGGATTCATACCTTTCCGAAGAGTATCCACGGAAGTTAATATAAAGAAACTGACTGAAATTGGAACTCGGCTCTCTGATTTCAAAATTCAAATTGAATTTTTTTATCCATTACACCCCATGCACATCCAACCTTACAGCACCTCATATTCCCAAGTGGTCACCAATGTAGCTACTTATCAGGCTCGACGTTACTTAATCGTGCGGAAACCGGCTTTTCAACGTGATATGAATGTAAGCCCTGAAAAAATAGAGATTCATACGTATATATGTATTTATGTGGGTATGTACGTCCTGCTCAGATCAAGCGTAATCTCCGAATGGGTACTCACTCTGATTTGCCAACTAATACGTAGATTCGGAAGTGTTTGTGAGGGCATGCTGTTGTTGAGAGCAGGTTATGTAAATCATCTGAAGGTCATCACAATCAAACAGAAGAAAGCCAATTATTCCAATTCTCTTCGTCAACTGGAGGGTTGTAGGGAAAGTAGATCCAATCAACCCGAACAAGGATACAGAGCCATATATGGCATTTTAGCTATACTGGTTTCGAGAGTCATCTGATGTGTCACTGATCCCGAAACGTGACGTAATTCTTTAGAATTGATGCGCGGGCTGAGGAGACGGTTCTCATCTGTTTTAGATGTGGAAATCACCATGTACAGCAGTAGACTGCAGCCGGTGGTAAAGATTTCGTTTGGGAGTTCTGAGGAGGGTGGAATAACCTCTTAACTGCTATTGCTCTCAGGTTCATTCTGACCCGGTGAGGTAGTGTTTGTTATAGTCATACCTGCAGGTCATTAGTTTGAGTCATAAATAATTTCCGTTTTTATTTATCACTGCTCTGCTTTATCCTTTTCACAAAGCGCTTACAGAACTAGAAAACACACCACGCTGATTTTTCACATGAAATGCCGTGATGTGGTACTTTCTGATGTATCTAATATGTTTGCTATTTTTCGAGTACTTTTTCGTTGATTGTTTTCCACTAATGATTTTAGAGATGATTTCCTTAAATTTCCAAAAAAGACTTCAAAATAAGGATGTAGATTGCTTGCGTTTTGTTTTCTGTGTATAATAAAGAATCAATAAGAAACGGCAGTAAAGGGAGATAAGCCTGACAGCAATGCTACTGTAAGAAAACGAAGCGAAAGTACGAGGGTCATTCAATAAATAAGGTGAAGTTTTCGGTATAAGGACTTAGAAGCTTACTTTTTAAAAAATTTTCCAACGTAGTCTCCCAGCACTGTCACACACTTTTCCCATCTGTGCACAAGCTTCCGTATTCCCTCAGCGTAAAAATCTTTGAACTGATGTCTGAGCCAGTCGCTCACAACACTTTTGACTTCATCGTCACTTTTAAACTTCGTGCCTCTCGTGAACGCGTTCAAGGGGCCAAACAGGTGAAAGTCTGAAGGGGCAATGTCTGGGCTGTAAGGAGGAAGAGGGAGCAGTTCCCAGCCCAGCTCGTTGATGGTCTGCACTGTTTGGGCTGCTATGTGATGCCTTTCGTTGTCATGATGCAAGATGACTCCTTCTGACTGATGACCCCCGCGTTTGTCCCAACAGATAAGCTCAAAGTCCTTGCAATGTCATCCACTGTTATACTGAATGAGGTCATTGACTGATTCGATCACCTCAGGAGACCTCACTTCTGTAGGCCTCCCAGGCCTGTCTTCATCCTCAACACTGCTCCGACCTTCTTTAAACAATTTAGCCCACTTGTAGACATTTTATTGGCTGAAACATGTGGCACCATACACAGTTGACATTCTCCTATGAATTTCAACTGGTTTGCACCCTACAGCAACCAAAAACTTGATAACTGGCCGCTGTTCAATCCTGGAGCATGCTTCTTGGTCGGCCATCTTTGTTAATCGTCAAAACTCTCAAAGTGTTTTTTATAAATCTGCAAAAGAAATTAAATCCATGTGAAAAAGAAGTAAAACAAAAAAAATAAAAAAGAGTAAGCTTCTATCTGTATTAGAAGTCCTTATACCGAAAAAGTCATCTTATTTATTGAATGACCCTCGTAGAAGTGGTCTTGGATATCACAAAGACAGTATAAGCAGGCAGACAATAAGGACATTAGTTTTAATGCTTCAGGTTTCAGCTTCAGCAGTGTTCCACAGGAGAAGATCCCGAATAGATAAAAAGTTGATTCGTGAATTTGATGTCATGGTAATTGTGAGTTCAATAAGATTTCGACTCAGTGGCAGCTGGACAAGCAATTTCCATTTTTTAAAATCATTTCACCCCAAGCAAGGCGATAATGCCACTAGAACGCAGGGAGGGGCTACAGGGAGAGAAAGACAATGAGAAGGTTTAATGAGAAAAAAGAGAAAAAGGGCAGTAAAGTAACAGAACTCAGGAAGACAGAAGTTAGCGACTGGTGTTGCATTTAAAATTGTTGAAGACTGTACGTAGCAGAGAAGCAAGAAATTGGAAGGGACTTCCACCGGCAAGAAGTGAGAGAAAAAAACATGAGAATAGAACTGAAGGTTTCATCCAACTAGTTCGACAGTAAAACGATGAAACTTTGTTACGAATCTAGCAGAAATTTTTAAATTCCTGCAGGCGAGGCGCTAAGGAGAACAGCTCAACAGAAAATTTGCCATGAAAATATTTGTAGAAAATAAGAGGGAAGCAACGTCACGTCGGTGAGAAAGTGACGGGAGTCAAGATGCCTGGTCAGGATAGTTTACATTACAGTTTTTTTCTTGGAATTTTGTCAACAATCTCGAGATATACAATAGCATCACTGGACCAGATATGGCAGCTGTAATCAATACACAATTTGATGGTAGTTTTATAAATGTACAAGATGGATTCTGACGCGAACGATTCTCTTGAACGACACGGTGAACGAACTTTCCTAGCAGGAGAACTAGCAATTGATTCAATATAATTACTTAACTTTACGTCAGTGGAAAACATGATTCCATGAAAGAGCGAAGTGTTGCACTCCTGGGGTTTAGCATCAGTCATGCCGATGGCAAGCAGTTTTGTTTTGGAGGCGTTAAAATTTACAAGCCATTAGTTACCCCGGTTAACTACTGATAAGAGGTACTTTTCGAGTAGCAAGTCCGACAGATCCGACTAAGACATGAGTAAATAGTTTTTTCATCTGCATAGATACCTAGTTGGGAACTGATGACTGCTCGAACATAACAAGAAACAATTTACCCCTGCAGAGAGTCTACCGGGTGGACAGTTACCTGAAAGAGGACTTACGAGAAAAATACAGAAACATTGCAACGATAACAACAACCTTTTGTTCGACTGTAAGTGCAGTACACTATTTACATTGTTCGGACTATCGACCTCATCTTTTTGCCATATTTATCACAACGTTTCATCCATGTGCCATGTATAATCGATGTCAGTTATCAGTTATCTGTTAATTCCCCTCTCCAAATTCTCCACCGTCTTAATCGGGTAGTGAAGTCACACTCTTTGGGTCTTGTCACTGGATCTAACTAACGCCTTTATCCACTGTGCCATGTGTCCTTGGTAAAGGCGGTGGAGAACTTGTAGAGGTGAATTAACAGGACATAACTGTCATTAGAACAGTCTACCCCAGCGAGCGAAATAAAGGGTTCAGTACGACACTCCAACCACCTGATGAAGGCCAGAGCGTACAACGGTTGAAACGTTGTGATAAATATGGCAACAAAGATGAGGATGATAATCCGAACAGTGTAAATAATGTACATAATACCTCATCTCAGAAATATAGACAGTAAGTGCAGTAAATGATTACAATGATAACAACTCACCCTGGAATTTTAGCAAGCAATTGCAGATTGTCTTTGAAAGGGCCTTTGGTCCATGGTCTTCGTGATAGATCCAGTTAGAAGGAAGATTTCACAGATCTATACTTCAAATCTTCTTTTGCACACAAAGAAGGTTTTCCATTATATGGATCGAGAAATCACACATGAGGTTGTCGGCGATCAAACAGATAAATATGTGTAACTTACACGCGACCAACGATACCCTAGTGGCATTGCTTCAAAACGACGGAGAAAATATATATAATAACTTATATACTGCTTGATAAAAAGAACATTTTAGTTTGGAATAGTAGCAGAAGTTTTTAGAAGCCTGAAGTTCAAAGAAATGAAATTGAGCGTTATGTGCCTGCACGGCATTTGTTCATTGAACTACAGCACAAAAGCTTTCGTCTACTTGGGCTATCGATTTTTGATTCTATCGCACAGTATGGACGAATTCACACAACCGAGTTACGTTTGAATAAACAAATTTCAAGCAATGTAGGTTGGGAAATTATCTTCAGTGAATGATTTAGGTAAAAAGTCTCCGAAACGTAAAAACTTCAAATTAATATGATGCGGAAAAGAGCAGCAGGGATACAATTAGGCCTTTCACGACTATATATATATATATATATATATATATATATATATATATATATATATATCTTGAAAATATATATTCAATTGAGCCTTGTTGAATGACAAACTAATTCTAAAAACAACGGTGACCTGCGTAAATGCGAAGCTCTTCAGTAAAATGAATGGAGCACTATGGCTGCTTGGCGTGTGTTTACGTTTGTAAAAACAATACGCTAGATCTGGCTGACTTATTCTGTCGTGTGAAGATAGATCACTGGTAAAAGATCTGACTGAAGCCAAAACAGTTGTGTTTCGATCCGGGCTTGAGGCATTCGGTTGTCTAGTTGCACTGAGAAACAGTACTGTATGATATATATATATATATATATATATATATATATATATATATATATATATATATATATATATATATATATATAGTTGTGTGGATATGTGTTTGTGACCCTCGATTTCACGCTTTTGCGATCATCATACAAACTTTTTTTAAATTGTATCTATTTATGCTTGCTTGGCTGTGCTTGGTGATGAGCGGGGGAATTTCCTTCTATGAGTCTTCGCAATGACACTATCATACACAGAGGCACACATACATACAGGTGTACGCATTTTAGCTCACACAAGCGTAACCATATAAACAATCCAAGGTCAGGCGCAGATACACATCCATGCGCTCGGGCATACATACAAAAGCAATTTTAATTCTATTTAGGTGTCGGAACCGTGTCTTTTTTATGTGTAGTGATATTCCTTTCAACAAGGAGCGGGTAGGAGTGTTCTTCAGATCTATTGACTGCGTCGTCAAACTTACACTTCCTCACACACACATAGACACATGAAGACGCGCACATACACTCCTAATGGTTTGGGTCTTTGGATCCTGTTTGTGGGCATGGTGATGATGATGTTTGTATTTTCAACGCTGACTGAATGTTATTGTGATTATGCTGATAGTGATAATAAATGTGATATTAATTATTATTATATATGATTATAATTATTATTAATATGTTAACAATAGTTATTTATGAGTTAACGTTAAATTTATCCTTAATGATGATGGAAATGAAAGTACAATAAAAAGGGGGTCAGTAAGGACAATTTTAATTATGATAATATTTGTCTGTCTATATTTCTGAGATGAGGTATTATGTACAGTATTTACATTAGTCGGACTATTGTCCTCATCTTTGTCGCCATATTTGTCACAACGTTTCGGCCGTTGTACGCTCCGGCCTTCTTCAGGTGGTTGGAATTTCGAACTGAACCCTTTATTTCGATCACTGGGGTAGACTGTTCTAGTTCCACGAGCCATGTTTGATGGATGTCAGTTATCAGTTATCTCCTGGTAATTTTCCCCCTGAAAATTCTCCACTGCCTTAACCGGGTATTGAACTCACATTCTTTGGGTCTGTCACTGGATCTAACCAACGCCTTTATCCACTCTTGAGGACACATGGCACGTTGAGTTTTGTTGTCGTGGAACTAGAACAGTCTACCCAGTGATCGAAATAAAGGGTTCAGTTCGAAATTCCAACCACCTGAAGAAGGCCGGAGCGTACAACGGCCGAAACGTTGTGACAAATATGGCGACAAAGATGAGGACAATAGACCGACTAATGTAAATACTGATAATATTTGTAGTAACCATGACAATGATGATGATAATATTGATAATCATAATCATAATAATAACAATAATAAAAACAATGTTAAAAACAGTACTAATGGTAGTGGAGATACAGTACTGATAGTGAAAATAATAATAGTAGTTATTTTCGGTAGGTAACAACAATATTAATAGCAAAAGTAGAGGTGAATGTTATAAAATATATATTTTTGTTTTGGATTGTTAATGGTTTTATCCTTTCTGGTGGCTGCATCAAGTGGCATGTTGATGGCGGTGTCCGCAGTAGTGGGTGGTGGTGTACATAACGTTTCTGATTGGTTTATCGTTCATTGTTATTGATATAGTGGTGGTGGTCTTTGTGTCTGTGGTGGTAGTGTTGGTAATAGTGCAGGTAGTGTTAACAATAGGTGTTAGGGGTTATGTTTTTAGAGGTGTTCGTATTCTTGCGTTTTAGTGTTCCACCATTTTTGTTTTCTCTACTTTCATTCATGGCTGAGTTCAGTTTCGTTGTAGTTATTATTCGTTTGGTATGAACTGTGATAGTCGATATCTATTCTCGTGTCTGCATTGTCTAAAATAATTTCTGAAATAAGTTATGGAGGACGATAACAGACATTGATTTAATGTCTCATAAAGGAAAGTGAGTAAAAGTCTTTTATGCAAGTTATTATTTAAATTATTTTAGTTTGGTGTTAATTTATGTTTTATCTATTTTAAAGGACAGGAAGTTATGAATCTAACCGTTTTCTTTTAATGTTTTACCATTTGTATAGTCATGTATGTCGGCTTGATGTATATATATATATATATATATATATATATATATATATATATATATATACATATATATATATATGTACACTCGCACGCGCGCGGGTGCGATGAATAAATTGTCGTCTAAATTACGCAAAAATGAAAACAATATTTATATCTCATTTTAACAGATATATTTACCAAAATTACACAAAAATATCTTGAAACACTAAAGAGCACATTTATTCAATAAAATCAGCATTGACTTCAAGTACGGCCAGCAGACAATTTCAGAATCTCCTGCAACTCTTCTGTGCGGCCTGCTTGTTTAAGTTGGTGAATGCTGCCATAATCCTTGCCTTCAGTTCATTTTTGGTGTTACAAAGAGTTTTGTTGGTATCTCACTCAACTACGCCCCACATTCAACTCTTTCAGAAACTTCTGCACTGTCCTCAGACTGACACCGAAACACTCTGAAATGTTCGTATTAGAGATTCCGGCGCGAATGCCAAGAAGTGCAGCGTACCATTTCCACATTTAGGATGGAGTGAATTGCGACATGATGATCTTTTCTCATAGATAGTGGCCAACTTACCTACTATATTGAGAAGTCGACAAAATAAAAAACAAACATAAAATGGCGACAATTTACCCTTCGTACCATATACATATATATATATATATATATATATATATATATATATATATATATATATATATATATATATATTATGACAAATTGGAAAGAGATTTTGTGACGCGTTTCATCCATTAGGATTTCTTCGGACTGGGCTTTGTTGATGTTGCCACGTCAGCACATGCGCACGAAAAGAAAGATGCTGGAAGTTTCAAAATTTTTGAAAGAATATATTTAAAAGAACATATCTTCAGTCTAACCAAATCCGTCTGTATTCTTTTTTCCTTTTCTTTTGCTCTCCATCCCATTTGTCACTGACTATCCCAGATATATATGCAGAGAGATACAGAGAGAGAGAGAGAGGGTGGCAGAGAGAGACAGAGACAGAGAGAGACAGAGAGAATATAAATAACTGTCTTGTATTACATTTTTATCTATTGATAGTGTTGTGGTTTCCGAGATGAAATCCGATATCAATAAATAACAAACGTCAGGAATAGATAAGGAAAATAAATGTATTAACGTAATAATACAAACTGGTAATACGGGTTAGTAGATCCAGGAATGCGGTTAGTAGCAATAACATATATATATACAGTCTTGGTATTGAAGTATCGCCGTATGACTCCTTACTGAGTCTAGTTGCTGTGACGGTGACTCTTGTGTTACCCTCCTCTAATACTACCCTGATACTACTCTGATACAGACTTCTCGACTGTCTTAACGTACCCCGGGTATTCACTGGTGGTAGTATATGTATACCTCTGTTGAGTCCATTTGTGTGAAAAAGTGGAGACCCTTTAACAGATAGTTAATAATTTTTTTTTAATAAAATTAAGTTATATTATAATGACAACCTTGTTTTTGTCTTCCATGGCAACCACGTTTTCTTACGTATCAAAATGTATAGAAAAGACAAAATGTCGAATTTTACTCATCAGTTTTTAATCCGTACAGGAATATTTTTCCTGTTTTCCCCTCGTTTTCTTTTGTGACAACCGCATCTATATATAAGTCAAAAATTGAACATTGTTACTTTACGATATAAAAACGATTACCATGCATGTTATTTTGGTATAAGGCAAAGCATTTAAATTTTGACATTTGTAGAAATCATTGTTGTAGCGAGATCGCGAAATCAGACAATCCTTTCACTTATTTTATTTTTTATCATTTCACAAATACATATATTTTAAAGTATTGTAAAAATATTATATATATATATATATATATATATATATATATATATATATATATATATATATATATATATATATGTATGTATGTATATTTAGATATTCATAAAATAGAAGATTCCAAAAGCTCTTTATTTTAAGTACATTTTGTTCGTTTGCGATGCATACTTTATTACATCAGATGCAGGTGTATGCAATGTACTGTCAGACGAGAAAGTTAAAGAAAATAATACCCGACTAAACAAATCGATTTCTGAACTTCACGTAGCTTTCCTTATTCATTTACTTGGGTGATGCACGTTTTGACATTGTTACAGATTTTTACCCATTTTTTTTAGCTTTGGTGTTTGATAAATTGCACTTGACATTTTTTTTCTCTGTTTGCGGTGGAAGTTTAGACAAAATTCATAAAAACAGTGCAATCAGAAAAAGTGATATCACAAAATAGTTTTGTCATTGATATTGTTAAGGGGTCTCCCCTTTTCACACAAATGGACTCAGTCGTGGTATACATATACTGCCACCAATAAATACCCGGGAGTACGTTAATACAGTCGAGAAGTCAGTACGCTGAGTAGTATTAGAGGAGGGTAGCACAAGAGTCACCGTCACGGGCACCTAGACTCAGTAAGGAGTCCTACCGCGATACTTCAATATTGAAAATAAAAATGATGCGTCAAATTTAGCTAGGATTCAGACAACTCCTTGAATTTAAATCCTATCTATCACACACACACACGCACACGCACGCACACACACACACACACACACACACACACACACACACACACACACACATATATATATATATATATATATATATATATATATATATATATATATATATATATATATATAAATGCATATTTAACAACCACCAAAAATGTGTCCAAAACCCTATGGTCTTAACCGTGAACACCAGGTGATATGATCATTTACGCCTATGTTTGTGTTTTTGAAGGTTATTATTATTATTATTATTATTATTATTATTATTATTATTATTATTACACCTCTTTCTTGGTTTTGCTACCGATTTCGCTTCTTTGTATTCTGTACATGAAGTTCCGTCAAATTTTGATGTAGTAAGTTCCTATCTCTCTCTCTCTCTCTCTGGCTCTCCCCCATATTCTTTCTCCCCCTATACTCTCTCTCTCTCTCTCTCTCTCTATACATATATATATATATATAGAGAGAGAGAGAGAGATAGAGAGAGAGAGAATTGTTTACAGTCGTTGTTTACAGTGATTATCCTATGAGATACACATAGGCCATATTTTCAAAGCGTAGTTATTTTCTTAAATCACCAATCGCAAGGTTAAGTTTGCCAGAATTTATCCAACCATTAATTATGCCTTTGTGGATATCTTCAGATGCATTAGAAGACTGAAAAATCGATAGACAGGACATATGCATACATGGCTAGACGTCTGATTGCCTCAAGATATATATATATATATATATATATATATATATATATATATATATATATATATTGTGAGAGTGTGATAGCGGATTATATATATATATAGATAGATATACATATGTATTGTAAGTGTGTTATGGCGGATTACACGTTTTTCGAGCCAACCCGTCTGCTAATGTGGCAAGCCAATCCCGGTTTTAGACGTCTGCTCAGGGACATTTGTGCATGTTCAAAACCCGCAGAGCCCGCCCACCATTAGTTTATCCTGCATCTATGCAAAGCGGAGATAAGTTACGCTTTGCTTTAGAGGCAGCATAATCAGCAGTTTGTAAAACTTGAATTTTTATTATATACATATATATATATATATATATATATATATATATATATATATATATATATGCGTGTGTGTGCGTGTGTGAGTGTGCATGTGTGTGTCTATCTGTAGAGAGAGAGAGAGTTAGATAGATATATATGAAAGACTCTGGAAAACATTCAGTAGGTGGAAGTAAACTAGATATTTCTGCCATAACAATACATAAAAGCATGAATGCATGATGTATTGATGATTTATATATGGATACATACATACATATATATATATATATATATATATATATATATATATATATATATATATATATATATATATATATACATTCTCTTGTGTTTACATGCTTAAAAATAAAATCCTAAAGCAGAGGTATCCTATTATGCTTCCTAGCTTTCTTTCCGTTTCCAGTTCTCTTCCGGCATGTAATTAATTGCATATTGTGTTAAGAAAACAACGAGCAAAGTGAAAAACGGACGCCTTTTTGACTCATGACTGCCAGAGATCAGGAATGGCTTTGATTTCCTCTAGTTTATCTTTGATAATCTTTTTTGTCATTCGTTACAGCGGTTATTTTTTTCCCTTTGTTTCACTAAGCCAACAATTCGATAAAACATAGCTTCTTATGAATCCATATATTTACCCTACCTGTCTATTTCTCAATGCTAATATGAAGATAAGTGAATTACGTTTGTTTGTATTTTATACATTTGGCTTCGATTGACCAAGTTCCCCCGTGAAAAACATTAATCAGTCAATTTAGAACGTGAAACCAATAAGTTTTCTCTTTCATTCAAAATATGACAGTTCAGATATTTACTTCAATATTTATTTTGCTCCTCCACTGTGGCAGGAATTCCACTCGAGGTCATTAGTTTCCTTTAAAACAAATATCTTTGGAAAATGACGGACCTCTTTTTCTTTCCTCATCCGAGGCAAGGCATAACAACAGTGTAGACTGATCCCTGTAATTTTTGTTTGATGATTAACATAGACGAATGAATAAGATAAGAAATGGTGTACAAACATCCATGAAAAATATAACGAAACCATTTCCTTCAAAATTCGTAATGGTCAAGGCAGGAATATGTGTACACACTCAAGGGAAGACAGACAGAGGGTGATAGGAAAAAAACTCAGTTGCTGCTGAAATTTGACAGGCAACAAACAAAGTGATATCAACTCGCACAGTGAGAAGAAGGTTAGTAAAATCTAGACTAATAATATGTATATGAATATTTTGGGCGTGCGTGTGTTGAAAACACACACATATTCATAATCATGTTTTAAACACTCTATTCTTATATATATATACGCACACATATGAATGTGTGTATATATATATATATATATATATATATATATATATATATATATATATATATATATATATATAGTCAACGACAAATTTATTCGTACACCCATTAATTTAGAATATTTGTATCCCTTTCTCAGAATGTAATGTCCGTATAATGCCATGTTTTTTTTATATATATTAATAAGCACATTGCTGTCTGAGATTAATAAAAAAGAGACTTTATTTTGCAAAAGAGCATGAAAATTGGACTGTTGAGGATTTGGCCAAACTTGTTTGGTCTGTTGAAAGCAACTTTGAAGTAAGTCCCTTTATTAGTTGAAACTAATTCGTTGAGTATAACTGATTTTATTACGCATATTAATGCAGTATTTTTATTGAATATAACATTATTCCTAATTTTTTTTTTTTTATCAGATTTTTCGAACCCCTGGTGTCATTTATGTTCGCCGAAGTTTTGGGGAAGCATATGATGCTCAGTATATTCCTCTGTTAAATTTAGAGGTGGGAGTGTAATGGTGTGGGGCTGCATGCCGTTTCTGTGACAGGAATGACATTCACATGTGAGCGTAGAATGCACAAGCATGTTAGATTAATGTTACCAAACTTCATGAGAGAAAATTTTCAACAATAACATACCGGATGGCGTAATCTTCCACCAAGACAATGCACCATGCCACATATCCAGAGTTTCGAAGTTTCCTTTGAAAAGAAAGAAGTAAGGGTAATGAATCTCATTGAACATCTGTGGTCATGCTTAGGTAAAGAATGAGGGTGCACAACTATTCTTCAAAATGCGAATTAGAAGCCAAACTTCATGAAGAATGGCAGAAAATCGAGCCAACTACTTGTGTTAAGCTGGTTTCCAGTATGCATAAGGACAGTTATAAAAGGTAAAAGTGCCAACACTAAGTATTACATTTCGGTAACATTTACTTTAAAAAGCTTTGTTCTTTTATCCTTAAATGGTAAAATAAATGAGTTTCAATTATATTTCTAACTTTTATACATAATTTTATCCATAGCTATATGGATGAGTATACAATCTGGACAATGAAAGTTGATTTGAATTTGTATTCGATATTAATACGATTCTTTCTTGATATGTCATTAGGCAGTCGGAATTGTGCCAAACCTCCCTTTCAAGTAGCACACGACGGTTTATAAGGGCCTAAATGTTAACAGCATCAGGGATTAACCTCTGACCAGACTTATTGTGTAAAGATAAGTATATTTTCCGAAGGCATAATTTCGAAGTGATAACAAACTACTGCAGGTGCAACGTGAAGAGCTAGCCGATTCAATTTCCTCGTGCTTTCGCCATACAGATATACAAGCACCTCTTGATAATAAGATAAAGTTGCGTTGTTTGTTTATTATCCCCCAGGAAAGAAGATTTCGCTAATACTTTGTCAACTATTTTCCAGAAAGTATATTTTGTGCATTATCCCACTCTAGAAAAGTAAATTCGATCAAACATTAGTCCGAAACTACGGTTCCATTTCTTTTTAGGAAATGCACAAAATAATCGAGAAATGAATTCTAGAACCGCATTTAATCTGTTATATAAGCAATCACCCACTTTCTCTTTCATTCTCTCTCAGTATATATACATATATAGGTTTTATTGACTTACTCTAGTACAAGAACAGAATACTGGCGTACGAAGTTGAATAGGATTTTTTAAATGAGTTGTATGATTAGACTTCTAATTTTCACTCACCTACAGATGTTTTACACATACAGAAGTGCATATATATATATATATATATATATATATATATATATATATATATATAGTTGGATTGCTACTTTCCAATATGTACTGCGCATATATAATATATAAATAATATATATAAAAATTGCATATATGTATATATATATATATATATATATATATATATATATATATATTACATATACATACACACACGCACAGACACACATATATATATATATATATATATATATATATATATATATATATATATATATATATATATATATATATATATATATATATATATATATATATATATATATATATATATATATATATATGGTCCCGTAGCCGAGTGATTAGAAAGTTATCTTTCTGACCATGCGAAACGGGTTCAAATATGACCACAACGGATTTATCAGGAAGGAGATTCCTGATATTATAGGTCTGGAAACAATACCTAGTGAGTGTAAATCGTTAAACGGAACCTTTGGGGGCCGTCAATAGCTGTGTTAGCACGAAATCACATGTCATCATAACTAAGGGTTTGAGCATGCTGGCCTTGTTTTGAGCCTTCTGTCAGAAAGTGTAACTAAGGTCTGCACAGCATAGTTGCAGTATAAACCACACGTTGTCTCTGTGGGTATTTAACAAAGACAAAATGTGCCTGAACGAGCGTCAGCAATAGCGATTGGCTAGCCGCCCTAATACACGGCGCCAGTTATCATATATATATATATATATATATATATATATATATATATGTGTGTGTGTGTGTGTGTGTGTGTGTGTGTGTGTGTGTCCAAATATGTAGACAAAGAGGAAAGAACACGTTAGGTAAATCATCCGGAGTTCTTTAATAATTTTGTTTTTATTTTTAAAAAACAGTGCTCCATACAGAAGTAGAGCTTAAATTATAATTGTTTAAAAAAAAAAAAGATTCCTTCGCTACATAAGAGTTCTCATGTTTCAAAAACGAGAGCCGAAAACCTCAATATAATTATTAAAATTAAATTGAATTAAAGTATCAAGCCCTGTTTCATTCTCAAACGAAAATTTGGGAATAACCAATCTTGAAATGTACGCATCTTTATAAGCATGTTTATTCGCTAAATTAATTACTATGGAAATGGCTGGGTCGACCATTTTATTGTAGACAGTGCCAACAGAACTAGTAAAATCATTACTGAAAAATTAAAAATAAGCGATAGGGTAGGCAAACTAGCTGAAAAGGAATGCTACCTCACACTCAAAACTTTACAGTCAAAACTAAATTAAAAAGGGTAAAATTCCTCGACGTAACTCTAGACTTAATGGACAACATATACCTACCTTACAGAAAACCTAACACTAATCCATTGTATGTGCACCCTAAGTCAAACCACCCTCCATCTATAATTAAGCATATACCCACATCAATTAAGAAAAGAATCAGCATGAACTCCGCTATTAAGGAAATATTCCCACAACACAGTAATTTTTTAACTCAGCCCTAAAAAATAGCGAATACAAAAACGCTAACATAAATTATAGAAACAATAGTACTAACCAGAATTAAAACAGGAAAAGAAAAATCATTTGGTATACCCATCCGTTCAACCAAATGGTTAGTATTAAGCTAGGACATAAGTTCCTAACTTTAATTGCAAAACACTTTCCGACTAAAAGCAGACTTAGCAAGATCTTCAATAAAAACACATTAACATTAAGTTACAGTTGCACTGAAAATCTAGAAAGAATCATAAAAAACATAATAATAAAATCCTGGAAAAAAACGCATGCTAAAACAGTATTAATAAAAATCCTAAACAAAAATTGTAGAAACCATGAAGACTGCCCGTTGGAAAATAAATGCCGCACAAAATCTGTGGTATACCAATGCACTATCTCATCCATTGAGAGTCCTAACACTGATAGGATATACATTGGGTCTACGAAGACTGAGTTTAAAATTATATGGAGACAACACATAAGCTCCTTCAATGTGTGTGTGTGTGTGTGTGTGTGTGTGAGTGAGAGTTTTAGCAGGAAGTCGGATAAGATTAGCCATTGTAGCCGGACAAAAAAAAAACAAACAACCCAACCTTACACAACTCCAAAAACACATCACAAACACCCTTACTTCCATCAAAGCAGTGACCCATTGATAATGAAAAACAAACCCTAGATCACACTCCCATTTCAAAACTATAAATGAATAAAAAATTCCGTAGCATAGCTATTCTATACATCGCCCGAGGATATATATATACTAAATGTGAATGAATCAAATCCAATTTCGTCATTCGTAACATTCAATTTAAAAGAGAACTCTATACACTAGTAGAGCAATATTCTTTATTTTGGGATATTACATCAAAACATGTTAAAAACCTATAACTCCTCTTTCTTCTTTCGTATTCTTTTTCGTTGTTATTATTTTTCTCGTGAAAAAAAGACTATATCTTGTGTCTTTCTTTCTTACCATTTTTCTTTTCTCTTTCTCGTGAAAAGAGGTCGTATATGGTTTTAAATCTCAATAAATTGTCTACTAACCAGTTATTTTCTAACTCCTGATGAGCTGTGTTAATACACATCGAAACTTGATCGGATACGTGTAGCGTTTTGTACATGTTTTGATGTAACATCGTAAAATGAAGTGTATATATATATATATATATATATATATATATATATATATATATATATATATATATTTTTGTGAGTGTGTGTACAACCGAGCGGCGACAGTCCGTTTCATGCTTTGTATATACTCTTCAGGTCGTGTGTTGCATGTTGGTTCAGTTCTTTATATTGGTCCATGTTGAATTATTACTAACAATGTTCATTTTTTTATACTAACGGTTATTGGATAGGCGGTAACGGTTATATATTAAATTATTCTAAATGATTATTACGTAGATTTAGGTACGAATGAGGTTATGTATACCTAATTTATAGTGTTGTTTTTTTAACTTTTTTCTCATTGTTTATTATTGATTACTTAATGAATTTTGTACCTCTTCATTCTTTCTTGTTGAATATTATTATTAAATTTATCTGTGTCCATGTGTGCATTCTTAATTTATTTTCTTATTATTTACTTGTTCAATCATTTATAATATATACAGATGCGTATGTGTGCCCGTGTGCTTGTGTGCACGTGTGAGTGCGCGAGTGTGCGTGTGCGTACGTTTTGTTTGAATAGAACAGTGAAGGAATGTCAGTGAAGCCTTTTGGTGAGTTTTCCTCTGGGGTTAAATGAGTCGTTTGATATTAGGCGAAAACCTTTAATGAAACTTACGAAAATCATGTGTAAAATACTTTCGGCACATCTTGGTAATTTTTAAAGAAATAAAGCAGAAGTCCAATGATAGCCAGTAGAGAATTTATGTTGTTAACGGTTTCCAAATTTGAATTGGACGAGGGTTCACGTGCTATGGTGAAACAGATTTTAGCATAATCTGATTGTGAAGTATATGAGAATTATCCAGAACATTTACTGGGATAAAACCACTTGCGGATAAAAAAATAAATTCAGTAAATATACAAAAATACGAAGGGCATAAGATAAGGATATGTTTTCCCACCTGACTTAACAATGCATATCTGTCTATATTTATGAGGTGAGGTATATATATATATATATATATCACAACGTTTCAGCCGTTGTACGCTTCGGCCTTCTTCAGGTGGTTGGAATGTTGAACCCAGCGAGCAAAATAAAGGATTCAGTTCGACATTCCAACCACCTGAAGAAGGCTGGAGCGTACAACGGCCGAAACGTTGTGATAAATATGGCCACAAAGATGAGGATGATAGTCCGAACAATGTAAATTGTTTACAATGTGTCTATACTGGAATAATTAGTCCTACCGGGATTCATTAATGGGGGCCTCAATTTTAACAATATTTTTTATAGTGTCAGCGAACATTCGCTGCCACTTTTGTAATATCAACGAATACTCGTTGTCACTTTCGTATTGCTCGTTGTAGAAGAGACTTTGTAATCGCAGACACAACTATGGTAACGGCGTTGAACAATACTGGTCAGACACCTTCGAAATACACTCGCACTAATAGTACTTTCTCGATAATACTCGCTCGAAATGTAACCAGCGAATAGTAATCCTTATCGTGATCCGAATAGAGAAATACTATAGTGAATAGTATAGAGAATAGCGATCCGTATAGTGATAGAGGATAGAATAGAAATAGTGATCAATTAGACGCTACGGTATTTCTCATATATGCATGACCTTTCCGATCACGTGGTCTACTTATTAGAAATGGAATCACCTGTGTTTGTTCACTGGTGATCTGTGTTGAAAGTCAAGTGTGGCAGCAACACTTTATCCCCATATAACAAATGTAATATATGAAAAGGGCACAGTGTTGTTAGCCGACACAGATAGGAAACGCGTGAAGAAAGAACTAATTGGAAGAACACAGAATATATGGTCGTTTGCAAAACAAAAAGCAGACCATGATCCAAACTAAAGATTCGAGACACTAAAATGAAGTAGAAGAAATAAATATCTAGGAAGCATTTTCGCAGAAGACAGGAAAACTAAACCGAAATCTACAGGCGCATTGGAATGGCGAGTGAAGCTTTTCAAAATTATTAAGAAAAAGAAAAGAGTACTGTGATGTTATGTGTTATCGATCCTCCTATAAGGAAGTAAATACTGAACAACCTCCTCACAGATGAAAACGAGAAAATGGAGACAAAAAGGACATTTTACTTACCAGCAAAAAGAGACAGTTGAAATTTCTAGGGCACATAATGCAGAAGGAGGGCATACAAAATTTAACACTCACAAGACATACTGATTGCAAAAGGGACAAGGAAAAACAGCGCATAGCCTACCTAATTGTGTACATAGGTGGCAGAACAGGGTGTAGGAAGGATAGGAAAAAGCCAGATTTACTAAGAGTTTAAAAGGATAGAAATTCGTGAATAGCCATGATTTCCAACGTCTTGAAGAGACACGTCACATAGAAGAAGACGAAGACGAAGACGAAAATGGCTTTATGTTTCAAAGGTATTTTAACACATGAACGCAGATTGAAACAAATTTTATTGATAGCAGGTTGCCTTTTAATGCGAAGAGACTCAAAAATTCTATTTTACATTTTTAGACTACTATTGTATTACCGAACATAATCTGGTGGTAATTAGAAGAGTCTTCAGTGGCTTGTATTAAATCTTTACATATGGCACTTAACTCGGAAAGAAGACATGACAATGTTCTCGTAAAAATATATATTGAGTTTTTATTATTATTATTATTATTGTTGACAGAGACAGTCTTCCAAAGGACAAGAAAACTGGTATAAAGCGTTAGGACATTGAAAAACGATTTTATGGAGTCATTTTATAAGTATCGAAGCGAATAGGAAGACGAATATTTTCTGTTAAAATTTCTCGGACATTCAGGCCGGTAAATGTTGTTTAATATTTTTTATTATAAAACAGAGCATTTACTTAAATATTTGTATCTATAAAAAGAATGTATAAACATGAAAATGTCCTAATATATATATATATATATATATATATATATATATATATATATATATATATATATGTATGTATGTTTCATTAAAAACGACAGACAAGGTACTACGATTGAGCTTTTTATTTAATTTTTCTTGTGTTCGAACAAGAGCTTTCTTTACAGGACAAAGGGTGTGTAGGAACTGTCTAAATGTTTTATGTTTCCGAGCGCTTTCGGCTATACCTTTAGCCATTATCAAGGATGATTCGATTTTTCAGATAACCAGAGTCCATTAGAAACATATTTGTAGAAAACAAAAAATATCAACTGCTTCCGTCTGCAAAAAAAGATTAAAAATAATGGAGTATTTAATAATAAAAAAGAAAAAGCCAAATCTTAACAATATTAACTACGATCAAAGCCACAATGTCCTAACCGTATTCGGAAATTAAAAACATCCCTACTACACACAAAGACATACACATAATGCACAGACTCAATTAAACTGAAAAATCGAATCATCCTTGATAATGGCTAAAGGTATAGCCGAAAGTGTAAAGAAAGCTCTTGTTCGAACACAAGAAACATTTTAAAAAAGCTCAATCGTAGTACCTTGTTTGTCGTTTTTAATGAAACATGCATAAACGAAGGATTGCTGCCTAAATATACAACCATATATATATATATATATATATATATATATATATATATATATATAAGGCTGGAAATGCAGAAATAACTGGGTTATTGTTCAGGCACGCTATAATCTCAGTATGAATGCTGAACGCCTAAAAGATTCGTTAAGTTATACAACCCTGAGAAAGGACAGTAACAATGCAACCCTGTGAAACGTCCTTTTATTTACAGGTTTTGCTCTAATTTATAAGACACAACCGAGTCTAACAATGATATCTTACGTTTCCCATATAGGAAAACGAGCTGGCAGCCATTATATATATATATATATATATATATATATATATATATATGTAGAAATATAGTCTTAAGATGTGCTATATTTATGGGATAAAGTGCTCAATATCAGAGATAGACCGTGTGTAAATATATATATATATATATATATATATATATATATATATATATATATATATATATATATATATATATATATATATATATATATATATATGTATGTATGTATTTGTGTTTCTATTTAGGAAGCATATCCCCATTTCGTCATGTTTGGTTAAATAATCTACATATATCCTATCTATTTATTTTTAATCCTCTCGAATGCTCTGATTGACTTCTTAACGTTGATATTAAATTCATTAAGAAATGTGCCGTTGTTTGTTTTTTTGTTTTTTTCATTTATTTTATTTTCTCAAGTACTTTCAATCTCATGCAACAATAACAACAATTATATTATTTTTTGTCTTAGCGATTCACCCCTGAAGATTATCTCGCATAAAATATTTGTATGACCGTTGTAGAGGATGCATCGGGGCAGTGTATTACGAAAGAGAGCCGCAAATATCCGTAAATTATTGTCACCATATATTTGTTAGTTTTTGAAGGAAGCAATCATTTAAAATAGAAAGCTATTCTTTCATAGGGTTGCCTGTTCTTTTATGACCTTGCTGGTTTTAGGATGATAAAACCTAGATTTATTTTCTAGGCAAGTTTAACGCTGTTTGGCAATTTCTTTCACATCGTTTACGAAGTAGGAAAGGATTTAGATTTTCGTCATGTAAACCATGCGTGTAACATCTGGCTGGCAGAACTCTCTATTATTTTTTTTAACTCTTCTTTGCAAGCAGCCTACCTATACAGACGAGGGAGGACGTCCGCAGCTGCGTTTTCTTTACCGGGGCGGTACGTTACGTCGAACGAGTAACACCTGAGTTTCATTCTCAACCTGGTAATCTTCTCATTTTTAATTTTGTTAGTTGTTTTCGGCTTAACAATAAATGGGACTGATTTTTGATTTTGCAAAATGTCGCCGGACCAAAGAATACCCACATTTTTTTTCAGCGATTCGAGAATAGCATAGGCTTCTTTTTATATTGCAGAATGCCTACGTTCTGATTTAGACAGTGTATGGGAGAAAAGGCGCATTCTGAGGCAGTGTATGAAAGCCTGCATTCGCTATGGGCCTCTTTAACTCGTTAAACGTTTTTTTCTGCTATGAGAGATAACGTTCTGGATCGGGTTTTATGTTGTTTTTACTTATTATGTACGCAGGTAATTTTATATTTTTACACCTAAAATAACATTTGTCTTGGTTAAGTGTAAGCTTGTACGTTTTAAGAGCCGCCATGAATAATCTAGATTTTTGTCATGTTCCGCTCGATTTTTCCCGCAAATAGTTACATTATCGATGTAAGCATAGGTGCCTTGTATGTTCTGTTTTGATATCGGGTTTATCTCTTGTTAAAAACTAGCCTTCTAAGGCTGTATAGGTTTTAACGCTGGACATTATAGCTACCTGATTATAGGTAATTATAAGGTCTAAAATACTAAAAAGGCCGTTTTGGACTATTTTCTCTATTATATCGTCTATTGTAACAGTGTTTGTTTATTGTTTGGGAATAGTCGATTACCATTCGCTTTTTTCTGTTCTCAGAGGAGACTACGAAGGCTTGGACTCTCCACGCGAATGGCTGTGTTCGATTATTCCTTCCTTCAACAAAAAGTAACTTTGGTTTGAATAAATAATTTAGCTTCCTTCGTGTGTCGGCTATATTTAGTAGGTACCCGTTTGCAATACGGTGGTAAATTGTTGAAGAGATTTGGGTACGTCATTCTCATAGCTGTCAGGCCACAGAGTTTAATGAGTGACTTAAGGGTACTAATGAATGTTGGCGTAAGAAGTTGTGCCCTAATATTAGGTCGCAGCATAGATCTTACATTAGTAGACATATTACACCTTGTTATAGAGTACCCTTTAATAATGCTTCTCCCGCCGAACTCGACGTATGAGGGCCAAACATATCAATTTCCAGAAACTGAAAGCCGGACAGCCACACAAGAATTGATTATAGTGGTGAAGGCTTTGTGTAGGGCCATCCACACTTTTTGGAGGGACGAATACAGGGACCTGGTGCCACAGGGTCCCCAAACGACCCTCCGCAGGTTTTGAATTCAGAGTTGCCGTCCAAGGCTATAGAACCCAGCTATTTACCTATAGTTGGAGGGAGAAGAAGAGGATTCACACCTTTCCCAAGGGTATTATCACGTAAGTGTATGTAATGGATTCGACTGGAATTCGAACTCGGCTCTCCGATTCCTCAATCCAAGCCGTTATCCATTACTCCACCGTGCCTCCTCAGAGTACGCTTTACTAATAGATCAACTAGACAATATCCAAGTATTTGTATGAAAAGAGTGCTAGCCATCGCTACTTTTTTAGACACGGGTAAATTTTCCACGAATTTACTTTCGGAATACTTGCATTAAGGACGTTTTTGAGATCCCCGTGTCAGTCAGTGCGTTTAGTGACTGTTCGTTAGC
>OZ038492.1:76155001-76280001 GCA_964036315.1 Acanthosepion esculentum | reverse complement strand
CTATTTGCGTTTATATATGTATTTATTTTATTGTAATGCACTACAGTTTCTGGGCGGTGGTCATGGTTCTCTATGGTTGTATTTTCTCTAATGTCTGTGAATTGCTATTGATTCTTGGGATAGACTGTGTTGTTGGTTCCGGTTGCCTTCGGCACCGAGTTTTTCTTCTGCTAGAATTGCTGATATTCAAGGCTAGAGAGTCCTGTATACTATATTTAAGCCATTGCTGGTAGTGGAGAAGAAATACTTTCGGGACGGCATTAGTACTTAAGTGAATACAGCAGACCTCAATTGTTAGGCTATTCGAAAATGCTGCTAGCATGCCGAGTGGGAAAAATATGAAACGTCAAGACGTAAGTTTATCATTTTTATACACATATAAGTACATATGTGTATGTGTTTAATGAATATATATGTGCTTACGGCCACATCACGGTTCCCATTCGATAGCCGAAGTTAAGCAATCTCGAACATAGTCAGTGCCTAGATGGGTGACCACTTGACAATATCAAGGGTAATAGCTTGGAATTGTTATTAGGAGAGCCGATTTCCCGTTGGGTTCGTTGTATTCACTTCCGCGCAAATACCATTGGGAAATGTATGAAACACCTCTTCTCCCCAGCTGTGGATTAAATATTAAGACTTGTATTGATTAACCATTAATACCCCTTGCCCTAAAGCTTCGAAGAAAAATCTAAAAATATATTCTGTCTTTAAATAATCTGAAAAGATTTTATAAATTGTAAAAAAACAAATCAATGAATTAATATGCATATATACACGTGACTGTGTGTAAAGAATGAGAATCTTTATTGCACGCTATACCGATTCTTTGAAATGAAAATCTAATTTACTTAGTCTACATCTCACAGAGAGTCGGAATGTATTGGATGCCTATTTTGAAACTTCTGTGTAATAATCAACATTGATACCTAAGCCCTCCAGAATCTTATCTAGTTTTTATTCTTTTTACTCATCTGTTTTTACTGCCTAAAAAAATTGCATTCTTCTATGTAGATGTCATCTGATCACAGATAAAATCAACCAACACAATTCTGTCCACAGGCAATTCACTTGGTTCCTTGATCTCTATGCTATCCTCTCTACTGAACTCCGGGTCCTGATCCGGATAGAGCGCTTAATTTCATTTTCTTTAAACTCTAATACATTTCTTCAAATGTAACTATTCTTAATATTTCGCAATGTCAACTTTGCAGAGGAAAAAAAAAATCAGTCCGAGAATTGCAACTGACTTTTGCTATCTCCATTGTAAACCAATTCCAACTACTTACGAATTGAAGTTACTAGATGTATTTTTATGATAAATTAACTTTCTCCGGTTTGACTATATATTAGATGCTTTCTTCATCATAATCGTTACGATCACCGCCCCCAGTGGTGGTTTACGGTAAATAAACATTTTTTGAAGCGTGTATAGCCTTATTCCAAGAACAGGTCAACGATATAAATGTTATTTCTTCTAAGGTTATAAATATCTTATCTGATAAAGTTGCTTTTTCAATATGACACAGTATAAACATGGTTTGCGTGTAAGGCAATATTGAGGATAACTGAGTATTACACATTCTAAACATTCTACATTCACTTCATTCTTGCACAAGTAAAATTTTCTAACCACAACATAATTATTTTTAGTTTTTAAGTACCCCATTTTTTTCTATTTCTACCTCCATGTTTTTGGGATTTACCTTCGCAGATTTATGTTTGTTCACGTTTATTATTATTTTGGTTGATTCATGTTGTATACACATTCCTTCTGGTTCCCAGCCACAGACCTGCGATCAGAAAGGGCTCCATAACAATATCCATTGATCATTTTTGCAAAGAAAAAAAAAGCACACATTTTACGTAGATAAAGCCTTTTGTAATGTGTGTAAATACGCACTACAAAATAATTTAAAAAAAAAATTTCTTTAAGGCTACCAGGAATCTCTTCAATTACCCTAGTGGAACCTTGTTTCCAATCAATCCTCGGACTCCAACTACAACTGGAATTTTTGATGTCCACATATTCCACATTTTCGAGATTTCAACTTCAAAATCCTTGAATTTTGATAGTTTTTTTAAGATCTTCTAAGATACATTACAACCTGCAGAAACTGGTAATCATTTTTTCCATCGGGGAAACTACTTTTTGATCCAAAGTATGCCTCTACCAGTTCGGTCTCAGAGATCCGCTTGACAGGCCAAGGTTTGAATTAACTATTTCACGATGGCACATTTCTCGTTGGAACTTTTGCTAGCTTTATTTTCTTGCCCAAAACGTAAACAGCAGTAATGTTTTGAAAGGATATTTTTCATCCGATTTTTTTTCTTTTTACTATAAGCATTATTTTAGCGAGTGGAGGTGTGAGTTTAATTTCTGTCGGGGGCACTCTTTTCCTTTAGAAGCACTTCTTAATTCCGTCCGGTTGTTATTAATTTCACTGTTTAAGTAAAAATAGGGATAGCAACCCCAAAAACGTGTGCCCACTGAAAATAACGTTTATAATAATAAAATAACTAGATGCAATTTCATTCGTCTTGTATTCCCTTGAATCCTTTAGGTTATATTCTCCTTTTTACTTTATAGCGTTGTCTTAGTTCCTTCCATTCTCAGTAATCCCTACTATCTGGGCAGCTTTATAGCCTTGATTGGAGTAAAGTGATTGAAAATGTGCCAAGATCAAAATCGAGCCAATGAAAATAGGACAAGTGTTATAAATAAACAAAAGTGGTCTCCTGTTGATTCGTTACTCTCCTGTTTGAGAGACCTATTTCTGTTTACTGGGACTATTAAAGGACACTATACGCAAACTTTGTTTTCTCAATTGAATAAAGATTTCTTAAATACTGCACCTGCGTACTTTTGCCATTACAAACAGATCATTTTTATTTTTTTCATATCAGCTTAATTGGTGATACGTTTCTAGATATACGATATTACATCCGAGATTAGTGACAACAATTATATTTTCCTTACACTTTATCTCATTTGTTTTTCTATGTGTATTTGTTTTTCCTTTTTTATCTCTTTTCTTTTTAACTAGATAAGAAAAAGTAAGAAAACACAAAGAACATGAACCCGACGAGAAAACTTAAGACTAAACAACTTTTTTTCTGCTTACGTTTAAAAAGAATTGTCAATAGATAAAATATTAAAAGAAAGATCTAAACATACACGTGCGCATATCTATACATGTGTATGTGTACATGATTGCACGTGTATACAACTTTATAAGTAGTTTAATCACTATGAGGCGAAAAATAGATATTGAACAGAAAAGTGCTTAATGTCTCATGACAGAGAAAATAAGTTATTATTCCCAAAATGGCCTCTATCGGCTGGTCACTGTTGAGTTTCATGTATATGCCAGAATATTACGTACTGGTGTATACAGGAAACTTAAATTAGTGGCCGGCTGGAAGAGTTTATACATTTTATAAATTTGAAGTGTTACTTATGTTTAATCTTCGTCAGAGAATTTTGGAAATGAGTTGTGCAAGAGAAAATTCTTCTATATTTGTGTTCCGTGTTTTCATTTTCAGCTGTTAACTCTGGTGTACTTTTCCTTCTATTTCCTTAAATAATCATCTGTTTGTCTTCAGCAACCGTAGTCACTTTTACTGTTCCAGCTCTCTTTCTGTAAACATTTGCACCGATCTAACTGCCTTTGTAACGAATATTGCACCCAAGTCTAGACATGTTCAAAGTCTTTGGAATTTGTCTTTGACAGTGGCTTTCTCTGAATAAGAATCCAATGTGTGCCCTCACCACAAAGCGTAGCTCCTTTGATTATTGCCACCTTGTGAAAATTACTTCAGATTTCAACAAAAATAATAATAATAATATAAAACACTATGAAAATTATTATCGTAATGGTAGAAACTTTTTTTCTTTAAATAATGATAGCTATATATATATATATATATATATATATATATATATATATATATATATATATATATATATATATATATATTATATTTACAATATTAGTCAGTGTTCAGCTAACAATTAGAATCGTTTAGAATTAGTTTAAAATTTTGGTAATCTCTAAAATTTACTGAAACGGGTTACTGCTGAAAAACCCATTGTGCCTTCTCGAGTTAACAATCTCCAATGACATGAAGTGGAAAGGTTACATTGAACCCAGTGCTGTTTGTTCACTGTTTCGTGCTAGACATTTTTCTCTCCAGAATCTGTGTTATATATCTATAAGTCTACCATTCGCCCATTCTTAGAATACTGCTGCCATATATGGCCAAGTGTCACTGCTCTTTATTTAGTACTTATTGGTAATATCCAAAGGAGAATCAGCAATATTATTTATCCTGACCTGGCATCTCGGTTTCAGTCACTTTCTCGTTTCCGTAAAGTTGTTTCCCTGTGCCTTTTCTCTAAATACTTTCATGGTTATGTTTCGGATGAGCTCTTCGCCATGACATCTAAAATTTACGAATTTCGGTGGAGTACTAGATTGGCAGCAAAATCTCAGGGAGTTTGCAAGTGTAAGTTCTATTTCTTTTCTCGTACATAGAACTGTGTCCTGGTTCCATGCCTCCCGGCCAAATTTGATAATGTGGGGTATATATATATATATATATATATATATATATATATATATATATGTGTGTGTGTGTGTGTGTGTGTGAGTGTGTGTGTGTGTGTGTTAATAACAAACTCCTTGAATTTAGAAACCCTACTAAAGAAACATTGTGCGTCTATGGAATCTCTGCCTTCTCTTGTACAGATATATCTTCCATTTTCACTATTTTTCATAATATCCGCAGTTACTATTACAGTATATATAATAATTTATTTATATATAATAATTTATTGGGCGCTTCCTGTAATGTAATGAAATGCAAGTTGGTCAAGAAGGTCACTTTGTAACTGTACTGAATGTCACACTCTGCTGATCTTGTACCAAACTAAGATAAGTTTAATAAGTACCTAATACGTTCCTTGTACATCATAACTGCATACATCTTACTCCATAGGATAAATATCAAAAAGTCTTTTAATTCTTTGTCTTCATCATTTTAATTACTTAGCGTCATTTAGTTACTAAAGATTCAACATACTGATTAAGCGCCTTTTCGGGGAAAATCCTTTGCTTATCTGATTTCTTTACCTAAGAAATATATATTTCTATATATTTCTCTTCTACAGTGAATCCACAAATTACAAGCATCTGAAATGTTTAACTATCTGTTCAAAAAGTTCCCTTCTCAGAGTTGTCACCCATTTCGGCCATAATTTAATTTCAAGAAATTGCTTTAGCTAAATCTTAATTTTTCTAGGTTGTAGTAACTTAAAAGTGTAAGGGACATTTATCTAGTGAACCGGTGAGGGAATTGTAGACCGTACTTCGTCTCGGTGGGGTTATACGGGCAAACACTGATTTAGAACTAAGTTAGAATCCAGAGCTTTGGGACTGATATAGAAAGGAACTCAAGAACAAATCAACGAAATCTCCGGTGTACCAATTTTCCAGGAACTCCAAAAAATAGTTCTAACAAGCAAAGGCCACATCCCGCAAAGAATTTTGGCCATTTGAGTTTTTCTTTTTAGTTAACAGCTGTCATTGTTTGATTAAGTCGGAAAAAATACATACTATGCTTGCCCTAGGTTATTGATTATGATCCGGTTTGTGATTATAAAACCTATTGTTATTTAGTTTATGTAATCGTGTTAAAGAATAGCACAGTCTTTTTTTTTTAAATCTCACGTTTGTTCACTTCCAATTTTTCTTTGCTCTTTACCATCGTGGTTTTCACTCTATTAAAGCGGGTGGTCATCCTCGTATGCAAATGATTGATGTTCGTAAAGGATCAATATCACGCCTCTGACCTCTCGTAAATTGTGGTTCGGCAGGCCGTTTGCATCAGGTAACTATGAATATTTCTCGTCGCGCCACCCCGGTCGTATGATCACACATGTGACGAGGGAAGGTGTGCTAGTCGTTTCTCCCTAGCAGTCCTTCGCAGTGGGGCAAGAACTTCTTCCTCCCCGGGTGAACCGTCAGAGGGGGCTCGATAAAGGTCACTCCCATCTCTCCCTCGTTCTCAGATGGGATGACACTGCTGCCTGCACTGGAGACTGGTTCTTGCCATTCATTATTCCTTCACGATGCTTCATAGTCATCCTCCACTGACAAACCCGAATTGAGCCGAATTGAGCCGAATTGAGCCGAATTGAGCCGGACGTTTCCCACGTGCTGAAGCATGCCGTCGACGACCGCCGACTGTGGACTAGTTATGCCGGTACGAGATCTGGTTTAAATTTCGACGACCACAGTCCCTGTGAATTTATCACCCAGACCGAGTCCATCTCTCTGTACCGGGCCGATGTCGCTTTGTGGTCATGGCGGGGGACACAACGTCAATTCGTTTCATTCGAATCTGGTACGAATGCAACAAATTGGCGGTGCAGACGAGGCGGACACGTCCTCCTTAGATGCCCCGTTGTACTAATATACGCCATCCATGATAGGGAGGCTCTTCCGCGCAGCAGTCTGTTATACTGTCCGATGACACCTCTCTACGACAACATTTCCGGATGCTTTGTACGCTTCATTCATCCAGGAACCGTCCGAATTGCTGACTGCAGAAGGCAGTGTTATTATCGGCCGGAGGGCTACGTTGGAAAACACCGACTCCAACTGCTCTGTGCAGTGTCTTGCCGAAGCAGCGGCCACCAAATCGAAAACAGTGTGGGGCCACAATCGATCAGTGTCAAAAGTGCCAATCGTTCTAGTGCGTGATGTCCATAACTAGCCGATTCTAGAGCCCTCCCTTCTGACATCCCACCGGTGCCGTGTCTACAGACTAACAAAAACTCCGACCGACCGACCGGCCTCAATGCCGCTTTCGACACGGAAGGGTCAATCCTAAGTGCAAAATATAATGTCCGCTTAACTCCAAGGTGCTCTCTGTGTCGATGAACCTATGTCAGATGTACAAGTCTCAGGTTACCCGCGGCAAAAGCAAACACTGGTTGTATAGTTTCGATCTTTTTCTGCACAACGTTGAGGCCCCTCTGTGGAACTCTAGTCATCAAGTCTGCCCGGTTCTGGTCGGATCTTACTAGCGCCACATCGACCGAAAGATTGCAATCCTTCACAAGTGAGATCAGCGTGTCCAGTCGCCGCCATATGAGCATCTCACTCGTGGCTTTGGTGTTCAGCCGATACTTGCCTGTAACCAGTGGTACACGCAGATGAAGTCTGCTTTCCCATGTAACACCGTGGCCGGCCACTTGAGCGCGAGGTTGACTCCTTTTAGTACGGCATCCAGCTCCGACACGTTGACATGTTGGGTACCCTTTATGAGCCGCAACCAACATGCGTCTTAAGTGTTGTCACCATCGGTGTAAAACGTCACTCCCACAGCCAGAGAACTCGCGTCGACCAACACGTCCCGCTCACTCGAATCCACGTACCAGTCTCCCTGGGCAGGATCAAGTTGCTTTACGAATCCTAATGGTGCCGCTTCCGCAGCAGACCTGTGTGACTCCGATTAATTTAGTTACCACCATGTCCTTCTTCGATCAAGGCCGACATAGCTTTGAGCTCAGAATGGAACGTGAGCATCCAGAGTCGAGGACAGCCGAGCATGGTGCGCCGTCAACGTAGACTGTGACAATAGGTAGCGCCGAATTTACGAGTTGCCTGGGACCAGTGCGTCTCGTCCTCAATTCGATTCCCGGACACTTTCTGTCCAGGTGACTTGTCTTGTTGCACCTATAAGAACGCACACGGATGTTATTCCCTCTAGGCACGTAGTCACTTGTGGAGTGACTAGAACCATTGCAATGATAGCATGTAACAGGCGGGCTCACGGCCGCGGACAGCTGAGCAATCTGGACAGGCTGTGCCGCATCAGCGACTGGTACCTCTAATTTAGCTTCGTCCTACAGAGGTACCCGAGTTCAGGCCAACAGCTCGTCGAGGGACACATCATCCACCCTGGAGGAGAATCGTAGGCATGATCTGGGATTCCTATCAAAAGAACCAACAACTCCCACAAATCTTACAAATATACTCCGAACGCAACACACGTGCCTCAAACTGCTCGTGCGCTGTGAATCTATCAGCGGCAAAGGCGGTGATTAGTGCTTCCTCGATTCGAGCCGCATCTGATTTCTGATCCTTGGTCAGTGTTGGTAAACCGCGAACGCTCCCCCAGTTAGGCGAAGAGGATTGTTCCGATGAAGCCGTTTCACCCCAGATATGTTGAACATCAATTCCAGATTCTCGATCCAGTCAATCACAGCTCCAGTCCCGCCAAATTCGCGAATAATTTTCAGGAAGAACCGGTCGTCCATTTCTGCCGAAATAGCTTATTTTTCTTCTGTAGTCGTGTTAACGAATAGCAGTGTTTGCAGAAGCATCTGCAATCTCTCTTTTGCACGCTTACACTTCAAATTTTCTTCACAATATTTATTATGTAAAATTACATAATTTTGGCACAAGGCTGAAAAGGGGGAGGGATTGAGGCTGGTCCACACTAATTATCGTATACCTAGCTAATCCGATTCACGACCCATTCACTCATTATAATTTACCCATTCACCACAAGAACTCGTCCATCACTACTCAATCCTCCATGCACCATAATACCACATCCTCTCTAGCGGGACCTACAAAACGCGCCCTATGCCATAAAAATTTAAAGATACTAAAATATATATAAAATCTATAATGAAAAAATGAGAGGTGAGGGAGATGACCCCAATAACAAACTAAAATATTAACACAAATCAAATTAACCATAACTGATGTTAGTAGGGCCCTTCCAACCCTCGATACAGAGAGGCCGCTGTATTCTGCCCAGGGGACAAAATCAAGTAGCTCTCTCGCTAAGGGAATGGGAAAGGAGAACATATAGACGGACACGAGAAATATAAAAGCTGACCCAGTTGAGTTGAAAAGGGTGGGGGGCAACAAACTGGAGAGGTTGGGAATCTCGACTTGGATCTTAACCAAAGAGATAGCAGAGAACAGGCCAGGAACAACACTTACTCACATTAACTAGGTCCACAAAAGCTTGTCTAACCTAACCAAGGGGAGGACTCCGCAGGAAACCACCCCGATATGACCTAGGCTGACCTAGAAGAGAAAATCAAGGCTAGCCCCGTTCAAACGAACCAATCTCGCCTCAGTCACCCACCTTTCGCTGAAGACTGTCGAATGCAAGCGTTCTCTATCAGTTCTAATCTTCATCTTGAGCTGATGCTCAAAGAATCGGATTAGATCCTGATGAGAAAGACGGTTGCCTCGCAAGACTTCCTCCTGTTGCAGCGTCCATATCACCATTCGGGCCGTGGCCAGCTGCGTCAGAAACACCATTCTTTTCATCCCAGAATACGGGGGCGACACATTGTCACACGCGTATGCGCTATCAATGGACACGAGCTTTTCGGGAGCGAGACGAGCTGTCAACTCGCCGACATGGTCCCATAATGAGCGGACCCGGGGACAATGGTAGAAGGCGTGCGAAGCCGTTTCCTCTAAACCAACGCCACACTGTTCCCAGTCTGGTAAATCCGCCAAGCCCCATATGAAGGCCTTGTCATTGAGAGGCAGCCGATTCCGAGCCAATCGCCAGGTAAGCGAAAACTCAGGGTTACTGAGGTAATCCACCGCTGGCGCCCAAGACCAGTAAGAGCGAAACTCATCTTATGCTTATTAATCTGTTACAGACACATCGAGCCGCTCACGTAGTGAGTCGTTCGCGATCCCCTCCACTAGAAGACGATAGAAGACCTTCCTAGGCTGTGAAAGATCACTGGACCGAGGAATGATCGTCAAAGCGTACTGACACTCGCAAAGGAAATCCGATTGATCCCGGGGCTTACGACGGCGCTCAGACCGCGAGATGAGAGGATTGATAGTAAGGCAAGGAAACGCGTTCCTAACAATCCCCGCCATAATCGAATCTCATGTGGCTCGACAAGTGTGGCATTCCCAGCCCCCCATGACACGGACGTTGTGCACAGACTCGTCTGTCGACCTGATTTCCGCGTCTCCTCCATAAAATGGAATTTAGCGAGCGCTCGAGCGCTTTCTTATGGTCGTCACAGAGAGGAAGTACGGACAATCGATAAAGGACAATCGGGAAAATGTATGTAGCACACACCTCCGCCCTGCCCTTCACGGACAACCTCCGTTTCTTCTGCCCTTCACCATCGTTCTACACCGCCTTTTCAAGCGAGTGGCTGTCTTCGTATTTAAATGATCGATGTTCATTATAAGGTTCAATATCACGCATCCGCCTTTGACCATTCGGGTGCTTTGGATCAGGTAAGTGTGAATATAGATCGTCAAACAAATACAGAAGAAAAGGATGCTAAAAATAATAATAAATAATAATGATAATAATAATTTAAATTTGTGTTTATTCTTTGTCAAATAAGAAAATGTTAAAATTAAAGAAACCGTAAAAGATTAATAAGCAGTCCGAGAATTCGTGTCAAAATAAAAGTTACAAATACTTATTGAAATAAATGATTTTTTCAAAACTTGAGAGCAATGATGGGCAACTTCGTCTCGCCTCGTGATTTTAAGCAACCCGAAAGTACACAACACTTTTCAATGATTATGATTTCGATTTAAAATAAAGTTATTTCAATTAAAACAGAAAGCGAATTAATAAGACGAAAGTGTATATATGCTTACTTAATGATTAGATTATGCACAGTAAATTTGCATTCAATTTCTTAAAATATTTTATTGTTGTTGGCAAATCTATTATCACAACTTAATAAGAAAAGCGATAGAAATATCAACAAGAAACTAAAAGATATTAACTAGACTATATACCCAAACACATATTTTTTTAAAATAATTTCAAAGATTAAACATTTCAGTGCCCCGTCTTTTTCTTGCGCATATGTAGTTATATCAACGCAAACTTCACATCAGTCAGATGAAGTCCTAAAGAACGAGACGCTCACACCAAAAAGTCATTAATTTTCCTAATCAATGTCCATGTAATTTTTTGGTTAGATATTTTACGAAATAGTAATCATTTCAAATCAGAAACTAAGAAAACAAAGATGGAAACCATATAAAAATTCATGCAAAAATGTTTGTCTTCATGAAAAAAGTTTGTCCAGTTATTACTTTAGAGCATTGGACTGACAGTCCAAACTCTCAATCAAATAGATATATCTAATTGCTCGCTGAAAAACGGCATAGAATGATTTTAAAAAAAGCCCCAAGCTTAATACAAACAAAGTTTTAAGGACAAAATGTTTGTTATTATTAAGAGGCAAGACAAAATTATTTTTTTTATTAAATTTTTTAATCCTTTCTTGCACGTTCGAAATTTTGGTTAAACATCTTTTTTTACACGTCAGGGGTCGACGTAATATTTACGATTAGTGTTTTAGCCTCTTTTTCAAGTTTAAAAGATTGACTCGAAAATTCTTGCAAAAATCAAATAATTGTCTGATTCTAATGAACCTTTCAGGCTTTTTAAAAAAATGAATGAGATTATTTTTGAAAATTTTCTTGTTAGAAAATCTTGGTAAAAAATGTTTTTACATGTGTTATCCTCCCACTTGCTTAATTTCATTAAATTTCGTGAAATTAAATCGAAATATCAAAATTTGTTTTATCAGTTAAAAGCAAGACACCTTGCAGAATTTAAAGCATCCGTCTTTCTTTTTTTTTTGTAAAACAGTAGGCTCACTTACCAAAAATCTGCTCTGAATCGTAAAATAAAGAATGCAATAAACCTATGACATTATTTAATGAGAAACTCTTTTAATTGCTTTTATAAATAAGATTTATTAAGGACACTAATGTCGCAAGAAAAACATTTTCGAAGCATAACGAATTTTTAAAAGAATTGTTTTCATTTTTTTTAATTTTAATTATAATATTTATGATATTTTAATTCGTTTTAAATTCTGCATTACTTCAATCCGGTTACGGGATATTGTTATTAAGTAAAAAACTATATTTACGAATCAAAAATTATTACGTAGCATGGCCCTGTTTGAAAGCATGGTTGACCATACACGACAGAACCAGAAAATGAGAGTGATGACTATAGTGAATTTAAATTCAACTTTCCTAAAATTAAATTACAGAGAATATTTTCCAACATTTTTAATATTACTGCGTACTTAAAAATTATATAAAAAAGCTCTCACCGGTCATTTTCTTAAATTATTTTAACTGATAAAGTCTCCGTAGAACAACAGTAATGATGACAGATTGTATCATCACTTGTTAAGTGATCTACGAGTGACGAGTGTCGGTGATAAGCCCGTAATCAGCGCTACTGTTTATTTTACAAAATTATTTTTTTCTGTTTCCTTTAATTTAATGCAAATAATATTTTTCAAATCAGATTAATTAGAATTTAAATCAGCTACTATTCATGAAATAAAGTTTCAGAAAAGTATATTTTTTGTAAGATTTTTAAACCGGGGTATTAACATTTGTTTGCAAATGTTTCAAAATGGCCGATATTTATCGATCTTATCGATTTTCTGAAAGCGACCAAAAAGTTGAGATTCCAATCAAAATAATTTCTACTGAGATACACCAGAGTATGTTGCTTACTGGAAATAGTAAATTTAATCATTTAGCTTTCAATTAAAGCTAGAATGAAAGCTTCAATAATACTTTTTCATTTTTAAAAATCCATTTTAAATTTTAGATATCGAAACTTAGTAGAGGTACCTAGTCTAAAAGCTCTCTACACGCAATTGTTTATTGATATTTACTAAGCATAGCCTGTGAAGACAATAATCAGGTTGGTGCTCAATAAATCTTCCCTCAATAAATCAACCGAGAAGATCACTATAAAAGCCTGGCTTTTACCTTTACATACACGTTTGTCACACAGGAAGTGATATTAATTTTCTCTTAATAAGGCACACAAAAAAATGCGGAGTACCAAGTCCAGATTAAAACACTATATTATTAAAGGATTTCGCGACTAGTTCATTAACATTTTTCTATAGTATAGCACCTTGCAAAGCGTTTTTGGTAAAGACGATAAGAATTCCGATCAATATATATATATATATATATTTAACGCTCATAAATTTGATATCTAGCTCATAAACATGGTTTCTACTTCACTCCAAAGATGCAAATGTGTAACTTTTTCTATGGCCAATAAATCTCACTTTCTTTTAAAAAAATCTACTCAATTTATACACTCTACACTATGTTCTAAAAATATTCTGGGAGCCATATAAAAAGCCAGGTTTATGAACGCTAATTTTCAAGACAGGATATTATCATCTGTAATTTGATTATAAAAAATCGCCCTGTTCTCCTTTCCTTACTTATGCTCAAATTGTCCTTAGCAAAATCGGTATTTAAAAAAAATATCCTAAGCAACCTTCAGGAAGCAAAACGCCAGACATGTCTTTTCGAAAAAAATTATAATGCACTGATTTTAATTATCAGTCTAAAAATTAAAAATAACGTATTTATATTTGGACTGTTGTCCTCATCTTTGCTGTTGTTATCACGACATTTCGGCCGTTGCGCCCTCCGGTCGTCATCGGTTGCATGTCAACGTGGGTAACCTACAAGCTATTCTGAACAGATACTTTTATTTAATCTACAGGAGTAGACTGTTCGCGTTCCATTGCACATGTCTAGGGATATCTCGTCTATTGTATTGCTTATTGCACGCCCATTTCCACTGAATTAAAGTACACGCTGCTCGGTCCAAGGATCGAACTCATTATTACTATGACACCAAACTGACGAACCAACGCTTTAATCCATAGGCTACTGTCGTATGGTGACATAGAAATTGTGAGTTCAAGCCCTGTCCTGGTCAGTTTGTACTTTGACTCAGTGGAAACGAACGAGGAAAAACTGAGCAGTTCTTTAATATTTTTAAAAGATTTAATATTTTTATGCTCTGTCCATTCAAGATGTAAGCGATCATTACTTTCCACAGATTCGGTTTTTTTTTTTTTTATAGAAATTGCCATGAATTTTCAGCAAAAAATAGTGGAGGGATTTCGCATAGTCTTTTTACGGTTTTCAATTCAGTATTTTCCTCCTCCAATACTGGTCGCCTTCCAAGGCTAAGGAGGCAGTCTACACTGTATTTATCGCATTACAATGAGTAAATTAGTCTTTCTAAAGGACCTCAGTGTGAAAATGACGTAATGTACTAGACCAGAATTTGAACTCGTCTCAGCGATTTCACTTACCAATCGTTGCGATAAAAGCATGTATCAGGAAAATATTTGCTACAATGCTTTTTTTTATTTAGCTAAATGGCGGTACACCAGAAAAATAATAAAATCTAAGTGAGTGTGTTGGAATTTTCTTTTCTTGTCTGGTTCATTGTTTTATTAAGAAACAAGACTTAACTTTTTATGTAGTCATGAATTTATGTCATTTAAATGTTTCTTTTTCCTTTTTAATTTACCACTGAATGTTTCTTCGTTTTTAAGGTCAGAGTTACTGTTAGAGAAACATACATCTATCAGTTGTATCAAGAACATTACCACATGGGAAATTGTTTTTAGTATTTCATTTTCATGAGAATGTACTGGAAAGGAGTAAACACAAGCTTTTTCCAAATATCATTTTTCCATTTCTTCATATATATATATATATATATATATATATATATGTGTGTGTGTGTGTGTGTGTGTGTGTGTGTGTGTGTGCGTGTTTGTGTGTGTGTGTTTGTGTGTGTGTGTGTGATAGACTGAATAATAAAATGTAGGTGTTGAAATAAACGGACTTAGTAGAAACGGACTTAGTAGTAAATGGAATATCACAAGGAGGCATAGAATGGCGAATAAATTTAAAAGCTATGCATATATATGATTACACACACATATGAACATGTCAAAATCAATATATATATATATATATATATATATATATATATATATATATATATATATATATATATGTATATATATATATATATACATATATATATTTGTTGAAACACAAATATAATAGCATTATCTCCATGCAAACAAAGGCTAAAATTAATGGAAACCTTATTAATAAAAGTAAAAAAATCTACACTTAATAATATCAACTATGAACATGGACACAATATCTTGACCGTGTTTTGAAAAATGAAAAGAATATATGAATACATACATGCAACAAACTATTTCGTATTTAACAGTTAAAATAATTCATCCTTGAAAATGGCTAAATGTGTAGCCGAAAGCGCTCGGATTAAAAGAACATTTGGACAGTTTTTTTATATAATTTATCATCTGAAAAGAAAAAAAATAGATCGCATGAGAAATTGTATAAAAAACCTAAATCAAAGCACCTTGTTTGACGTATCCAATGAAATATACATGAAAGAAGGATTGCTGCCTAAACACACACACACACAAACACACACACACACACACACACACACACACACACATATATATATATATATATATATATATATATATATTTTAAAAATATTGTGTTGGATGTCAAAGACAACATAGTCCTGCATATTCTCTTTTGAATTTTCTCATATTTTCTAATGAGATGAATTTTCTCTTATTTTCTAATAAGATTAGAAAATATGAGAAAATTCAAAAGATTATATGCAGGACTATGTTGTCTTTGACATCCAACACAATATTTAAACACATGTTTAAAAGAAAAGTTGCTACCAAATTACACACACACACACACACACACACACACACACACACACACACACACACACACACACACACATATATATATATATATATATATATATATATATATATATATATATATATATATATATATTTATATATACATATATATAAACCGGTGGATGCAGTGTGGAGGAAAAAAATGTATTTTCATTTATGTGAAAGAACTCTATAGTTTACCACCTGATTTAAAATCTTTGAAGAATAGGTACATATAAGCAGAGTAGTAGTTTTTTCATATTTCAGTAAGAGATGTTATATTTATGAGTTATATGGTTATACTTTGAAGAGAATGAAGAATAATTTACTGTGTTACCCTAGCCACAAAACTCGTCATCCCTTTTGGATGTTTTATGACTAAAAATTTCTCTCTGGTATTACTTTAAGTGCTGTAATTCAAGAAAAACAAAATAAGGAACAAGCAGGGATAGAAAATATTTTAATTTAATAAAGGGTTAATCTTGGAAGTTTATGATCCGGGTTTCTTGACCAAATCACTATTACGTGCGACCAGGTATTGCCCTTTCCAAGATGCTAATGATCTTTGCATGAATAAAGCAACGCGTATTTCTGCATAAAATCTTGCCTTGTTGTATTGAGTTTTTAAATAATGAAAGAGTTGAGATCAGAATGTAAAAAAGGCTGTATTCATTTTACTCCACGATGTTGAAGCCTTTATATATCTGGGGCTGAATATCGATTTGAAGCTTGAAACGGGCAGTCATCATACAGTTTTGATAACTATGTCCACACTGTTTATATCTATAAATGCTTTATTTTCGATATTCAAGGCGTTTTCCATATAAATGTAGCATATATATATATCTATCTATATATATATCTATATATATCTATATATATATATATATATATATATATATATATATATATATATATATATATATATATATATATATATAGACCCCTATCTAAAGAGAAAGCAACTGTGCTCTATACCTAGGTTAGCAAAACAGAGTTAAATGCTTCACAGCATCACACAAAGATACAAAGGCACTTAGATTTCACACTATCGCTATAGTTACGAGACAAGAACGTAGATGAAAAGAGGGATTTAATATTTATACTAATTTAATAGGAGAAAAAAAGAGAGAAAAAAAACAATGATCATATAAACAAAAACAAGACAAACTGTGCATGGACTTGAACCCGAGCGACTTTAACTAAGCTGAAGAGAGGGTAAACAATAATCCAACATCAGGCGGCAGAATAGGCGATTAATACTATACCTATACCTACTAATTAACTCCGACTGTTTAACAATCGCTATCCAGTTTTAATATAGGTAACTTTTCTTCTAAGCTATTTTTACAGGATTCTCCATTCTAAGAATTTTTAAAGTTATTTTGGCGCACGCACACACACACACTATATATATATCAGGCCTGACGATTGCATCTAGCATGAAACTCTGTCGCCTCTAAGTGTTGACTTCTATGTTCACTTTTATATTTACACACGCTCTATCTCTGATATTGAGCACTTTATTCCATAAATATAGCACACTTTAAGACTATATATATATATATATATATATATATATATATATATATATATATATATATATATATATATATATATGTAAAGGTCAATGGAAATAAAAAAAAATATATCTTTTGCATTTTTAAGCAAAACCCATTATTTGAGTAGAACTTCGAAAATGAAAATAAGAAAAGGAAAATAAAAATTATAAACATTTATAATTTAATAGGGCTAATTGGAATACAGGGAATTAGTCTAAATACTAGCTGGTCTAAATTATAAGACCATATTTAGACGAAGGTTTAATTAGTAAGCACGTAACGGCTTGTTACATTGGTATGTTGGAGAGAGCATCTTTATTGACTGAAGACATTCTGTAAAGATGCCTGGATCTTTCAGCAAGTTAACGTTGCAATCCATAAAAGTAGTTTTCCTGGCAAATGTCATGATACCTTTTAACCATATATCGTGTTCGCCCGACCTGAACCCCATTGAAAGTGATTGGGGTTGATGTGAAGAGAACTCTATAGAAATGGGTGTGAATTCCAAACACTGCAAGAGCTTCATGAATCCATCTTCACCAGTCGTAATAACATTTAAGCCTGCTATCTGCCGACCCTCTTATCGACCATGCTAAAGTGAATTTTTGGGCATTTCCTACACGGTTTAGGACTTTTTAGGTAATTGGCTTAGAATTTGGCCAACTAATATTTAGGCTAATTTTTTAGTATTCAAATTTCCCTATTTATTGCTAAAAATGTTAATTGTTATCCTTCTTTTTCTGATGTTCAATTTTGTAGCTCTATCAAATAAGTGTTTGCGTCTAAGAATGTAAAAATTATATTTTGTATATATATATTTTCATTAGCCTTAAGATTTGGGCCTATAGTGTGTAATATATATATATATATATATATATATATATATATATATATATATATATATATATATATTTATATATATACACACACACACACATATATATATATATATATATATATATATATGCGTTCAAATATATAGAAAAATAGGAAAGAACACGTTAGATATATATTCCGAAGTTCTTTAGTATTTTTGTTTTTATTTTTAAAAACAGTTCTCAATACATAAGTAGAACCTAAATTATAATTATTTAAAAAAAATAATTACATATATATATATATATATATATATATATATATATATATATATATATATATATATATATATATATAACGTCATGAATTTGTTTTCCTAAAGATAAACGTATTATACTAATAAAGTAATTATTATAAATAATTAAAATAAGTATTTCATGAAATTTATAAATTATAATGCCGTCTACTTGAATATAAGTTTTTTCGGATAAAATACTCTGTGTTTCGAATTTTGTTGCAGTGCAACATTCTGCAATATTGCCAGAGCACTCCTTATTTACCCGCATTAGGGGCTAGGTCATTTATTGCACGTCAAAGATTTCAAGTAGTGTTCAATAAGTGGTTGCATAATGTAGACCTTAAGTTTATCTACATCGCAGTAGCATTCTCATTAAATCAAATTAACTTCAGCTTTTGTTCCTCTGCTCGATCTCATATGTACTGTACCTTAATGATACTTTTGCACCAACCTCGCATCTGTTGCAGGGATTTTTTTAACGATGTTTACTTAATGTTCGTTTCTCCCAAGAAGCAAGGCAAATATGCACGGCAGTGATGTTCAATTCCATGAGATACTTACTATACGAGCATAGCCCAAATGTTATATATTTTATTAAATATTCTGTTCCTTTGTGTTACTGCATAATAAGACAAATTATTTTAGATGGTAACAAATATTTCTAGCACTATTTTCTGCATATTTGGAAACCGGTTTTCACTCGCAAACCTTATACGCACCGAGTAATGTTTTACTGAAAAATAAGACGCTTTCTTGTACAAATCGAAAAACAGTAAAGCAACAGATATATCACATTTAAACGTTTAAGGACATTTGTCATTTTAAAAAAAAATCCAATTATATATGCTCAGCTCTAGGGCCTCATCTCCTGAGGCATAACTTCTTGAATTTTGTATCATGTTAAAACACAGATCATCGTACTATCAATTTAAATATGTCGAACCCTGTCAGTACATAGAGGGCTGGCCGCTTGGGAATACCAGGTGTGGTAAGCTTGCATGTTGGGGTGGTGTAATGAAAAACGGCTCGGAATTGGATCTCGGTTCTCCGATTTCCAATTCCATTCGGGTTCATTATATTTACTTTCACGCGAATACCCTTGGGAAATGTATGGATCCGCTTCTCGCAGGTTATGGGTTAATTCGTATGACTTGTATCAGTTAATCATTATCTGAAAAAGATTTTTATCAAAAAGTAACAAAAATATTTATGTTCAGTTCCAGGGAATCATCTCTAGAGGTAAGCACTTCTTGCATTTTATGAGCTTACGGCCATTACATTTCGAAACACCAGTACCGGCTTGGGAATAGGTGTTGTAATGTTAGATGTGCGGGTGGTGTAATGGATAACAACTCGGAATTGGAAAGCGGAGAGTCGTTTTCCAATTTCAGTCGGGTTCTTTATATTCACTTTTGCCCAAATACCCTTGGGAAAGGTATGAACCCATCCCTTCTCCCCAGAGCTAGTGGAACTTGTATAAGTAAATCATTATTATCACCAAAAAGTCTGGCTTTAAGCTGTAGAAATACTAATCAATCTAGGATAAGGGAATGGAGAGTAAGCTGAAACAATTTCTTCCCTAGCCCCTAGTCGGTCTCACTCTTTAAACACGGCCTTGTGGTTGTGTGGGTACATACATACATACAATATGTGGCATCATATATACGAAAGCGTACTACACGCCCCAAAGACTGGACTCAGAATTACTCTGTCATCAAATTAACTAGCCAATGCTTCAATCTTTTAGATACTTTTTAAGCTAGTACTTGGAGTTTTAAACCTCATTTTGTTGTTGTTTTCTCTGTTGACGCATCTTTGCTTTCAAGCTTACTCGCCGCCATCGACCATTCTCTTTTATTTTAGAGACTTCCGTTCACCACGGCAGTCTTTTTTTTAAAACTTTTTTCTTTTGCCGTGTTAGTTTTGCTCTGACGCATGTTAAAGACGATAGTCCGTCTATAAATAATGATCCAAGAAATTCAGAGAGAAAAGAAATTACAAATAATACATTTTTGTTGGCTGATCGAAAATAGAACAGAAATGAAATAGTTTTTTTTAAAACGAATATGACATTGTCATGCAGAAATATGAACAATGATTACTCGCCCTGAAAAGACCTGCGGATTCATTTAGACGATATGTGCCATAGTATGAAACGAATAGTAATGAAAGTAACTGCAAGAACAAAAAATAACTTACTGCTGTAGCCAAAATAGGAAATATTAGATTATTCATATTAATTCTACTTCTAGCAAAGAAAAGGCTTCATATTATTATGTAATAATAATAATAACAATAATACACACACACACACACACACACACACACACACATATATATATATATATATATATATATATATATATATATATCATGGCAAATGAAAGCACTCAACTTTATCAGAATTTGTTCAGATGTTTCAGACATTGAGGAATTTTTTTTAAATTGTGTAAAATGTAAAGACTATTAACTTAAAAGATTGAAGCAAAATATTTTTTTAAAACCTCAGTATATTTATTTTCCATATTTGAATATCGGTCGATGGATGAATGTAACTGTAGGTTCGGGAAAACTCGCAGTGAAAATACAGAACCTACTGTAGCTAATTATTCTATGATATTATCGACTAGATACATTGCAGTTGCAAATACATTCTTTTACTATAGCTGCGTAGACAGAATTCCTCAATCGTTTAACTTAATCATGAGTGTTATACAAATATGAATGGACGCAAAGACTCACTCAGATATTTGTAATTGACGTTATTTCGGAATTATAAATGCCTGGCATGAACGCAAAGCGAAAGTATTCATAGATAAAAGAAAAAAGAACTTTGTAAAAAATTCAATTTGATCCATATATGAAAATGTTATCTCGTCTTTGTAATAAAAAAGAATTTGTAAAAATGAATGTCGCCTTCCTGGCAGACGACAGAAGGAATTTAAATGAAAATGAATAGATTCATTACTATTTTTGTATTATTATTTGCTCGTCACACAAGTAATACATAGTGGCTGACACGAGAAATTAAGTAACAACATATCTCCCCCATTCATGTGTTGTAGTTATTTACGAAAATGTCATCGTTTAACTATTCTTTTAATTTCTAATTTCTTAAGTCTGTCCCAGGGTACTTCGGAACTATTCTCAGCGCTCCGATAAGGACTGCTATGGCCATCATCTTCATGTTAGGAAACTGACGTTACTATTAATATTGGAAACACATGCATTATTTTTTTTTATCATTCATGACTAAAATATCTCCACATTTATCTTTCTTTCTTTTTTCTTTCTTTCTTTTCTTCTTTCTTTTTTGCTTTCTTTCTTTTTTGCATTCTTTCTTTTTCGCTTTCTTTCTTTTTTGCGTGCTTTCTTGCTTGCTTTCTTTCTTTCGTGCTTGCTTGCTTTCTTTCTTTTTTTCTTGCTTTCTTTCTTGCTTGCTTTCTTTCTTTCTTTCTTTCTTGTTTTCTTTCCTGCTTGCTTTCTTTCTTTCTTGTTTTCTTTCCTTCTTTCTTGCTTACTTTCTTTCTTTCTTGCTTGTTTTCTTTCCTGCTTTCGTTACTTCTTCGTTCTCTTTTGTCCTGGGTATGACGATAAGCTACATCTTTATCCCCCCCTCTCTCTCTCTCTCAATGACAATGACATCCGCGTTCTGGGTAAGACATTAAACTACATCCAACGGCAAGTCCTCTGATTGGAGGTTTGAGGATTGTGGAACCACGTCTTAATTGCTGGTGTTCCCAGGTCCACCCTCACCGAGAGTGGTAGACCTGTTAGAATCCCAGCTATGGCAAATAGTTGATTCGACAACAGGGGTCAAAACGCCGTGAAGGTGTAAAAATAGGTATTAATACCAGCAATACATTGTTGAGGAAAAAACAATTCCCAGTAATATATTTTGGGGAGAAAAAGTTATTACCACCCAATAAATTTTTGAAGAAAGTGGTATTACCAGTAATATATTTGTGTAGGAAACATTATCACTAGCAATGCTTTTGTGAAGGGAAATTAATTTCCAGTAATACATTTTTAAAGGAAAATTATTACCAGCAATACATTTCTTAGGAAAAAATATATTATCAGTTATACATTTTTGAAAAAAAATATTACTAGCTATACATTTTTTTGAAAAAAATATTAGCAGAAATAGATTTTTGATGGATAAAAAAGCATTACCAGCAATACATTTTTGAAAACAAAATATTACCAGCAACAAAAATTTTATCAGCATTAAATAACGCATTGAGGTCGACATGCCGTAAAACGAACTAAACCAATCCTCTTTTTTTTCTTAACCTGCTGAGTATTAACTCACAAGTAATAACTGGTGACTTACACTGGAGAGTAAATGCAAAGGGATCTCCACAATATGGGTGTACTTTATATACTCTACAATATTTTAGCTGTTTTAAAAATTACTGTGACTTGATCTGTGCCGATACTTTTCCTGTGTTACAAATACTTTTTGTCTGGTATGAAATGATAAAAATATCTTAAACATTTCCAGAAAATTACGCGGTTCCATTGCTAGTCGCAAACTGTATTCATGAAAGTTTTCAAATATCCTTATATTTCTTTTTATGTCCAGATACTCTTGCTGAACTGCACTGGTTTACAAAGAAATTGAAGCAAGCATGAAAATAGTTGTTCTAACCTAATATTTGGATGCCGATTTCAGAAACGGAATCCGTTTTTACTCATCACCTCTAGTTTTTTTTTGTATACACAGATTACGATGAATACATTGTCATCTAAATTTCACAAAAATGAAAATAAAACTGACATCTCATTTTAACAGATATATTTACCAAAATTACACAAAATATCTTGAAATACTAAAGAGTACATGTATTTATTAAAATCGAAATTGACCACCATCACAACATCCAGCCGAAGTTGGAATCTCCTACAACTCTCCTAGGTGGTCTCTTTAATTTGGTGAATGCTGCCAAAATCCTTGCCATCAGTTAATCTTTGGTGTTAAAAAAAGTGTTTTGTTGGTCTCTCGCTCAACTGCGCCCTACACATAATAAAGGGGGTTGCTGTCTGGGAAGTTAGGTGGCCAGATGTAAGGAATGATGTGGTAGCAGAAATCGGCAGCCATAACTCTGGGTTATCCTCTTCGTGTGGCATGGTGCAGAGTTCTGTTGTCAAACATAGTGTCTTCCAGCAGCTGCACTCTTGACCCAGAGCAGCACTAGCTCCTCAAGTCACTCGATGTAGGCCTCCGTGTTGAATCTGAATGGAGGCATAACATCGCCATTACTCGTGATCATTCCAAACACCTTCGTAATCAAAATTAGACCCATCCACCTCTTTCCGAATCCTCTGCACTATCCTAAGACTGACATCCAAACACTCTGAAATGTTCGCATTGTTGCATCCGGCGTAAATTCTAAGTACAGTATGCTGTTTCCCCTCTGGCAGAATGAATTGCATCATAGTGTTTATTTTCTCATAAACGGTGCCCAACTGACCCTAAATAAATAAAAAAAAAAACGACGCGCATGCATGAAATTAAAAATATAAAATGGCGACATACGTGTATAGATATTTTATATTCTTATACGGCTTCCTCGGTCGAGATTTGATCATTTTAAAATACATGAAGTCAGAATATATGTTAAAAATAAGCTTTGATCATTCAATACAAGTTGTTTGTTTTTGTTTAGCGGCATATCAACCTCTATGGATTCATACCTTTCCCAAGATTTCTGGGTATGACGATAAATTACATCCCACAGAAGGGCCTCTGATCCTGAGGTTTTGAAAAGCCTGGAACCTACCTCTTAATTGATGTTGTTCTCAGATCCACACTGACCCGGAGTGGTAGCACCTGTTAGGGTCCCAGATATGGGCAAAAAGTGACTCACAAACAAAAACAAAAGACTATGAAATTATAAACATATTTTCTTATAGTAAAATTACCAACAATACCTGTTTATAGCAAGATTTTAGCAAAATTACTAACAATATATTTTATCTATAGTTGAAGCCATAATATTGTCTTCAAAATATTTATATTTCGACATTAAATAACACATAGATGTGTTGATATACCTCTAAACAAAATCAACCAACCTGTCCTATGGGGTATTTGCAAGTAAGTAAATATAACGAACCCAACTGGAATTGGAACTTGGCCCTCCGATTAAAAATTTCGGGTCATTATCCATTACACTACCCGCGAATCCGAGCTTATATCAACTGGTATTCCCAAGCGGTCACACGTCTAGCTTCTAAACAGGCTCTGCGATGTTTAATTCCGGTGACAGTACAGTCCCATGTGATTCAGTGATTTAGCCGTAAGCCCCACTCACTTCAAATTACTTAGCAAATATCTCGGTGTAGTTATAAGCTGAAGAATGAGTTATAAGAAACTTATTATAGGTGATAAGGAAATTGAACATAGACTATGGAGTAGATAGTCACGCCTATCATCCGGTTCAAACTACTATCCGCTCTTTTGAACTGTAGTAGGTTTATCGCTTGTTACCTATTTAGTGTTTACGATTTCTTCTAAAGTCTTCTCTGCCTCTTTTACTCTAACTAGGCACTTGAGTCTTAGTAGCATTTTTGCCTTGCTTGGGGTGAATTTATTAAAAATAATTTCGTCCAATAGGACAAATTGCCTCAAAACCAAATTTTTAACCTAAAAACTGGTATTCTTAAATACTAAGTAAAAACAATTGAGTCTTCAATATGTTTTAAAAATATGCGTTTATTATTCATTATATGGATCAGTCATAACCAACTTAGTAAAGAGATCAGGAAATTGAACATAAGATAGTAATGGTAATGCTAATATTAGCCCTTTCCCTACAAGGAAACATATGGTATTTATTGACTGAGCAGCAAGTACTGCTTTCGGTTGAAATTGATGAAATCTTTCTTTTAAACCTATTTATCTGGAAAATGTTTCTCAAGTCCAGTAGCTGTTATCGATTCCAGTACTGATGTGGGTCACCTTTGAAACCTTTTATTTGAAGTAGTGTGGAATGTTACCATCTTAATTATGTCATTATTTTTCCCTTCAAATTGCATGTGTTATCCATTTTAGTTGATCCTGCCGTTGGTAGTCCTAAATTATTGTGGTTTCTATATTTGGTACAGTTCATTGTCTGTGATTCCGTAGCGTTAATCTACAATGTTCAAAGAAGTATGGTCATTGCCAAAACACTCTGGCCTAACTCGCTCAAAAGGCTTTTTTAAACCATTGATCTTGGGAAGAGTTTGTATACATCTGACAGTTTAGATATTGCTGAATGTGTTTGGCGCCATGCCTGACATTCGTATGAAAATCTCGATGTGACGAGGCTATTTATGAACATGACTCAAGTTTTCAGGTTGATGTTTTACTTTTGAAGTAACTTGCTGTTTTGGGAGAGAGAAAAAACTAATTCTGGTGCAACCTACTCTATGTTCAATGTACGTATATCCTGTACCGAATTTGTTATAAATGTAAAGCTGATCCATACGCTGAAGTGTTTAGCATTTACTATATCGAAATACTGATTTTTTTATGATGGGTTCAGCGTAAATGCCATCGATTATTTCATTCCAATTTCAAATCATAGTTTCTGTTTTGGACATGTTTATCTTGGGTCCTATTTCTTCGAAACACACGATAGATGGTGTGAATTTTCTATTCAAGATCATTCTTTTCTCATCTATGAATAGCGATGTTATCAGCATAAACCACCACCCACTCATCATCAGTACATTGGCTTCGGTAGAGAAAGCATGATTTTAAAACATATGTGGTATACACTCGTATATGATAACTGTTTAGTCATGCCCGGTAAGCATGACAGTTGCTGGCAGGTTGACTTATAACTGATTGTTCTCCAGACTTTACATCGATAGTGACTGTTGAAGCCGACGAGAGACTTACATAGTTTGCCGCAAAGACTTCAAACTAAATCAGCGTTTTCAGCCTGGCGGTAAGGCATCTTAGGTAGAAGGTAATTATATATTTCCAAACGTCTCATTAGTTGGGATTGGTTCTTGTAGACTTTAATGCATACATCAAAGGCAAGTGGCTCTGCAATATCGAAATTAGCATTATCTGTGGGTTGGTTGTCTATGTGACTCTTGCGGTGTTTGTGGAGTCCTGCGTTTGACAAGCATATCTGGCCAGCCTCATAGGAAAAGAAAACTGAGGAACAGCTGGGTCTATTTCCTTTCCCACGTGGGCAACTCTTTTGGTCTTTGTCAGGCTTATTGACTTTGCATGTAACGAGGGACATCCTTCATATATTTGTTTCCTCCACTTGTTTCTGTCGTCAGCGTATATTTCCCAGTTTATGAAGGTCGAGATCGAATTACGACAGCGAGTCTTTGTCATAGTCCTTGAAACGCTCTTCATTTTATTAACACGTCTCTTTATATATACGTATATGATAAATACTTATTCATTACGTATTATTAGCCCTTATTTCATTTTAGCATTTTAATTTTTCGTATTTAAAAAAGCAACGTGATAATCCAACAGTTAGATGTGAATACGTGCTCTTTTTTCACTTGGACCTTTATCTCTGACACGACGCCGTTACAGGGTTGGCTACTAAGATTTTCAACAGATGGCGCGTTAAAATAAGTCATGCAGATGTATTATTATACCTCTGAATGCAACAATCTTCTTGTTTGATTTTTTTCTGTAAGAATATTGGCTTTAACAGTCTCAAAATACGCGTTTAGCAATCGAAATATATATATATATATATATATATATATATATATATATATATATATATATATATATATATATATATATATATGCATCTTTTAAAACGAGTCTGCCGTGAAAGAAAAGCTTTGTACATAGATTTAATTTATGTTTACTGATCTTTTTTATGATGGATTCAGGGTAAGTACCATCGCTTGTTTCATTCCAATTCCACATCATATTTTATGTTTTGGAAATGTTTATTTTGTTCTATTTATTGGAACACATGATAGAGGGTGTTGATTTAACATACATACGCATACATAAATGCATACCTACAGATATGCATACCTAAATACTAACACATATCACACACGCACACACACACACACACATATATATATATATATATATATATATATATATATATATATATATATATATATATATAGATAGATAGATAGATAGATAGATAGATAATATTAGTGGCAAATATACACATACATATGCAATCATATATCTAAAATATAAATATATATACATATATACATACATATACATACATATATGTATAAAAAATAATTCCAAGAGTATAGAATCCAGGTAGAACTCAATGTCCAGGACAGAGTAAGGATATATCACTCATAGGGAGTACGCTGATGTACTCAGGTGAAGTTGAATTCATAAACGTGGAATTTTTGTTGATATTCTTCGAGTATACTTTTAGGATAATAAAAACGTGAGAATGTAAATGAAAAACACTGTATCTGAACATTTCTTAAAATACGTATGTTCTTCCAGATTTTATGACCGGATCCAATAGTGACATATATTTATATATGTAACTAACAACCATTACACAATTTCACACTTACGTGCCTACACGCAAAGAAATAAAATAAAATGCGCACATACGTCAGTTTTACAATTCTAGTGTCCTTTCTGTCTATACAACTCGGCATATCATCTTCAGAATTCATGTGAAAAACTATAAAACAAATAGACAGGAAAGTAGCGGTAGTGTCATTGTTTTATGGAATAAAGTAAATATACTTTGCTTTAGATAATATACATACATACATACATATATATATATATATATATATATATATATATATATATATATATATATATATATATATTTACAGGGTGACCCCAAAAAACGGGAACTTTTTAACAATCCAATAAAACCAAGAGTGATGGAAGAAAAATATTTAATCATAGTAATTGAAACCTTAAAACATTCCATTTAAGAAACAATGATGGAATTTTAATTTTTTTTAAATTACGTTCTGTAGATGGCGTACTCCTGTATGCATTCTTGAAATCTGCTGTTGGGATTCCTCATTGACTGCTGCAACATCTCAGCTGGGATACGGTGAATTTCATTCTCGTTACTAAAATGGCGAAATGTTTACTTGCTCAAGGTCACTGTCTCGCAGTGTTGCTACTTGCTCATGTCGGGCAATACGCACTTCAAAGATTCCCGTTTTTTTGGTCACCCTGTATATATATATATATATATATATATATATATATATATATATATATATATATATATATATATATATATGGAATAACGACATATAAATTTATATATATCAAGAATAATTTTGGAGGAAACATGTATGACAAAGTAGAAAGCGTTATCGTGTGTCGCGTTTCGTCCCTTTGGACTTCATCGGACTAAATTTGTTTACATTGCAGCGACTTCATATGCGCAATAATGAGTGTTTCTTGTAATTTTCTTTTGGGTACCTAATCGAGCCAATTACTTTTAGATTTCTTTCCTTTTTTTCACCATCATCTTTGTTATTAGGTATTCCTCAGTGTAATAAGTAGAAAATTTAATAACAAAAATGATGCAACGAAAAAGAAAAAAAGTATCTAAATGAAATTACCTACAACATATACCCAAAACATATTAATTTCATTTTTCTAAATTTAAAATTCCCAGCGTCTCTCGTTCGTGCGCACGTGCAGTCGCATCAACGTAAACAAACCTAACCCGATGAAATCTTAAGGGACAAAACGCGTCACACGAAATCTTTTCCACTTTCTCATACATTTTTCCATGTATTGACATTGCATTTGAACTTTTGCAGACTAAAGTTGGCTGGAAAATCATAGGGCCGGAAGAGAGTTCTACAGACGAGTTGTGCGAGAAAAGAAACGTCATCACAGAAGTTACGTTGATACGACTGCACATGAGTTGCCGTACAGGACAATTTTGATTTCACGATTTGATATGAACGATGGATCAGCTTAAAGGTTTGCCCTGAGATACCGTAACTTTTCAGCTTTTGAAGTCTGGAATATCAGACACTGTCAAAGGCTTTAGAAATGTCCAATGCTACAGCTCGGGATTCACCATTTTTATCTAGAGCATGTTAGACTTTTTCAGCAATTATCGTTATCACATTAGGGGTTAATCTGGAAAAACGAAAGCCGTTTTGATTGTCTGGGGAAAGGCCTTGCGGTGATAGATGATGAACCAATTCAGCAATGATTAGTGCCTCTAGGAGTTTCCCAAAAAGAGGTAGAAGATTAATAGGCCGATAGTTGGATGAGTCGGACGGTTCACCAGAATTCTTAAAAACTGGAACAACAGATAATGACTTGCACGATGCAGGGAGGCATTTATTATACAGTTTAGAGATAACAAGAGCTAGTTCGGGAGCACACTTATTGATCATTATTACAGGGCTACCATCTGCTCCACATGCCTTGTCGGAATACAGGCCAGAGATGATAGCAGAAACCATGGAAGTGGTTATATGCATATCACTCAACAGAGACTCACTTCGAAGTGGAAGGTTAGGCAGAGAAATTCCATAAGAGTCAAGCCATAACGTGCTGGCCGTAGTCGGGAATCTATTTTTAAAAAGTCTCATATTACACATATGATCAGTTAAACAAAAGTAATCTTTGGGAATCAAATATTTCAGGATTACGTGTCCAGATCTGGCCCGCATTTCTTTTTTAATTTGCTTACGCAGTCGGCCTGATTCCAAAATGGTAGCATATGTTGGACTACGGCCTCTTGGAGTAAAGTTGAAAACACTGACAATTTTAATTTGAAACACTGTAATTTGAGAACAGTATTTTTTTTCATTTGAAATATACTATTGAAATTCAGAGAGTTGTGTCCATTTAAATTGGAAATGTTCATTTTCTAAGCGCAGCTTAGATGTAGCGCAATGTCGAATACGTGGGGCACCCAGTGAGGTTTGAACTCACTAATTAGTTCTAATGGTTCTAACGAGACAAACCTACTGACAATTACACCACGTCGAAGTGGACAAAAAATTGGGAATGTGTGACACACTGACATATACATTTATTATATATATATATATATATATATATGTGTGTGTATGTGTGTGTGTGTGTGTGTGTGTGTGTGTGTGTGTGTGTGTGTGTGTGTGTGAAGACAGAAAGAATAAATACGACTAAATAAAAGCTAAAAGAAATGATCCGGGTTTGAACAGGTTAACTGGAATCAAGAAAAAATATACCTAAACCCAGTGAAAAGAAAGTGCTCAAAAGTGCAGAGCTAAAATTATAAAACCAATCCAGAAAAGCGAAGGAACTCATTCTACGACTCACAATATACAGATATACTCAATAAATTAACAAAGATTCAATCAGGTAGATAATTCATAGATACAGAATGTTTAGGTCTAGAACTCGATACTGCATAGATAATGTCAGCTTTCATTCAGTGTTGATTCTTGTCTATCTACAAAAACGATGTTATAATTTTCTCATATGATAGTTATTATTATATTTAGTTCATTAATAATAAGCAGTACAGTTAATTTTCTTCTTGATATCAATATTCAAAAAACAATTAAGTAGATAACGGAATTTGAATTGATAAGATCAGAATACTCTGGTGTCTAAAATCTAGTGAATATGTTGCATGGGAAAGAATACGTTTCATAACTCAGTATCAATTTACAGCTTCACTGTTCTATAAACGGACTTGTTCTTCAATTCCGTTGCTCAGCCATCGAAAGCGACAAATGTAACTCCTTGTAGTAACAGATTCGTAATATAAAGTAATTTTTAAATTTTCTCGCTACGACCAAGAAAAGATTCGAAAAAAACATTCTGATGATTGGACCTTTAGTTAAAGTTTTGGAAATGGGGATAGTCAGATGACTGTTCCGTCCCCCACTCTCGTAGTTCACTTTTCATATATCGAAAATTATTTTCAGCAGTATTTTTTTTCTAAAAGTATTAGGTTAAGGCTTCATATTTTTCAGAGTCTAACCATGACTTTCGGCAGTTCAGATTTACGCAGTGAACACATTTTCACTCCCAGTGACAATATTGTACAAAAGATTTTATCTAATAATGTCCAATACTTCAGTGTAGAAATTAATATGGAACGTATTTCTTTGATTTTTAATATTTTTCATCCATTACAAATGTTTCTACAATTGTGTTGCTGAAACCCAAGCTTTAATATAATTTAAACGATGGTTGTATGAGGAAACGTTTACTAGTCATCACTTGCAAATTCTTGTAGTATTCTGCCATTTGCTAATGTTCTAAAAAAGAAGATGAATCTATTTTCAAGTTCGTTAACCACTCAAAACATGTACGAATTCCAAACAAACCATCTTTATTGCCTTCATAAAACATTTGACGCCTCAGCACTGGGTAGAAAAAAAAATTAGTGAATGCAGAGCAATTAAAATCGGTTTTCAAGGCAGCTTGGAAGTTTTCAAAACACCTAATATATATATATATATATATATATATATATATATATGTATGTATGTATTCTAGAGAAATCTATGACAAATGGAAATCGGTTTTCAAGGCAGCTTGGAAGTTTTCAAAACACCTAATATATATATATATATATATATATATATATATATATACATAAATATATATACATATATATATATATATATATATATATATATATATATATATATATATATATATATATATGTATGTATGTATGTATGTATTTTAGAGAAATCTATGACAAAATGGAAATCGGTTTTCAAGGCAGCTTGGAAGTTTTCAAAACACCTAATATATATATATATATATATATATGTATGTATGTATGTATTCTAGAGAAATCTATGACAAAATGGAAAAACTTCACGTGACGCGTGTCGACTTTTAACACGCCAGCGGACGAAAGTTTTATTTATGTTGATGCGACTTCACATGCACACGAAGGTGAGGAAACGCTGAAACTTTTTTATTTTCTTTTTAATGTTTATTTTGGGTATATCTGATTTTGTTTCTTTTTCTTGTTTTTAGGTCTTTATTACTTACGTTATTCAATATCACACGTTGTGATAAGAGAAGATCTACCAAGAAAGGTAAAATCGGGTACGAAACCTGGATATAAATTGACGGTGGATGATGTTATTGAAGCGCTTTCTATAGACTTTTTTCTTAGTAAATATTTTTCGTATCTTTTACTTAAAACAGCATTATTAAACGAAATTATTATCATACCTATTACTGTGAGCAACTAATGAAATGAGAGTGTTATTTTATAAAAAATCACTGTTGTGTTCATATAATCTTTTATTTAAATTCTTTAAGGTTTCTCTTATGTGTTTTTTGTGGCAATTATTACAGGTAGTAGAGTAGATAAAGTAAATTTCTTTTAAGTTTTAATTTATTTTGTTTTGTATTAATTAAGATGTAATTGTTTTAAAAGTAGTTGTAACAAATTTTGTTAATCTTCTTCTTTTCGGTTGTAGTTGTGATATGATTGGTTGGTAGAACAATATAGTTCCCAAGTATTTTTTGTTTCGTAAGTGAATTCTATAGCACATTCGAATTTCTGAATCACATTTGCCGTCGTCTGTTGCTAACCTAACTAGATAGTGAAATGTCTATATCTGCTTGATTCTAACATCCAGGGTACATAACTCATACATTGGTCTGGCTTTCTTTTTTTTTTTTTGCTGACGTCCATGCTATATTTCTTTTTACATTTAATGCTCACTTCTTCCTTACTTTTATTTTATAGTGATTTTTCTTATCTTTATTTAGTTTTCTTTCTGATTCTCCGATCAGCAAAGTGATATCCGCATATCTTATGCGGATGCAAATTCATCTACTGGTAATAAATCCTGGTAGCACATATAGTTTTCTTAGGAATGTCTTGCTCTATAGGCTAAATAAATCCGTTAAGAAAATGTATCCTTGTTTTACTTCGTGCATTCATTGAAATCATTTTCTGTGCACATACACCCTCTTTGTCACCTAGTAGTGTTTACAGGTTAGGATCAAACTGAATACAGCACTCCGTTTTGAATGCTTATATGTTCTGATGAGACGATAATTCACAAGAATACAATATCTGCTACGTGAAAATATATTTGCTAAGAAGTTTCTCTTTATCAGTACTTTCAAGAAACAATCTCATGACTCAGATTAATGCTACCTTTGTTATCGTCATCGTTTAAGAAGTAAATTTACAGATATCCTATATGTGTGGTATCTGTAAATGCAACAGATTACATATATATCAGTTGCATTGTTTTTCGTTTATATCTAAGTCTTATTGTGAAGAGGCATTTATAACTTTATACTTATGAGAATTCATGCGTTTGCCGCCAATGTATGAAGGCGACGCATAAAACCATCCGCTCATAAAAACTGTTTCGACGCATGCGTTTTTGTGATTTAGCAAACGGAAGTAAAAATGTCTATTAATATATCTATCTTTACAGTTTTCATGAAATAAAAATTCGTCTAAAATGTGCAAACTACCGGGTAATATTAAAAAAAGAGACTTTTTTATTGGACCAGTAAGCGCACTATATTTTTCGGCGTGTTTTTTTTTTTTAAGATTTCTATTCATTGTGCTTCCGTTCTTTATAGAAAGGCAAACATTTCTTTTCCCGCTACTCATCGCATATGTTTTTCATTAATTTCCTGCCATCATATATGATGCGGATATTTCATTCACATGTGACAGGTTGCGTTATAATTCAGTAAAGGAAAAAATCTCTGTGTATCAGCAGATTTAAAGGCTTGATATTATAGTATAAACATCTAAAAAATAAAATAAGTTCTAATCCACGTCATTTATCCATGAGTCAACTTTGACTAAAGTGCCGTAGGTGATCCTCCCATGGGCGAATTCTTCGAAATCAGAGAGGTCCCCCTGCTCTGTGCTATGTTCCAATCTTGTGGTTGTGTGAACCATTGTACTAAACTGGAAGAGTCCATTATTTTCTATCGCAGCTCAAAATGTGGAGGTGCCAATACATTTTTCGAGACGACATGTGGGGTAGACTTGTTTTTAAAGTTATCCTCTAGCCTTTGCCGAAAAGGTAGGACCTACAAGTCAGCAGTGGTTTGAATTCAGAGTTTTCCTTAATCTAGACTGGTTGCCAATCAAGGCTAGAGGACACAGTCTGTCCTGCTATTTAACCATAGTAGTGAAGAAGAGATCGATTCATAACTTTCCCAAGAGTATCAGCACTTAAATAAATGCAATACACTCGACTTGAATTCGAAATCGGCTCTCTGGTTCTTCAACCCGAACCGTTATCCATTACTTTACCGGCCTTCCATTCTTGAGTATATCATAGCGTAAAGTGTTGTATTCGTTTCTATGTGCATATATATATATATATATATATATATATATATATATATATATATATATATATATATATATATATATAGTTAAACAGATGTTGACTAAGTATGACTTTATCAAACACAAGTCTCTTTGGTACCGCAACTTCACGAATTCAAGGGAAATACTAGATTGTGAACAAGTTATCAACATTTAACTGCTAAAATTGCTAGTTGTAACCGTAAGTTCTATTCTAATAGTTCCTTCTCTTGCACTTCTGACATGTCTACCTTGCTTCAGGCCTCTGTTTTTCTTCCAAATACAATTTGAAAAATTTAAATGCGATACCACCCCTCATATGTTTTACTGAATCCTGTTTCTTTTATTGACCTTTCCCTGTATAAGTTTTCTTGGTTTTTACACTCTCGGTAACTTTTTGTATCTTACTGGCTTCATCACGTTGCTCAGGCGAAATTATGAAAAACAAATAATAACAGTAGATATCATTTATAAATCTTCCTATCTCTTTATGTTTTTTCATCTTTTTTATTATCTGAAGTCTGTGAGACCATGAATAACTAAATGGAAAATAATGCCCCCATTGGATGAAATACTAAATTGAAAAAAAATATGCAACAAAGAAATGAACTGAAGAGGAAAAAATGTAATGGAAAAACTAAACGAAGAATTTTTTATTTAAATTAGTTAACTCTGAGAAATCAGTATCTATGAGAAATTGAAAACGAGATTAATGAAGCCAAATAGCATAGACAATATGTTAAAATGTGAGGAAAAATGAAAATAACACCATACAATTAAAACCACAACAGAAGAATTGCCCGGTTCTCAAAAAACACTTTGAAACATATTTCAACCCTGACTACACGAAGCCCGCAGAATTCGAATATATAACAAAATACATCCAAACATTATACAATCCGTCTCAAAACAAACAATAACGTACCGACTGATGAGGAAATTAAGAAAGCTATTTGTTGTGAGACCGATACTTTCCTACATCATGGACTCACCCAGTACTATATTATTATGTGAATGGTAGTATCATGGAAGTAGCACCAGTAATGGTGCTCTGCTGTCGAACTCTCTGTTTGGCAGAGAGGAACTCGGACGAGGCTTTGCCGCAGAGCAAAGTTTCGTCCGGGAAGGTAGACAGTCCCTAAACTCGTGTATACGGGTTGTAAATGGGCATATTTTTGGCCGAGCCTACGGGCTCGGTAAGCCCACGTTAAACCGGCTTTGTGCCACATTCGACCCGTGTGTGTGTGTGGGGGGGGTTGTTAAATATCGTAGCACTAGTAATGCGCAGCCGCGTACGATACCAATATCGGACACCACTGGATAGTAAGCTCTGCTTACTCTTACACTATTCTTTGTAACTTTTCTGTTTAATATATCTTTCTTACGTCTAACCCGTGTTCCGTGTTTTCCTTCCGTGGCCCCCTACTTCGGGTCCACATCACTATTAAAAATAGGTAAGAATAAAACATTACTTGACATTGAAGCTGAACCTTTGAAAATAGCTTACTTTCTCCCCGAATTCAATAACATATTTCTCTGTCATGAAAGAAGACTGTAATCAAAATTTAGAGTTTATCACGCATTAATACTCCATGGAAACAAAAATGTAGTTCTCAACAACTTCACATATACAAAGGTATCTGAGTTGGATGCATTATAAAGAAAGTATTAAAGAACATTATATCAACACGGCTTTCATCGTTTTGTAAAAGTCAGCTATTCACAACCAATTTGGTCTTCGTTTTGGTAAGGAATATAATGATGATATATATGTCACCAAAAACTCCAGAAAATTCCATACCTCTATAATAAGAACATAATTATCTTACATCACCATATCACATCAGTATACACTCCCTCTTTTCATCGATTAGAAATTGTGTTCTAAGTTCCGAATTCACTGAATGCATCAGTCTAATAGTGAAACTTTATCAACCAACTTTTACATGTCTGGCGAGGATCACTATACGGAATTATTAAAAACCTCATCGGGACTATGAAAAGGAAGAAATGAGGGCATCGGGCTATTTTATCTTTCGCAAACTGTGCACTGCGCATGGGCAAGCTTAGATGTGAATACATGTGCATTGATTATTTTAAACATTCCATAATACATCCCAAATGAAGCCCCCAATAGAAGATAACTACCCTGCTTTCCCACCCGAGAACAATGTACTGATGATCAGAGGAGTTATGTTAATAACATAGGTATGTATATTTGGGATAAGAATGATATTGAACAGAAAATCATCCTCTTCCAAGTGTTCAATGACATAGGGCTCACAGTAAACTATTCTAAAACAGAAATTATGACCTGGAATTGGAATGAAAGCAGTGAAAGCGCCTATTGTGAAATGACCATACAAATTCAGGCCGTGGAATTAATAAGTACTAAAAAGGCCAAATCCCTCGGTGTATGGATCAATTATAACAGATAGGAGATGAGGAAACTGAACACAGAATACGTCGCGCGAGAATTGCTTTCGCCCAACCAAAAACTTGCTACAAAACGAAAACAGTGTCCTTACAACTCGAGTCATGTTCTTAAATAGTCTCGCCAGATCGAGACTTTCATGTGGATGTATGGCATGTCGCCAACCCGTTCAGAAATATCTAAACTGCCAGCTGCATATTTTCGCTAAGATCAATTATTGATATGGTTTTGAGAGAGTGAAACTTGTGGATCTTTTTAAAGCTTGTTAACTGGCACTACACAATCACAAACAAAGAAATATACCAAATAACAGAAACATCATTACTTGAGGACTTTTAGCAGCAGCAACTGCTAAAATAGCTATCACATAACTCGAAGATGTTGACATTCGGCACTATAACATAACTCAAGATGTTGACATTCGGCACTATAACATAACTCAAGATGTTGACATTCGGCACTATAACATAACTCAAGATGTTGCCATTCGGCACTATAACATAACTCAAGATGTTGACATTCGGCACTATAACATAACTCAAGATGTTGACATTCGGCACTATAACATAACTCAAGATGTTGCCATTCGGCACTATTTCAAGTAAAAGATAAAGAAAGAAACCTGTACCCATAACGATAATGAACTGGAAAAACCTATTTTTTTGAAAAAATTGTTTAAAGAGAAAGATTTTATAAATTTCAGCTGATAGTAGTACAATCTGCACAATCAATGAATATCGAAGGTTTCCTTATAAGGAAACTGCTAATATTATCATTATATCAGAATTGCTAGGTTCTGCATTTGTGGCAAGTCTAGGCAAGCTGTGTCTGCCACAATGCCAGATCGGGAAAATGTATTTTCTTTTTAAGTTTTTACCCAATTCTCTATTTTGAAAAGATATGCCTACGTTGCAGCGTCTGAAAATAGAAATTTTTACCTGGCATGAATACTGGCCAAACACACACACACACACACACAGAGAAGTGCTGACCAGTTTTTAAATCACACACACACACACACACACACACACAGAAGTGCTGACCAGTTTTTAAATCACACACACACACACACACACACACACACACACAGAGAAGTGCTGACCAGTTTTTAAATCACACACACACACACACACACACACACACACAAGCACACACACACACACACACAAGCACACACACACAGAAGTGCTGACCAGTTTTTAAATCACACACACACACACACACACAAGCACACACACACACAGAAGTGCTGACCAGTTTTTAAATCAAAGAAATGAACTTACGCTCGAAATTCCCTAGAAACCTTGCTTTGGGGGGGATATACACTTGAAGTGTTGATTCTTTTATATGGTTGCTGGCACATATGTGGCTACATATATATCTGTTCTGTGTGTGTGTGATTATATTTCGTATCACGTGCTTTTATGTTTTTTATATGTAGTTAGATGTATGATCGTCTTGCCGATTTATACATCATATTTAATTCTAAATTAATATCTTTAATATTATTATCTATACATTAGTTTACTCACATTTTATATCTTTTATTATTCTTTGCTAAAAATACTTTTAATTTACCTATTTTAAATAATTTATTGATATTTTATATCATTATTATTATTATTATTATTATTATTATTATTATTTTATTAAGGTTATCTTTATTAGACTAACTAATTTCAAATTGTGTTGATTTGTCCTGCCTAAAATAACAGGCCATATCAGTCAATTTGCTGTATTTCTTTCAAATCTGATGACACACCACATAACTGGATGTACAAACATTCTAGCCTTTAAGGGAAAAATTCGTGGCCTGGTCATTCTAGTTTAGTTTTACTACAATCCCTTCATTTCTTCCTTCTTCCCTTTCTTTCCACACACTCACTCACTCATTCTCTCTCTCTCTCTCTCGTTTTAAGAAGAATTTTATATTCGAAAATCTGTTATTTTCCTTCTTTCTTCTTCTAGCTCTTTCCTCTCTCTTGATTTCTCTTCCTCCTTTTAATCTAGTATATCTGTCCGGAAACATTGTCTCCATTTATTAAGACATTTCGATCAGAAGTGATGAATATATAGAAATAAATAGGTTTTCTTCTTAAATAATTACACACACACACACACACACACACACACACATATATATATATATATATATATATACATATATATGTATATATATATATATATATATATATATATATATATATATATATATATATATATATTTTCATTTATACAGTTTCTACACATTATGTGTCCAGGAAAGATTACACTTGTTCATACACAAAAACAAAACAAAAAATTAAATAAAAAGCTCAATCGCACTACTTTGTTTATCGTCTTTAATGAAACATAATATATATATATATATATATATATATATATATATATATATATATATATATATATATATATATATATATTAAATGTTTCATTAAAGACGATGTATATATATATATATATATTAAATGTTTCATTAAAGACGATATATATATATATTAAATGTTTCATTAAAGACGATATATATATATATATATATATATATATATATATATATATATATATACATATATATTAAATGTTTCATTAAAGACGATAAACAAAGTAGTGCGATTGAGCTTTTTATTTAATTTCTTTTGTTTTGTTTTTGTGTACGAATAAGTGTAATCTTTCCTGCACACATAATGTGTAGAAACTGTATAAATGAAAACCCAATAGCAGGAATTCTTACTGCCTTAACTTTAAGAGTGAATGCCCACTCAGATACAAAATAGCAGCTACCAAAAAGAGCATACCAGAATTCTTCGTCTCCTCTAACTTTCCTTAAAGAAGACACTAGTCGACAATGGCTTCCAAAAAGCCCTCATCGTTTACCAAAATAGACTGTTTCTTTCCAAACTAAATAATAATGATAGTGAACATACGTTCAAAAATATCATAAATATTTTCTACAAAAGCCAAATGCACGTCAACGACAAACAACATGAATCTTCACTTAGAAATATAAAAAATACCAAAACTGTACCCCCAAAATCAAATTAATTACCTACTACAAACATTTAGAACTACTAAACTTATACTCAAAAATAACACACCAGAAAATCAAAATTGCAAGGAACGAACATCAACTATGAGTTCAAATGCCCGTTAAGGAACTGTGTCCCTGATCAAACCGAACTCATAAATAATTACGTCGGTCACACTACTAAATGTCTATCCAGACGCCTTACGTTACACCTATCCGACCACAGCTCTCCATTAGAACCCATTTAAACATACACAAGATTTTACCAGTCTCCATCCAAGACGTACTAATAGAAAGTAGAATTATAACAGCCTGAAACACATGTAAAAAATATTAAAATGATGGAAACCTTAATAAAAAAAAAGATAAAGCAAACACTCAATAATATTAACTACGAACACGGCCACAATGTGCTGACTGTGTTCGGAAAATAAAACATCCCTATAACTCTAGAAAATTACGCACAACCCATACACTCAGTTAAAAAGCAAAATTAAAATCATCCTTGATAATGGCTAAAAGTATAGCCGAAAGCGCTCGGAATTGCAGACACATTCGAACATTATCTTTACATTTTGTGTCCAGAAAGGAAAACACTTGTTCGAACTCAAGAAAAATTAAATAGAAAGCTAGAATGCTCAGTCGCAGTACCTTGTCTGTCGTCTTTAATGAAACATGTATGAATGAGGGATTGCTGCCTAAATACAACATATATATATATATATATATATATATATATATATATATATATATATATATATATATGAAAGTTTAATTAAAAACGACAAACAAGGTACTATGGTTAAGTTTTTTATTTAATTTTTCTTGTGTACGGACAAGAGCTTTCTTTTCTGGACAAAGGGTGTGTAAGAACTGTCCAAATGTTTTATTTTTCCGAGCGCTTTCGGCTATATCTTTAGCCATTATCAAGGATGATTTAATTTCCTAACGAAACCGGTCTTATAAATAATTACATCGGTTACACAACCACATGCTTATCCAGACGTCTTACGTTACACCTATCCGATCACAGCTCCATTAGAACCCATTTAAACACACACAAAAATTTACCAGACTCCATTAGAAATATAGTAGTAGAAAACAAATATATTAATTGCTTCCACCTGTTAAAAAAGGTTAAAAATAATGAAGGCTTTAATAATTAAAAAAAAGCCTACCCATAACAATATTAACTACGAACAAAGCCACAACGTGCTAACCGTATTTGGAAATTAAAACACCACTACTACACACTAAGACATATACATAATGCACACACTCAATTAAGCTGAAAAATCAAATCATCCTTGATAATGGCTAAAGGTATAGCCGAAAGCTCTCGGAAAAATAAAACACTTGGACAGTTCTTACACACCCTTTGTCCAGCAAAGAAAGCGCTTGTTCGTACACAAGAAAAATTAAATAAAAAACTTAACCGTAGTACCTTGTCTGTCGTTTTTAATGAAACTTGCATAAAAGAAGGATTGCTGCCTAAATATACAACTATATATATATATATATATATATATATATATATATATATATATATATATAATGTCCAAATCACAAAAAGAAAAATAACCACTATAAAACGATGTGTTTCGTTCACAGAAAGAACTTATTCAGACTAATAATGATTTTATCGATAGAATAAATCCTCCTCTTATACTGGAGGGGATACAATTAACACCGGTTGAAATTTAAAAGTTAAATTTATGTACTTGATTCATTTTGACATCTCAAGTTCAGAGTTCGCAGATTGGCCTGTCACTCTTGCTAACGACCATATATTCTGTATTGTAACTATTGAAAGTTAGTGCTTTCTTCGATTCCCCTTATTAACATTTCGAAGAGTCCCTGCAGCATTCATTTTGCGCATCCCCTCAAAAGAGAGTCATCTTTATCAAAAAAGATGATTTCAGAAATGATTGGAAATGTGAACTTCTTAGCTTATAAGCGTTGTTTAATTTTATTTCTTTCATCGCTGGTTTTGAAATACAGCAGTTTTCTTTTTGCATGGTAAATGCTGGTTTTACGTAGTTAACTTAGTCCTCAGATGGTGTAATTTGCTTGTACGCTTAACCTTTTTTTTATTTCTACATACTATATTATCAAAACCATCAAATCCTATTCCGCAAAGCAAGACGAACTGAACGAGACGCATGACAAACGTTCATAAGTTTTGTTAATGAATCTCATCCACACATAAGGAAATTGGAATAGAATCTAACAATATCATGAACTAAGAAAAGTCATTGGTTAACTGACTGAACCATGGAATATCTGCATTATGTTTGAAGTATCCACCCAAAGGAAATTGAGTGGATACTTTAGTATGATTCAATGTCTTCGTCTTCAAATTCCGTGTATGATTTTAACAGGAATTGAAGCTAAACATATGCTCACTTTACTGGAGACGGAGAGAAACCTACACGACGAAAAAAAAAAAAGGAAATACAATTTATAATTTTCCTATTATCTATCTAAATCTCTTCATAATTAAAAGGAAAACTTGTAGTTCCAACGAATGAAAGTTTTCCTTTTAATCATGCAACTACCAACGGAGACAAGCATGCTAACTTTGATACGAATAAGTCATGGACCTCGCTAAAAAGCGTATGCTCTTTGTTAACGTCATCAACTCGGTTTTGTCATTGATTTGAATTCTTAAGCGTTTCTAGTTTCTTTGCATTGTTTTACACAAATGAAAGGAGTGACCAAGGCTAGCAACAGCTAGATGAAATATTTCCATGAAATAGATAATTCGTTGGAACTACAAGTTTTTCTTTTAATTATGCAACTACAAACGGAGACAAGCATCCTAACTTTAAATCTCTCTATATCTATCTATCGAGCTATCTGATTCTGTTCATATCTATCTGATTCTGTTCACATCTATCTATCTATCTATCTATCTATCTATCTATCTATCTATCTATCTATCTATCTATCTATCTGATTCTGTTCATATCTATCTGATTCTGTTCATATATATCTGATTCTGTTCACATCTATCTATCTATCTATCTATCTGATTCTGTTCATATCTATCTGATTCTGTTCATATCTATCTGATTCTGTTCACATCTATCTATCTATCTATCTATCCATCTGATTCTGTTCATATCTATCTGATTCTGTTCACATCTATCTATCTATCTATCTATCTATCTATCTATCTATCTATCTATCTATCTATCTATCTATCTATCTGATTCTGTTCATATCTATCTGATTCTGTTCATATCTATCTGATTCTGTTCACATCTATCTATCTATCTATCTATCTATCTATTTGATTCTGTTCATATCTATCTATCTATCTATCTATCTATCTCATTCTGTTCATATCGACCTATCTGATTGTACTCATATCTATCTGACTTTGTTCATATCTATCTATCTGACTTTGTTCATATCTATCTATCTATCTATCTATCTATCTATCTATCTATCTATCTATCTGATTCTGTTCATATCTGTCTATCTGATTCTGTTCATATATATCTGATTCTGTTCATATCTATCTGATTCTGTTCCCATCTATCTATCTATCTATCTATCTATCTATCTATCTATCTATCTATCTATCTATCTATCTATCTGATTCTGTTCATATCTACCTATCTGATTCTACTCATATCTATCTATGTGATCATATCTATCTATCTTTAGGTGCGATATATTGATGATATCTTCTTCATCTGGGAAAGTACGCAAGTAAGTTTAAAATTTCTACAATTGCGTGATACTTTTGCGCAATAGAATAATTTTCGATCACAAATAAAATATACATTTAGATTTTTCCAAAGCTAGTATTGCATTTTCAGACACTAGGCATGTAAATGAAGCTTATTCGTTTTTCTTTGTAACTAGTGAGGCCTCATTATTATTATTATTATTCTAGATAGAAGAAGACGAAAAGTGAGGAAATATATTTTGTCTTGTATTTCTTCCCTTGTTTGTCTTATTTTATTGAAACACGAGTCGCCATTCTCAACTGTTGGGGAGGGAGCGATGATATCTGATTTGATCCCACCCCTACCATATCTCGCTGGTCTTTGAAAATGGAAAACCTTCTTGTTAAATCATCCGCAACAATTCACTAAACGACCATTTTATTCGAGTAGGTATTTACCCACTGCCCCACGCAGCAAGATGTGGCACAAGGCCGAGTTTTATCGTGGGGTATCCGAACACGTAGGCTCGGGCAAAAATTCCCTGTAGACCTCGTAAAAATGGAGTCAGGTAGCTGTTTCCCGAGACGAGACTCTGCTCTTCGCTCGTCTGGGGGGGATACCCTTTTACCTGTGCCAGCGAGAATTGAACACGAGGTCCCATGTGTAAGTAGAAAGAAGCGCTTTTTCCACAATGCTGGATAATCGCATATTGTTTCAGTAAGGAGCAATGGGATTTATACTAAGTTAAAACGTAATTTTAACCGCCCTCCCTTTTCCGTACGTATTCCAGTCGAAATGTCGGCGATTAATCGACTATACCACTCCAAGTTACGAGTGAGATGACTCGTTAGCAACCCGGTAGGACGAAAAACAAGACCTAACAAAGGGCGGAGGAACTCTCTAAGTCAACGGCCAGCTAACTAGAGGTGGTGTCTCCATAAACTACTGTGGAGACGGCAACTGGAACCACTCCACTACCAATCCCAAGACAAATCATGGCTAACAACTCAGAAGCAGGTGGATGACAGAAAGTGATCTGGGGGAGGAAGCAGAGGGAAGGAACTTATTGAGAGCCACAAGGGATAGGGGGAAGTGGAGAGCCATGATCGCCTACGTCCTTAAAGGACATGACACATAAAAAGAAAAAAAAGGGTAAAGTCATCAAGGAATCATCTAATGACCGAAATATTTTGCAAACTTACGTCACCTTCACCACCGTTCTGATCATCCTTATCACGCAATTAAATCAAACCCGATGTGCCAATTTTTACGCATGAAGCGGATTTGCACGGAGATAAAAGATTATTAGAAGCATGCTAAGAATTTCATTCGGCATTATGTTAAGCGCGGCTATCAAGAATCGCGAGTGAAACAAATTAGGAATGAAAGAGCTAGAACGAAGATTGCCATAATTTTATGCCAGGCCAAATCACCAATAAAGTTCTGACAGAATCCCATTAGTCATCAACTTGCACCGAAATTTTGTTGGAATTCCAAAAATACTACACGACAGTGATGAGCACATTGCTAAAAAAAAATATCCGCGTTTTAAAGAGATTTTTTCCATCCTATTTCTATAGTTTCTTTCAAAAGAAATAACAAAGATCGATCAGACAAATTTGAACAAATGTAAGCGTTCACACTCAAAACAACATTAGAGTTTCGGATCGTTGTACTCCCGAAAACACTCATAACAGAAGAAAACCTTGTATGTTGTGCAATAACATGGGTCAAGCTAATTCTACCACAAATTCAAAGAGAACCATCACGATTTCTACAGAGGGTGGTAATTGTACTAATTCCCATTTAACATACACCGCCCAATGTACCAAACATGAGTAGATTTATGTGGGTTGCACAAGGGAAAAATTAAATAATACATGCAATGAACACAGGTATAAAGTCAGGCTCGATAATTTGATATGAACTGAGCTTGCAGAACATTTTATTACAAAAGACTAATTTCAACAAACAGTTTAATGTGCACATTCTGAAAAAATATTCAGAATCTACCGACCTGTCGACCCTTAAAATACACGAAGATGGTTACGTAAGCAAATTATTAACTTCCCGGCCGTGGCGAAGTGAACAGAATGACCGGAGAGTTCTATAACATCTATACTAAGCTGTTTGACTAATTCCTCTTAGTAACTAATCAACTAACGGAAAATTTCAACATGAACATGATCACCATAGTATTAAGCAGGTTCAGTTGCATAGCTTCACGCAGGTGACGTTTCATTCTTTTTGACGTGTTCATTACCAGTAGAACTGTGTTTTCATTACAAGACAAGCATCATTTGCATTTATAATTCTTTGTAGATTTATATATTTCTATACTTGAAAAATTATTATTATTATTATTATTATTATTATTATTATTAAGTTAGCGCTTATTATGACTTATTTTAAAGAGATGTATGGCTAATATTTATTATTAAAATTATGCTGTCAAGTGTAAAAAAAAATAGAATCACAATCTGACTAAACTGCGTCAAGATTAAAACTTTTTACGCATATGCATAATTGCAATTTGTGAAATACTTCGCGGTTATGGACCAGAAAAATCTGACAGGGAATTTATTATTTACGCAGGCGACAAATAATCAGAAAACATCGAGGTGATTTGAGTTCGTCAATACAATCTACGTCAACAGACAGATATATTGATCTCTAGTTTTGTGCCGCGATGAATATCTGGAGTTTTCCGAGATATGTTTTCTTCATATTTCATTTAGAATGTTGGGGAACTTGGGGAAATTATTTTCCAGACAAGTTTTTGCCATCTTTCTCACTTGAGATGATATCAACAGTTAATACGTTCTTGACTGGCTTTTCTTTTTAAAAAGTTCATTGTAGCAATATTTATTAATTTTCTTCTTAGACCAAGAAAAAAATTATTAACATGTGGGTGGGGCAAAGACAGTTGTTAAGTTCCTCTCCCAGGCATTTCCTAGCATCGTACATTTGATTGTCGGTGTTTCTTTTATAATCTACTATTGTGGCCCGAGTGGTGACTAAGAAACTTAGGTAATATTTTTTACTGATTGACAATGTTTTAATAAATATTTTTTAATAAATAGACACAGTTGTGTAATAAATTTAATTGAATAAGTAGATATGGAAAAACAGAGTAAAGACTTAATTAGAAACAGTATGATATAAAATAAATACAAATTTTCATGTTTATATTTTTTCAATTTAAATCTTTCACTCTTTTCTTTTACATTTTCTTCTTCTACGTGCCGTGTGTGAGTGTGTGTTCAGCAAATACCCACTTTGAATATCTGGTGAACTGGCTGTGCAGCATTGATATAACTTTTCAATCATTATAACCGACCTTACTGCGCATGCATGAAGAGAACATATCTAGTAGAGTTTCTCTGACAACTGTGAAGACGCTATCGAGTAAAGTGGTGTACGTTTCGACCTTCACATGCACAGGAACGCGATTGTTTCATGTAGGTTACTTTTCAAGGTGATAGCTTCCATATTCACGTCACATATATGACTTAATTTTCATAGTGATAGCTTCCATATTGACGTCACATATATGACTTAATTTTCATAGTGATAGCTTCCATATTGACGTCACTTATATGACTTAATTTTCATGGGGTTAGCTTCCATATTAACGTCACTTATATGACTTAATTTTCATAGTGTTAGCTTCCATATTGACGTCACTTATATGACTTAATTTTCATGGGGTTAGCTTCCATATTGACGTCACTTATATGACTTAATTTTCATGGGGTTAACTTCCATATTGACGTCACTTATATGACTTAATTTTCATGGGGTTAGCTTCCATATTGACGTCACTTATATGACTTAATTTTCATGGGGTTAGCTTCCAAATTGACGTCACTTATATGATTAATTTTCATGGGGTTAGCTTCCATATTGACGTCACTTATATGACTTAATTTTCATGGGGTTAGCTTCCATATTGACGTCACTTATATGGCTTAATTTTCATGGGGTTAGCTTCCATATTGACGTCACATATATGACTTAATTTTCATGGGGTTAGCTTCCATATTGACGTCACTTATATGACTTAATTTTCATGGGGTTAGCTTCCATATTAACGTCACTTATATGACTTAATTTTCATAGTGTTAACTACCATATTGACGTCACTTATATGACTTAATTTTCATGGGGTTAGCTTCCATATTAACGTCACATATATGACTTAATTTTCATAGTGTTAGCTTCCATATTGACGTCACTTATATGACTTTATTTTCATGGTGTTAGCTTCCATATTGACGTCACATATATGACTTAATTTTCATAGTGTTAGCTTCCATATTGACGTCACTTATATGACTTAATTTTCATGGGGTTAACTTCCATACTGACGTCACTTATATGACTTAATTTTCATAGTGATAGCTTCCATATTGACGTCACATATATGATTTAATTTACATAGTGATAGCTTCCATATTGACGACACTTATATGAAATAATTTTCATGGGGTTAGCTTCCATATTGACGTCACATATATGACTTAATTTTCATGGTGATAGCTTCCGTATTGACGTCATATATGTGACTTAATTTTCATAGTGATAGCTTCCATATTGACGTCACATATATGACTTAATTTTCATGCTGATAGCTTCCATATTGACGTCACATATACGACTTATTTTCATAGTGATAGCTTCCATATTGACGTCACATATATGACTTAATTTTCATAGTGATAGCTTCCATATTGACGTCACTTATATGACTTAATTTTCATGGGGTTAGCTTCCATATTAACGTCACTTATATGACTTAATTTTCATAGTGTTAGCTTCCATATTGACGTCACTTATATGACTTAATTTTCATGGGGTTAGCTTCCATATTGACGTCACTTATATGACTTAATTTTCATGGGGTTAACTTCCATATTGACGTCACTTATATGACTTAATTTTCATGGGGTTAGCTTCCATATTGACGTCACTTATATGACTTAATTTTCATGGGGTTAGCTTCCAAATTGACGTCACTTATATGATTAATTTTCATGGGGTTAGCTTCCATATTGACGTCACTTATATGACTTAATTTTCATGGGGTTAGCTTCCATATTGACGTCACTTATATGGCTTAATTTTCATGGGGTTAGCTTCCATATTGACGTCACATATATGACTTAATTTTCATGGGGTTAGCTTCCATATTGACGTCACTTATATGACTTAATTTTCATGGGGTTAGCTTCCATATTAACGTCACTTATATGACTTAATTTTCATAGTGTTAACTACCATATTGACGTCACTTATATGACTTAATTTTCATGGGGTTAGCTTCCATATTAACGTCACATATATGACTTAATTTTCATAGTGTTAGCTTCCATATTGACGTCACTTATATGACTTTATTTTCATGGTGTTAGCTTCCATATTGACGTCACATATATGACTTAATTTTCATAGTGTTAGCTTCCATATTGACGTCACTTATATGACTTAATTTTCATGGGGTTAACTTCCATACTGACGTCACTTATATGACTTAATTTTCATAGTGATAGCTTCCATATTGACGTCACATATATGATTTAATTTACATAGTGATAGCTTCCATATTGACGACACTTATATGAAATAATTTTCATGGGGTTAGCTTCCATATTGACGTCACATATATGACTTAATTTTCATGGTGATAGCTTCCGTATTGACGTCATATATGTGACTTAATTTTCATAGTGATAGCTTCCATATTGACGTCACATATATGACTTAATTTTCATGCTGATAGCTTCCATATTGACGTCACATATACGACTTATTTTCATAGTGATAGCTGCCATATTGACGTCACATATCTGACTTATTTTCATGGTGATAGCTTCCATATTGACGTCACATATTTGACTTACTTGCCATCTTTCTCAGAGTGAAATATACCGTTACATCAAGCATCTACTTGACGCCTCTAATATCTTTCTCTGATCTTTGAAAACCATAATATCACTCAAATAATCAAGAATTATTCCAGGTAATGGAAGCTATCTAATTTAAAATAAATGTACTCTCCATAAAAAAGCTATTTCAAACATGGCTCTCCTGTGTTTGAGTGTTTATACCCATAGGTGAGAGTCAACCCCGTTATATAATATCACGCTACACACTTTGACGGCATAATATAGTTTCAAAACTTGTTATATACATAGAATTATTTTTAAACAAAAATTCCGTAATTCACATCTCTTTAGGCGTCATCCCATATGATGACTGATCGAAGTGTCGAAAGTTCTAGACCCCACGCTTTCACCCAATTCAACTTACACAGATATCCATCGTCATGTTCGAAACCAAGAAAAGTTGATTAAAAGACGTATTTCACTGTCAATAACATTATACCTTATTCAATGTAATGCTTAAGAAATGTCACACTGTTATTACAATTCTATGCCATATGCTAGACACCTTCATTTTTCCTTTCTGAAGACGAATTCGTGCTGGATCAATTGCTCTACAATTGATGGCTTATCTGATGACCTTTCACATTTATAGGGGGCAACTCTTTTAAAAAGAAAGTGGTCTGTTTAACCCCTGGATGTCCACTCTGCGTATATATTTCCAGTATACTATTGCCCTCAATTTTGTTTTTGGTGGCTGCAAAAATTTGCATTGAGCTTATATATATATATATATATATATATATATATATATATATATATATGTGTGTGTGTATATATATATATATATATATATATATATATATATATATATATATATATATATATATATATATATATATATATATATATATACGACTCTTCGACAGAATTGAGTCACTCTCCGAATCTAAAAATAAACACGCTAAAATTCACCTCCATTCCGTACCGTACGCTGATGGCTTAGCGTGTAGAGGTTCCGACTGACGCAAATTCAGTCGGGTTTCGATCGTAGCTAGAGGCAACCGGACGTCTATCCACACTGATGAGCTGCGAAACAGTCTGTCTGTGGATGACAAAAATATATATATACATATATGTGTGTGCGTGTATTTGGTTGAATAATCTAAACATATTATGTCTATCTATTTTTATTTTAATGCTCTCAGATTCACCGAACAATTTCCTCAGGCTTTTATAAAACTGAGTAAGAAAGACACTGCAGGTTTGGTCATTTCTTTTATTTTCCCAAGTAATTTCAATCTCATGCAAGATCATCTTCATGGTGAATTACTAAGACAAAAACAGTGTCTTTGATATGTAGTGTCATTTATTTTTTTCCTCGGGATTTTTCAGTAATTCTTTTATTTTTAAAATATGATGATCTTTCTGTTTCACGTTGTGTTATTAACGTATTTCTGCTCATCACGAACGCATACACTCACACATACACACACACACACATATATTGCTTAATTTACACATTATATATATATATATATATATATATGTGTGTGTGTGTGTGTGTGTGTGTGTGTGTGTGTGTGTGTGTGTGTGTGTGTGTGTAAGGATAAATTTCCCAGAAATAATCCTGAAAATAAATACAAATTGGAAAAAATACTTAGTTCTTGCCGACGTGCTTCGTCTTCCGGCTTTATCAAGACAAGCAATAAAAGTGAAATGTTATTGTAGCCAAGGTTTATTGTATATAAATTACAACTGTGGCACAAGGCCGAAAATGGGGTGGGTGGGCTGAGACTGGTCACTTACTCTCTTATTACTAGCTAATCAGATTCACGACCCATTCCATATTAAAAAATTTGCATATCCACCAAAAGAACATATCCATCATCATTCAGTCCTCCATATAACCACAATACCGCATACTCTCAGGGGACCTACAAAACCTCCATGTCATAAAAATTAACGATTATAAAATTTTATATATAAAAATCTGCCGATGATACGTAATGAGTTGAGATGGAATGAACCCCAAAACAAACAAAAATATCAAAACAACATACACAAAATAAAAGGATAACTGATGTTAGTTGGACCCGTCAACCCTCAAAAAAATTACGAGCAGCCGCTGTAGTCTGTCTTTAGACAAAATCAAGAAGCTCTCTCGCTTCGGAGAGTGAAGAATAAAATAAATACGGCCATATGGAAAAATGCGGAGGCAGTCGAGGTGGGGGGCAAATCAAAATGGGGTGTATCTCGACTTGGATCATAACCAAAGAAGCACCTGGGAACATGCAAGGAACGACACTTACTCACATTAACTAAGTACACAAAAAGGGTCTAGCCTAACCAGAAGAGGGCTCCACAGGAAAACATCCCGATGTGACTTAAGGCGACCTAAAAAAGAAAATCAAATTTTGCCCCGCTCAAGCGAATCAGTCTGGCCGCAGTCACCCAGCTTTCTCTAAAATCTGTCGAAACCATTCGCTCTCTATCAGTTCTAATCTTCATCTTGAACTGATGCTCGAAAAATCGGATTATATCCTTATGAGAATAACGGTCACTTCGCAAGATTTCCTCTATTCGTCCAAATCACCATTCGGGCCGTGGCCAGCAGCGATAGAAACATGATCCGTTTCACCACAGAATACGGGGCGACACATTGTCACGGACAAGAGGCCATGAGTAGAAGGTGTATGAAGAGGTTTCTTCCAAGCCACTGTCACATCTTTTACAGTCTGGCAAATTTGTCAAGCCCCATATGAAGGCCTCGTCATTGAGAGATAGCCTTTTCCAAACCAGCCGCCAGGTAAGCGAAAACAAAGTTGCTGAGGTAATCCGTATCTGGTGCCAAAGATTAAAACGAACCGGCTTCGCAGCGGATCCTTCGTGAACCCCACAACTATTTCACGATAGAAGTCCTTCCTAGGCTGAGAAAGATCACTGGACCTAGGAACGACCTTCAAGGCCGATCGACACTCAAGGAGGAAACTATTGATCCTGGAGCTTGCAAAGATGGGCGAAGTGATAGTAACGAAAGGGAAAGCGGCCAGCACACTCCCCGCCCAAATCGAGTGCCCTGTCAATGCGCCGCGTAGAAAAGCCAAACTCGAGGCGTGTTTATGACTCGCCAAGTGCGGCATCCCCAGCCTCACAAGACACGATGTTGGGCACAGACTTCTCTATGTCCCCACCCATAAGAGGGAGGAGAGCAAGTGTTCAATCGACTTCTTACGTAGAGAGGGAGTACAGACAAGCAGTAAAGGACAAGAGGAAAGACGTAAGTGGCACATGTCTAAGCCCTGCCCTTCAGCCGGGAAAGAATCGGTCGGAAGTAAAGGGAAATATTTTGCAGCCCCACTTACATCAAATCCAATTTTTTTTTTAAATGAGACGCTCCAACATAAGCCTCTCTCTGGATATTGGTATTGGATGAGAGCGTCTCTTTTTTTGTGGGGGGGGATTTGGGATTTGATGTAACTATGGCTAGAAAACATTTCGATTTCATATATATATATATATATATATATATATATATATATATATATATATATATATATATATATATATATATGGGTGTGTGTGCGTGTGTGTGTGCGTGTGTGTGGATCGTTAGATAAAATTAAATAAAATAGTATTGATAATAGTAATGCTACCCAATTGACATACACAATGTTGTATAATTCAATGTATGATAAATTTGAAAGTCTATTCACATGTGTTGAATTATGTATATCGTTTACTGGTATTACTATTATTTTACTTGTCTGCATACATATATATATATATATATATATATATATATATATATATATATATATATATATATAAACATTTTTATACGTTCTTTTTATAAATACAAATATTTAAGTAAATGATCTGTTTATAATAACCAGTATTAACGACCTATATGTCCGAGAAATTTTCATAGAAAATATGCGTCCTTCAACAGGAATCGAACCGGTATCCTACACGTCATATAGCCTGATGTGTTTTAACGATTTAGCCACAGAGGAGCGTTTCGGTTAGGAAGGTCGATTTTACTGTTTTTAAATTTTAAATTTTTTAAATTGATTTTACTGTGGCTATACATATATATATATATATATATATATATATATATATATATATATATATATATATATATATATATATATATATATATATATATATATATATATATATATATATATGTGTGTGTGTGTGTGTGTGTGTGTATGTACTGAACCAAAAATAATAAAGATCTACACTAATTGGATGTCAACTGAGTTGCGTCATTTTTAACTTGTCAGAACGTTCTATAATAATGATTGTACTGATGACAGAATGCATATTTTATTATTTTATAAGCGCTTATTCATATATTTTAACGTTCAAATTATCACAATTATTTGCGAATATCCTGACAAGTGAAAAATTACGAAACTCAGACGTGACATCCCATAAGTATTGAAATTTAATATATCTTATTCAATACTTATTGTTATAAACATCTATCGATAACTTTATTGACAAAAATTCTCTTTAGTTTAAAATACGTTAAATCTTTATTATTGTTAGTATTATTATTCTGATAAATTTTATATATATTTCCTTAAATAATATAGGCATATTATGGGTATTTAATTTTATAATAATACTTTCTAGTTCTGTTATTATCTTTTTGATGTTAAGGTGAGATTCATCAGGGAATGCTCCCTATTTTTGGTTAACACAAGTACTTTCGATCTCCTCCGAGATCATCCTCAGATGACAGAAATCGTTCGAAAGAAGTCACTATCACAACGATCACAGTTACATTAAGTGTGTCTTTGCAATTCAACCGTGGAGATGATCTCGGAGGAGATCGAAAGTACTTGGGTTAACAAAAAAATACGGCGCCTTCCTTGATGAAGTACAACTTAATATCAAGAAGATAATTAGAAAACTAGAAAGGATTATTATAAAAATATGTCGCTATTATTTAATGAAACATGCTTCAATTAAGTTATGCTGCCCATATATACATATATATATATATATATATATATATATATATATATATATATATATATATATATATATATATATATATATGTAGCAAGACAGAGAGAGAGAGAACGCAAAACGCTATGAATCCAATTTCTTGAAATTTAGAAAAAGATGGCTGGTCAAAACCTACTTTTTTATTTTAAAAACATTAATATATCACCATTTGACTATAAAAACACGAAAATTTCAAATGTAGAATTTGACTGTAAAGTGTATTTTAATTGAAAACTTATTTGTTTTTCTTTTTTACAAAATTCCATAAATCCATTACATTAGTATAAACTATGATTCTGCGTAAAATAACACAAAATATTGATAAAAACGAAGAAAATTGATACAAAAAGTATATATATATATATATATATATATATATATATATATATATATATATATATATATATATATATATTAAATCATATTTTAAATCAATTAATTTATAAAATTAATGGTCTGTAAATTTACATTGAGCACTATTGTGTAAAAATAAAAATATCTATAAGAACACCGGATTTTATATCTTACTGTTCTTTCTTTTTATTTACATATATATATATATATATATATATATATATATATATATATATATATATATATATATATATATATATATATATATATATATACAGAGCTATACCAAAAGTATGATTGGGGTTCTTCCTCCCATCTAAATATTCTACAACAACGAAAATGAGGGAAAATGTCAATATTTGATTTTTTTTATCTCTACTGTTTCTGAATGTGATGTAATCTCTACCCCCCGCCTACATCACATATGTGTTGGGCAATATAGCTGTATTGTATGGGCAATTCTGATCATACCTCAGAATATTTTCAACAGAATAGAAATAGTATAAAAAGAAGTTTTTTAAATTTAAAAGTTGTCTTTGCCAACGCCTAAAACAGTACATTTAATTTATTAGCCTGTGTTAGTCTCTCTTTAATTCAGTAATACTATAGTAACACAAAATTGATGCTATTAATATACAGTAGAATCCTTTACAAACGGACTGAGAAGGCCTTCCGGATATAAGGAATTCGCTACAAAGTCTGTATATGAGGGGTTATATTTAAATTAAAATAAAAGAATTGAAATCAGGGTTAACATTTATTTTCAATGTTTTATAGTAAAGAAAATAAGCTAATGGTGAGTGAAATATAACAGAATTGTTTTTAAGGAAAGAGAAATAAATTATGTAATGTTAATGAAAGTCATTAAATTAAGTATGCCACGTATGCAAAACAAATAATATAACGAGAATTTTTAATCGCTGTTGCATGATGATACTTTCTCTTCTAATGTCATTCTCAACTTTTTCAGCATTTCGTTTTGCTTTTGTTCTTGATTTTTTTAAACGAAATACACTTTTTAACCCTGCGTGTCTTATTGGAATGCTCATAGCTGAATGCTAGCTTTATTTCCATAAAACTGACAACCTTTCAATAGATGTTTCAGTTTCAGTTACGGTTATTTTACTAGCATTCATCTCGTCGCTATCTTGTTGCAGATGTGTCTCGTTGTCATCTTCGGGTTCTAGTAAGGATTCACCATTTAAATCACCGTCGTCACCTATATTAATCCATTCTACCAACTCATCAGAATTAATGTTGCACAACTGATTCTCACTGTTAACAATTTTTAAAGTTTCTTTCAGAACACGTACCTCTTCATTTTTGTTACATAAATCTACACTTACAAGCTCATTCTTTTCTGTTGATGCATCACCATCATTTTCATTTTGTTCTTTTGGAAGCATTTTTGTCTCCATGCGCTTACAACTGTCTCTGATTTCACAGACTCCCAAAAAACTTCATCTTTAATGCTAAAACTCTTTTGAAATTCTAGTGGTTTTCTAACTTTTTGCATCATGAAATGTAATAATGTTCTTACTGCCTGCTCCATTGGTTGAATAAATGATGTGACATTTGATGGAAAATAAACTGCATAAATATTTCCGCAGTCTGACCCAAGTTCAGATTTGTGTGGGTGAGCTTTACAGTTGATAAGGACCTGCAAACATTTCGTATGATCTGGTTTATCTGATGTTTTAAATTGTAAGCGAACTTCAGGAATAAATTATTGAAAAAAAAACACCTCTTAAAGATAGTTTATTCATCCAATAACTTTTTGGGGATTCATATTTTACCGGTAGGCATACCGATCCTCTGAAAGCTCGAGGGCGTGCGGACTTTTCTATCATCAAGGCATTGATTCTGTGTGTTCCTGAAGCGTTTGCACATAAAAGAACAGTCTTCCCTTGTTTTGTTTGAATCCGGCTACACTTTTTTCTTCATTTCCTGCAAAAATCGTTTTTGGTAGACGCTTCCATTTCAATCCAATCTCATCGCAATTGTAGATTTTATCATAAATCCTTTTTCTTTAAATGAAGATGCAAAAGAGGCTGAAAATGTTGTAGCTACATTTTATTCTGCTGATTTGACTTATCTGGCTACAGATAATTGCCTAATGTCATGACGAACTTTAAAACGATTTAACCAGCCGCAGCTAAATTTGCAGGCTAAATTTAGATTCAGTTCATCATTTAACGATTTGACCTTTTCTATGAACATCTGTCCTGAAATCAGTATTCCCTCTGAACGCTTCTCAGAACATCATCCGTACAGGTTTGCATCTAGAGTAAGAGATTTAGGTTGATGAAAACTATTTTCTATTTCCCTGTTCATTGTGACGGTGTGAACGCTGGAGAATAGGTTCTTTGGAAGATTTTATATCATACAATATTGATTTTTCTATGATGAACTTGGCAATTAGTTTCAATGAACATTCACCAGCGTCTAGTCTGTTTAAAATATCCGCTTTTCGCGATAACTCCAAAGTCGTCCTTTTCCTCTTATTCCCATCATCTTTTGCACCAATACAAGTCATTAGGGTGAAATAAGCATAAGCAATTATCCAAAGTAAATTTCCTGAAAAAATAGAAATTTCAAATCAGTTACATATCACCGATATAGTTAAAAAATGTACATAAAAATCATGTCCGGATTCCTGATATGATGCACACCGGATATGAGGGATTCTACTGTCTAAGTAAAATGATCACTCACCTAAAATTGAACAAAATGTAGCCTTACAGACTCGGATTCTTGATGGAGTACCCTTATCTAACAAACTATAATCATTGGTGACATTTCGACTCTTCTGAAGATCAACGTTTTTTAATTTAAGGCAGTGGTGCTTCAATTACTTAACTGTTATAAGGTCCAAAAGTGTTTTGTTCTGTTCATTTTTAGTTTTTCCAGAATAGAAAGACTCACAATTTTTAAGAAGATCGTCAGTTGATCAGTGTTGCTAAAGTCGTAAATGTTATTGGTGTACAAACAAGAAATTGCCGACATTTTACCTCCACAAGAATGTTGCATTTTCTTTCATTTTTCTCGTTTGTGATACTCCATAACGTCCTGAGTAGAGAAGCAAGAACTTGTTCCTCTTTACCATCGTAATTATTCATTTTGATTCAAAGGGAAATATGTGTTGTATACAAGATGATATTAGAAAATAAAGTTCACTGAATTATATCCTATGGAACCGAAATAAGTGGAGTTAAAGAAAATGGAAGAAAAAGTACGTTTGAAGAGTGTTGCATAAAAACCTGCAATGTGACACGAGGTGGTCTATCGATGTCTAAGGTTACTGGGTGAACTGACTGAATTACATGGCGGTCACTTTATGTGACCACAATGAGCACCGCGCGGACGTCGTCTTAAGGAAAATGTCTGACTTCAAATGACAAAGATCTAATAAAAAATATGTTTTATTTTTATGTTTTATCTCGTGTATGATTTGCTTTTAAGCTGGCAAATTACAGTTACTATCAAGTTACATTTTTAATTTTTTTAACTTTAACACAATTATTTAAATGTATATCTACACTTTTTTATAACGCTCTGCAATCAAAATTAAATTAATATAAAAAAGAATAAAGCGGAAATACTCCATTTTGCCAATATTTTAAAACTTTTGAATTCAGTGTAAACAAAACTGTGTGATTTTTATAAACCATTATTATTATTATTATTATTATTATTATTATTATTATTATTATTATTATTATTATCTACCGTATATTAATTCAAATTACAATATCATGTTATTAATTATTAAAAAACTTTATCAACTTTAACTAAATCTTTAAACTGTAACTTATAGTCTCTTTAATTGAATTTAGTCTATAAAAATATGTATTCACATTTCATAATCTTGACTTCGTCTCACAGCACAGTTTAAACGTTTATTTTTAGTGTCAATAAATTGATTTTTTTGTGGAAATGTATTAAACATTTATTTTTATTTAAATTTGGAGGTTGAAACTTGATATTTCCGGTTGTTTTTTTAACTTGTATGGTGCTCATCGTGTTTTGAAACAAAAAAAGTGTCGAAAGGAAAAAAATAGGGAAAATATTTACAATATGTAAAAAATGATGTTCATGCGTGTTAGTCTTAATTCCCAAATTATGAAAATTGCGTTTATTCCGTTTTGCATTCGAGCGTTTCATATATATATATATATATATATATATATATATATATATATATATATATATATATATGATCTAGTAATCTTACATATGATTAAGTAAGCTCCCTTTAATTAAATAATTGATGATCTACTAATAATAAAATAAAATTATAAATAGAAACAAATCGTTTGTGTTCATAAGCTAATTCCGGTTATTTTAATTGGCAAATATGTATTGAGAGATATAATTTAAAAGAAAAAAACAGTTTAGTGATTTTTTTAAAAAATGCTACAAAAGTTTTTAAAGTGATAACTTTTTAAAACTCTATGATCACAATGTATATAATACTTAACTAAGCAAACATTAAGGCAAAAACATATACTTATATATATATATATCAAGCACAGTTTTATTACCACCAGCACTTCAACACTTAGAGGCGACAGTCTGTTTCATGCTAGATGCAATTGTCAGGCCAGGAGTGCTGTTATTGCTAATCTCAAAATGCAGACATGAAAACAAATTTTTACTACGTAACTTAAAAATCGAAAACGAAAAAATGAAATAAATACATAAACAAACAAACAAAATGACAATAAAATAAGCAAAATAAATTAATCCAAACAAATTACCAAATCACACCTGTTAGAATAGACGAAATAGATTTTTAAAAATAAGGAAGAAAATCAATAAAGTAAATAATAAACAAATTAGCAAACTATTATGACCAAAATATTAGACTATAAAAAATCAAAACAAAAATCGTACGAAAAAAACGATAAAAAAAATGAATAAAAAATAACATACTGCGTTACTTAAAAATCGAAAACAAAAAAGAGAAAATATACAGTGAAATAAATACATAACGACAAGTATAATAAATTGATCTAAATACATCCAAATATGTAAATAAACTAACAGCCGATACTGATAAACTAGCCGTTTAGAAAAAACAAATAAAGATAATCAATCCAAATAAATAAATTAAAAACTGTTCCCGCCAAAATAACAGTCAGAACAAACCACAACAATCAACCTCAAAATTCAACAAATAGCTTTATCTTCCCAAACAAAAACAAAACTATTAAATAAGCTATATAAACAAATTTTTATTACGTTTATAAAATCACCATTCAAAATAAAAATAATAAATAAATAAATAAATATATAAGATAAAAAATAGAAATAAAAATTAAATAAAAACAAGCAAAATAATTTGACCCAAATAAATAAACAAATAAACGACTTCCGATAAAATAGCCGCCATAATAGACTACCCACAATAAGCTATATAAACAAATTTTTACTACGTTAATAAAAACACCAATCAAAATAAAAATACAAATAAAATAAATATAAAGGATAAAAAACAAAAATAAATTAAATAAAAACGAGCAAAATAATTTGACCCAAATAAATAAACAAATAAACGACTTCCGGTAAAATATCTGCCAAAATAGACTATCACAATGCACCACCGACCCGTATATATAAATAGCCGAGAAAAATAACAGCACTCGATTGCATCTACCATGAAACAGACTGTCGCCTCTAAGTGTTGACTTCTATGTTCACTTTTATATATATATATATATATATATATATATATATATATATATATATATATATATATATATATATATATATATATATATATATACGGTCCTATTCAAAACAACACAAAAATAAAATACAACTTAAACAATCAAAACATGAGGAAAAACTAACAACACCAAAAACAAAACCCCGTGAAAATGGCTAAATAAATTACGAAAGCGCTTGGGACAATGTACATTTTGAAAGAATATCTAATGTTCCCATACCGTAAAAACTGAAGTCAAGAAGGAATGAATTATAAGTAATATGTATTATATTTTAAGTAATTTTCGTCTAATCAAAGTACAATTTTGTAATTTAAATAGTTTGTTGTTAACGTTAGTAACTGAACAGTGTGCAATTTATAAAGAGACCAGGAAAATATCTTCATAAATGTTACATATTTACCACGAAAATCTTTTTTAACTGCAAAATTTCCAAAAATATAATATTTTGGAAGTTCTAAATAATGCTTGACAATCCGTAGATTCAATCTGTAATTTCAAAGTCTGGGAAACAAGGTGATTGTTACACACCAAAAATAGAATTTAATTCTTAATGTGAACTGTCGGTATTGTTGGGGGCGGTCTCTTTGTAGTTTGCTAGCGCGGTGGCTTTCTGCATGTGGACGTGAATGGGCGTCTCGTGTCAAAATATTGCGCACTGTTCCTCATTTGTTATGCAAACACAATATATATATATATATATATATATATATATATATATATATATATATATATATATATATATATATATACTCCCTTACTCACACCAAACAGAAAAACGTTAGATCGCTGGAAAAACTAAATGAAAAATTAATTCAATTTTCCCTGTCTAGCATATTTAACGAACGCTGTTTAAAAGAAAGTTTGCTGCCCAAATATATATATATATATATGTATATGTGTGTGTGTGTGATTTTTTACTTAAGCATCAAATTAATTCGTTACTCACTCTATCTTGTATTTTAGAGTGAATTTCAAAATGTTTTAAAACTTCGTATGTCATATTTCATAAAAGACATATCAAAAATGGAAAAAAAAGGTAAAAAGAGCTTTCCAATTAAGAATAGAACATACAAAAATAACACTTGTTCACCTGTATAAGAAAACAACTAAGCAACGGCTTAAGGAAAATCCAGCTTCTTTACATACGAGTGGTGATTATTAGCTGAATTTTGATCTGAATTTTTTCTGTATAAAGTTGCATCGTGTTTTTAATCATTCCTTCCTAATCAAAGCTCAAATTGTTACCGAGAGTGAATGAAACTGAGAAAATCTTATTGAGGAAAGAGGACAATAAAATAACAGGTCTCGAGAAGAGAGAAGATATACATTAACGTTACATTGAAATATTTGAAGATCGTAGTTAACCGGAATTAAAAAAACAGTCAGAAGCAAGAGGTACGAGAAAAGTAACTATTAGTGTCAAATTACGGTTACATCTGGCAATTCCAGCAGTAAAGTGATGAGACTTATATTCCAATCTAGTACTGGGCTTAAATTCACGAAGTCGATGTATCACAACGTAAAGATCATTAGAACATGAAAATATTTATACAAAAATCACAGGGAAATATGTTACGGCGGTAGGAATGTAATTGAAACCGAGATGCCAGGTCGAAACAGATAACATTGCAGTTTTGTCTTTGGATTTTTTAAAGGAATCTCTAAATGCAAGGTGACTGAAAAGTAACGCCCGCTTTTAAAATACTTATATTTTATTTATTAACTATAATTCTTACTAGAAATGGATATGACAGGAAAGCGTTTAGTATGAGGTTTTATTTAAAATTCGATATGGGCGCCAGATTTCGCTACCAGCTTCTCAAACCGACCTGGGATCGCGTCAACTGATTTCACCAGGAGATCTTGTGGTATAGAAGACATAACTTCTTGTATTTGCCCTACAAGTTCTTCCAAATCCTTAGTTTGGTGTAGTAGACTTGCTCCTTTAGCTAGCCCCGAAGAAAATAAGTCACGGGGATTTAAGTCAGGACGTCTAGCTGGCCACTCATACATAAAATAAAGAGTTACTTTTCTATCACCCGGCAGACAGCAGAATTATCAGTACGAATATGGCAACAGTATTCAATAAGCGGACTTCCAAAGGTACAAGTAAGATTCTAGTGATGAAAATTTTCTAGCACGACATAATGAACCAATTTCTCGGCAGTCGACCTAGCAATTGACTTTTGATATAATCGTTTCAATTTATATCAGTCAACAACATTAAAGTGAGAAGCATTATTCATGCTGATCTAAAGCAAAAATTATTATCAGAAACCATTAAAATTTAGTGAAAATTCACCAGTAGATTGAAAAAGAAAACATGAATGTTCAAAAATAAGTTTGTTGTGTAAAATCAATGAATTTTTAAAAATCATTAATCTACATAACTTACTGGTGTACCAAAATATAATATACGAGACGAATTTTAAATATTCTGTTTGAGCAAAGGTGTATTCGATACACACAGTAAACAAAAACAACAATCAAATACTTGTATAAATGGTGATTGATAGTGCGTCAAACTTATAATGATTTTCTAATGGGAGCTCATGTGGCACAAGGTCAAAATTATGCGAAGTTCGAAATCGCTATTCAGTCTAATTTAGACAAACTTGCTACGTAGTACATCACGTCGAAGTGCCATGGTCTACGGATCTTATGCTTCAATCACGAAGCCGATGTTTTTCATCAGTCTGTACACTTATATCTTTTTTGTATATAGATATTTAGAAGCTTTAGCAGACTAGAAGATACGAAGACATTCTCTAAAGTCTACGAGACAATTTACTAAGACAGCCGCTGTCTTCGAAGATCAAAAGAAAAAAAAATTGTCCTGATGTTGACATCGACTATAAAATTCTTCAGTTGATATGTTTTTATTCATTCATATTTAGTGCAATGCGTTTTGTACATGTGCGTACCTATAACAAAAAAATGTTGAAAAACGAATAATTTTTTTTCTCTTATATAAATACTTGATGCAAAATAAATTCTTCCCATCTGCCTTGATAAAATCCCTCAGCGGACGAAACTCCCGGTGGGAGGTTAACTCAATCGGCCAAGATAGAAAAGAAAAAAGAAACATTATTTACTTGAAATGGTTTTCCAGTGTGAGGAAAAGTGCTCAATGCCAAGGGGAGCAAAAGAGTGACGGTGGAGGGGCTTGCCTTAGAGCCTAACAAAGACACACAGTCTTCAAAGTGATCTACAACCAATGTGACATAAAGACTCCACATGGCAGAGAATTTAATAACGAAGGGAAATACATTATTCAGAAATGAATTTACTTATGTTTTTAAACATTGAAAAGGGTAGAGTGTTCTATGCCACACATAGTGGCAAAGCTAAATTTTATAAACTAAATGCCGGTAAAGCTGAGACTAACTACGACTGTCAGTTTCATGCGCAGCGCGCAATCTTTAGGCAGACGTTGTCTGTCATCGAAAATAGGCAACTTTATTCACCTTGGCGAGTTCAAGATGACAAGATTCATAGTCGGTAATAACAAACTCGCCCGAGCGGGGGAGGATGGAAAAGAATATAATTTTTTTTTCACCTGAAATGATATATGAGAAAAAGTGCTCAATGCTAAGTGGGGCAAAAAGGTGGAGGGTCTTGCCTTTAAGGCTAACAACGCGACAGTCTTCAAAGTGCTCTACACCACCGTGACATAATGATCCCAGATTGCAGAGCACTTAATATTGCTGGCTTATCTTCATAATAAATAGCCTGTTTGAAGAATAATTCCATATCAATGAAATCAACTTTATCCATGAAAACTCGGTTGTGAAAATGTAAACATAAAGTTATGATTTCGTTCACAGCAACGAATAACTTTCCCTAAAGTTTGAATAATCCTCATGGTGGTGGTAATTACAGTAGTAATAACATTCAGGATAACATTTGTTTTTATTAAAAATTCATAATAATTGATGAAATACAAGTAAATGGCCACTAGTACACCAGGGTGTTTGTAACTGTTTATATATAGGAAAAGAAGAGGCAGAAGAAGAAGAATCAATATTTGCAATAGATCATTTGAGAAAAGTAAACAAAAAATGGTTCCTCTTTTAAGCGGCGTGTGTTGGAAAAACATGATATAGAATCGGTTTTATTATTTCGTTTATTTTGAATTTCTAACGATACAGTAACATTTCCAATACAATCACCTTTATATAATCAATTAGCAGTCATTTTTTACTTCAGGTATAGGATAAATTCATGAAAATTTGCTGTATTTATTAACCTCGTTTTATCTGAAGATCGCCTTATACTCAGAAATATACGGTATATATAAATATATCTATATATATATATATCTAGTTAAGTAACGAAAATCTTGGTAATCCGTATGGATATCCCCAATGAGGATAAAACCCTGAGAGCTCAATGTTAATTCAGAGCGAAAAATTAAATTTAAAGAATAACAGACCACTTTAAGGCTCGATTGTAATAATTTATTTCACCAGAGACTTTTATTTTTCCCTGGATCTTCAGACATCACTTTCAAAACGTGAAACAAAAAATGAATTTAAGGTTTACACTTTTGACGGGCAGTATTAAGCGTATATAAGTTGACATAGAAGGTAGTGAGGGATGGTATGAGAGACGTGGTCGAGTTTAGAGATGGAAGGGAAAGTTTTAAAATTTATTTTTATATTGCTTTTAATTATAATATTTATTATTGGGAACGAGGGGCTAAGGATCAGACATTGACCTATATAATCGGTCAACTCAACGGAAATGATATGGGAAAAGGAAAAAGAATAAAAGGGGGAAATAAAGAAAAAAGAGATGTACTCAAGGTTTTAGGAGCAAGAAGAGGGGTGGTATAGCTTTAGTAATTTTGATAAAAACAGATTTTAATGTTTGATAGTAATTTAAATGTTTGAAAAACTACACAAAGAAATTAATTTAATGCTTGTTAGCAATTTAAATATTCAACTTCTCTACAAATAAATTAGGGATTTAATATGAGTTGGATACTATATTAATATTAATAAACAACAATAATAAAAAATAAAAGTTTACTAATAGTAATATTTTAATATTGTGAAAGACTGTTAAGGTAAAATCTTAATCAATTTGAGTCTAATTCATGAATTTAATTTGTAGCTATTTTAGATGGGTAATATTTCTTAATTAAAGTTTAGGTTTCAAATCAAGATGGAGTAAGATCTGAAGGTAATAGTAAAAAAATTCTGTTTTTTCATACATATACCACATACGTATTTACGGAAAAATCACATATACATACGTTCATGTACATGTGCAATTACACATATAACCACATACACATGTATCGATATACACCGGTATATATGCATATACATATACAAATACTTACACATACATTCATATTTATACTTATTTAAATTTTTTCCTTAAATTTTACAGTTAAAATTGGTGAATTAAGTTTTTAAATTTAAAAAAATATATTTAATTTTAATATTTTTAACATCATGACTAATAGTTAAGAAGTAACATATTTTAATTTAAATCTAAATGATCAATTTAAAATGAGATTATCTCCAGATAAGTAAAATTTCCAATCTTACAATTCTAATTAGAAATTATTTAAAGAGAAAGTAAGATGAAACGGTAATAAAAAATTTTCTATGCTTCCATTAGAACTCTCTCTCTCTCTATATATATATATATAAACATAGACCCATTTATACCTATATATGCATACAACTATATCCTACACATATATTCACACATATCACCTATATGAATTCATAAATAGTTATATATATATATATATATATATATATATATATATATATATATATATACATACACATATGCAACCCCATATACATGAATCGATACATATACACAAAGACCTACATAAAATTACGAATACACATATACATATATACACATATTTACACACGCGCCCACAATATATATATATATAGAGACATATACACATGTATATACATATACACATAAATCTACATATCCATATCCAAAGTCATATAGACATTTGTGTACATACAATATGTATCCGTACACATGTGTGCATACAATTACCTTCAAATCTAAAAATAAGCCAATATTTACAATCGCATATAGTTTTTTTTGTTTTTTTATGTAGTGAGTTAAATTGAGATGATTTCTATGTCTGCATTTAAAAATCATCATATAAATATATATATACATATATATATATATATAAATATATATATATATATATATATATAGAGAGAGAGAGAGAGAGAGAGGGAGAAGAGAGATATATAGAAGAGAGATGTGAGAGAATATCACAAGAGCAAAAAAATAGATTAATTATTTATTACAAAAAATTTAAAACCTCTCGCCTTATAGTCAAAAAATTTTAATTCACCTCATAGAACAAAATTAAAGAGGACAAATATTATTTACGAATTTAAATGTTCATTAAGGAATTCTATTCCTGATCAATCAAAATTCGTAAATAATTATATAGGCCACACTACATAGCTCAATTAGATCTCATTTAAATATTCATGGAGACCTACCGCACCCTATTCGTAACATACTTGTTGACAGCACAAATATAATAGCACCATCTACGTGCAAAAAAAAAAGGCTAAAAATAATGGAATCCTTATTAATAAAAACAAAAATAACAACACGAAATAATATCAACTATGAACATGGACAGAATATCTTAACCGTGTTTTGAAAATGAAAATATTACATGCAGCAAAATATTTCTTGTTAACAGTTAATATATTTCAACCTTGAAAACGGCTAAATGTATAGCCGAAAGCGCTCGGAGAAAAATAATATTTGAACAGCTTTTATATAATTTATCATCTGAAAAGAAAAAAAATTATCAGATCACATAAGAAATTTTATAAAAAAGCTAAATCGAAGAACCTTGTCTGTCGTATTCAATGAAATGTTCATGAAAGAATGATTGCTGCCTAAATACACAAATTTTAAATATATGTGTGTCTTTGTTTGTGTGTGCGTGTGTTACTAAAATCATAACCAAATATGAGAATGTAATACTGAATCGGATATTATTATTGTATGGATGCCCTACTGTGTATGAAACATTCAGGTTATGATGAAATCTGGTATGCAAGTGTGTATTTCCCGTTGGCAATAGTAGAGAGTGTTCCAATTTAAGTGGGAAATACGGTTTTGAACATTGATTTTCAAGGTAGTAAATCTCATCCCAGTTTTTCTTCATTGGCATTTTGCTCTCCTTACCTTAATTTTGAAATATCGGTATATGATGAAATACTTATTATATTTTGGCTCTTATAAAAACATCAGGCGCTTTATACAGAAGTAAATTTGTTAAAATGCACTTGATATAGAGCATAGTTTAGGAATATATTTTCTTCAAGTCTGTCAAAACCAATTCATGTCTATCTTGATGTCCCAAGCATAGAATATGTAAAAAACTGCTCGGTAAATATTTTTTATCGTGAAACATTAATATTTTTTTCAAGTGCAATGTATCTCTATCTATAAAAGGCAGAATGTGTGTGTGTGTGTGTGTGTGTGTGTGTGCGTGTGTGTGTGTGTGTGTGTGTGTGTGTGTGTGTGTGTGTGTGTGTGTGCAACAAATTAAGTTTAACAAATTAAGTTTATGAGAAAAAAATTGAACATAGAATAAGATATGCCGGAAGTAATTTCGCCCAGTACCTCAAATTGTCACGAAACCAAAACATCAACCTGAAAACTCGAGTCATGTTCTAAAATAGACTGTCATATTTCATGGCGTCAAACCCGTTTAGAAATATCTAAAACTGTCAGCGGTATGCAACTCCTTCCTAAGACCATAAGTGTGTGTAACGAATGCACGGCCGCAATTTTCGACGGATTTGCACCAAAATCTACATGCACATGCTCCAAGTTAGTGAAAAGGCCAAGACCGACGTTGCATTTCCTAACTCCCATCGATAGTGGAAATAATCGATTTTTTCATGCTTCTACGACAGTTTTCATGTAGTTTACGGCCATTTTCTACTAGCCAGAGTGAGAGACTATAGCTGGCTACCACGAATAGGCAAGAAGATTCTATTGGCCAACGTGAGAGCCAACAGCTGACTGACACGAATGTTTACTAGCATGCAAAAAAACGATAGCTGCATTCATCACAAGTGGGAAAAATTTAAATCTGCATGGCACTTCCCTCCAATTGGTTCATTCGCTTGCTTAAACTCAACGTTGATTCTGATTCCGCAGAACTCGGTTAGGTGTGAAAAAGTATTTGTTGTTAACATTCTTTTTTCATTCGGTTTTTCAAGTTACGAGTCCTTTTTTAAAGCTGATCGTTTTGTGTTCATTTTGTTTAGTTCTTATTTCTTGACAGATTTAATATTTAGTATAGAGCTTAGAAAAAATTTGCAGTGTGAGATAGGCAAGAAGTAAGGCATGTAGCAACATCAGCACGGCAAAGGGCACTCCTTTAAAGGTAAGGAAGGGCAAAAATATTTTAAGTAAAGTCATAGCGATTGCTGTATGAGTCGTACAATTTTTTAATCAAGCACGGGCAACGATGGGCCATGCTGCGAGTCCGTTAGAAATATCATATTTAAACAAAATTGGTCAAAAGCCATTTTTCTCTATTTGTTCCCTATGGATGACTCGCGATAAGTGAAAGAGAAGAACTGAGGCGGAAAGTCTAGGATTATTAATGATAGCCCTTGTATCCTCAGTTACTTTTGCTGATTTTTCTCTTTATATCAAGGATGGGATGGAATTTTCATTAAGCTAATAAATGCTATCTAAGAATCTGTTGCGACGACGCTGACGAAAATGTCAAAGCGTTCTTTAATTCTTTGAAATCAAAGCGAGAACAGACATATCTCACTTTTGGAGACTCTAGATGAAAGAGTGTCACCTGGTATTTAATAGCTGGAAACTTTTATCGAAGTTGTCAATAAGAATACTTATTTAGCTTAACTCACTTTTGGTAAGTTTAGGTTAGAAAATAAGCGGGTTATTTACTTTCCTAAATTTACAAAGATTTTGAATATACGACTCTTGGGTATTTCGAGTAATATGATCACAGACAATATTTCTTTTTTTTTTTAAATCAATTCACCCCAGTCAAGGCTAAGACGTGACGGGTTACTGGGAGTGAAAGAGAATGAGAAAACTTTAGAATGATCAGAAACCCAATCCTAAACAGGAAACAAGGGATAAATTTCTACTCCTTTTCAATAGGCTAGGGTTGTGTGTGGACCGGGCGATAGGCGAACCTATCAGAATATATATGCTTGAAGAGGCAAAACAGGAAGATATGACGAAGTGTTAACTATGAGAAGACAATGTACGGTTGCCAGAATGTGTGAGTTATTTATTGGAGAGTACGCCATCAAGCCGATGTAAGAAATTAAACTATCTATGTAATAGTTAAATTCCCAGATCAGTTCTGTGGACAAGACAAATTGGTATAAGATGACAATTGGGAAAAATCTTTAAACAAAATTTCCTTTATACTCAGAAAATTCTATACTAGAATTTATATACTAAGAGTTTCTTTTTTCTTTCACCCTCGACAATATAGTTAAATTCCCAGATAATTTTTTTCCAATTGTCATCTTATACCAATTTGTCTTGTCTATAGAATTGATCTGGGAATTTAACTATATTGTCGTCATTAAATGAAAAAGAAACTCTTAGTATAAAGGAAATTTACATTAACCAGAAAGAGGCTTACGAAGAAGCGTCTCTCTCTTTTCTTAAATCTGGATTTCTTAATTTAACTATAACAAAAAAAAAACATTTTGATTTCATTGTTGCCTTAAAAAAAGTCGGAAGAGGAAACCAGTCAGCAAAAAACTAAGACTTATTTTCCAATCGTCATCTAATCCCAATTTGTCTTGTCCACAGAATTGATCTGGGAATTTAACTACATTGATGTCATGGAAAGAAAAACAAACACTTAATATAATTATTCTAATTCTCATCAAACTGATTCTTATTTTCATTTTATTAAATAATAATAATAATAATATAACGTTACTTTCTCTAGTACGTTGGTAACCTAGAGAACATTGTATAATGTAATCTCTGTTAATTCATTGAAAATATGAAAAATATATTATAGAAATTAGCATTCGCGTATGTATTTTTGTGTCTACAACTTCATGGTAACTTTGCAGACGATCCTTCAACTTTTGAAATTCCTTGTAATTAGTCATCTATTTGTTCAAATGTAAAATTGAAAAAAGGCACTTTATATTTTTTTTAAATATTTATAATAATTCACATGTACGTTAATAAGTGAATCATCTTCAATTTCAGTTTTCATTAAATATACTTGTAGCGAGCAGTAAAAAGCATATTTGCATACTTGAAAAGACTTTGGCTTTTTTCTCTTTTTACAAACAACAAAACAAATACCATGTATTGATTGATTCGTTTTCTACGGCATATCACCCCTTTACAGTTAATTTAAAGCCAGAAAAAGATCTTTAGATTGTAAGAATATTCTTTTGAGAGAATAATGTTGTTGTGATATAAGCCTTAATAATTAATCCACATATGAGGGGGTTAAGAGATGGAATCATTTGAATGTATCTGTGTGTTGGTTGGTTCATTCGTTTTCTACGGTTTATCAATCTTTTGCCTGTTGCTTGAAGCTAATAAATATGTTCAGATTGTAAGAATTTTTTTTACGAGGTGATACAATAATGGTTTCGGGATGCACGTCTTGCTAATTAACCAATAACTTGGGGAGGAGGTGAATTTATATCATTCCCAACAGCACTTGCGCGTAAGAGAATATAAGGAACCAAATGGGAATTGGAACTCGGCGCTCCGCTTAACAATTCCACGCATCCAAGCTTACATTTGGTGTTCCCACACGGTCGCCCATCTAAGTACTGATTTTCCTTAACTTCAATGATCCTACTGAAACCGATGATGCAACGTGATGTGACCGGAAGTTGAGTGCATTTGTGTGGGTTCGCATATGTGCGAGCGTACGTGTATGTGAGTGCGCCCATCTACGTGTGTGTGAAACATTTTTTAAGTTCAATAATTGCTATCACACTTTCCAGTATTGATGGGATTTTCCTTTCTTATCTTTTGTCTAAGGTAGTGTGGAAGGTCAACGTGGATTATGTTATTATTTTCTGTTAGAGTTACATGAGCTATCCATTTTAGTTTTTGTTGCTGTCGGTAGTATTCAAGGGATAGGGGCTTTGTTGTTTGGTCAGTTTCTTTGGGATTCTACGAGATCTGACGAAAATATACCTTCTTTAATATCTACAGAGTTTTTCGCTTCAAGCCATTTTTAATCATTGATCTATCGTAGATAGCTGATAGTTTAAAACTTCCCGAATGAGTTGGACGTCCTGTATGGCATTTATATGAGAGTCTAGATCTGATGAAGCTATTCAAGAACATGACTGGAGTTCTGGGGTTAATATTTTGTTTTTAGCGTCTTGCAGTATTGGACAAAGCTACCCGGAGCGTAGTTTATTCTCTGTTCAATTGTTTATAAATGATCCTTATCCTGAGATATCTAAAGAGTTTAGTATTGAATAATTCCACATACAGAATTTTCATTATGGTTTCAGGGTATATGCTATCGATGCCTTCATTCCAATTCCACATCATAATTTATGTTTTCTAATGGTTTAAATCTTACTTGTTGGAAAGTTATAAAATATTGATTTCTTTTGTTCCCATTTATTCTTATTCCCTCTATGAATAACTATGTGATCAGCATAGCCACAATGGCTACTGGGGACAAAACAGGAACGATATTTTCTATTAGTAGATTTGTTTGAGAGGTAAGAAATGTTTAAATGAACAAATCTAGTTTCTGTATAATCTGTGATTGTAAACACGCAGAGCATAGTTTATATATAAAATAAATTTACATCAGTGATACAGGCAGAAAGTCAGACATTTAAAATACCAAGAAAAATGCTTCGTATTCCACATAATCTAAATGTGGCATTATGTCGGAAGAGGTTTAGCACGCATGTTCACAGTAGATTATTAAGGATGTCTGGTTGATCACAGACGACTCCGTGTCGATTCATCCGTTGTCAGTGGTAACAACGAGAGGTGAACACCTGGGGTTCTGACTGCGCCTGATATGTGCACGTATGAGTGAAAAAAAAAGAACTTTGGAGAGATGGATATCTAAACAATCGCCCCTGAGGAGAGAGAGAGCAGTTGCTCACACCACAAACGAAAATAATGATGTGCAACCAGAGACTAGTCGATGGTAATTAACGATGTCAGTGGTAGAATAAAATGTAAAATTAAATAATGGAGACTCAGGTGTCGTGTTTACCCCATTAGTAATGGCAGAAAATGTTTCCTTTATAAAAATAGCTTTGTACTTTATAAGTAAATTTAAAATAGCATATTTAAGCATGTATTCTGTACATGTTATTTAGGCGTACGATCACCAAAATTAAACATCGAGCTTGGAATTCCAGGTGCTGTAAATTTGGATATGCGGGTGGGGCAATGAATAAGGGATCAGAATAGTTAATCGGAGTGTCGAGTTCCAATTCCTGGTGTGTTCGTGATTTTCACTTATGCGCAAATACCCTTAGGAAAGGTAAGATTTCACCTCTTCTCTCTCACCAATGGGTTAATTATCAATGGCATCACTAAATAATTATTATCTCCTCCACCCTCCAAAACATTACAGTCAAAACATATTTTCTGGCTTTAAATAACTTGCAAAGTGTTTATAAGCTGTAGAAAACGAATCAGCCAACCGACCAAACAAACAAATGGACTTGTGGGTTATCCCACTTGACTTTCCTAAATACCCATCGCTAGAGGACGCTCTTTAAGCCTATAAATAGACAGTGATATTCTCACTCATTCTCTTTCATAATTTTACAACCCTGGCTATAAGGTGTAGTCGCACGTGGAATACATTGTCACCCGCTGAGGCACGTTCGTCGCCAATGTCTCACTTTTCTCTTGTGTTTTTTTGTACCTTATCACAAACATGTTTTCTAAATAAACACAAAAAGTATCCCCGCAACACGCTCACACACATATGCAGGCAAACATATTTACGCATGCACAGATACACATACTTGCATACATGCGCACTGACACATGCGCGCAGCCGCACATAGAAAGAGACTTTGTGTTTAACTGTTAGGCTTACCTTAAAATCTTGAATTAATTATTAAGAAAATAAAATAAAATTTTAGTAGTAATTATAGCTTTCTAAAATATACTATGCTATAAATTTCTCCCTAAATCTCATTATTGTTCCCCGTCATATGTTTGAATGGTGGCCATTAACGGTTTGAATAATATTCAAGAATCAGTACAACTGTACATGTTTCTGATAACGATACAAAGTTAGTTGATTTGTTTAACGGCATATCAACTTCTTATGTGTGATTTAATGCCGAAATTTAATTTTCTTGGAAGCTTTGTTTAACGGCATATCAACTTCTTATGTGTCATTTAATGCCGAAATTTAATTTTCTTGGAAGCTTTGTTTAACGGCATATCAACTTCTTATGTGTCATTTAATGCCGAAATTTAATTTTCTTGGAAGCTTTGTTTAACGGCATATCAACTTCTTATGTGTCATTTAATGCCGAAATTTAATTTTCTTGGAAGCTTTGTTTAACGGCATATCAACTTCTTATGTGTCATTTAATGCCGAAATTTAATTTTCTTGGAAGCTTTGTTTAACGGCATATCAACTTCTTATGTGTCATTTAATGCCGAAATTTAATTTTCTTGGAAGCTTTGTTTAACGGCATATCAACTTCTTATGTGTCATTTAATGCCGAAATTTAATTTTCTTGGAAGCTTTGTTTAACGGCATATCAAATTCTTATGTGTCATTTAATGTCGAAATTTAATTTTCTTGGAAGCTTTGTTTAACGGCATATCAACTTCTTATGTGTCATTTAATGCCGAAATTTAATTTTCTTGGAAGCTTTGTTTAACGGCATATCAACTTCTTATGTGTCATTTAATGCCGAAATTTAATTTTCTTGGAAGCTTTGAAGTAATAAAAATATGATATAAGTTTCTGCCTTCACAATTTGAATACATGATAACTGACTCTCAACTTTTCTGCATATACAATTACTAGAGGCGGTGATATGTGCGGTTATGTTGTTTTGGAATGCAGTTTGATTTCAGAAATCGTAGGATATTATATGGATTAATATCACGAAAGTACACGTTAGTTGTTTGGTTGATGTTGTTTAGCGGCATATCAACCACTATGGGTTATTTAATGCCGAAATCTAAATAATTTTAACTCAACTGCATGACTTCAACGACAAATTAAACGTAATTGCTGTCCATGTATTTTCGGTTATTTTATATAAAAAATCTATTGTTGGTATTCTTATTATTGACATGTATTTTATACTTCGATAGTGTTTTTGTTTAGAGGTTCACTATTTCACATAGTTGGGACCTTAATAGGTGCTGGCCAACCCAGGTCAGGTCGGACCTGGGAACAGCGATTAAGATGTCGTTCATGGATCCTCAAGATCTCCAATCTCCTGATCAGAGGCCTTGCTGCCGGATGTAGTTAATCGTCATACCCATGACTTACGAGATAAATACAACGATGTAAAACTAATGCCCTCTAAGGCTGAACAGTCTGTAATGACCTGACAGCATTAATTTCAACGTGCAAAGTTGGCAGCACCCACAGAATAAGAAGAAAATTCTGATAGGACAGCTGTTCGTGTATTTGAGGTAAGGATGTCAAAATGGCCTTCGGGTTAGTTTCTTAGTATTGGAAAGATCTTGCTACATTCGGCATCTTAGTTGCAGGGAGAATGGTAAGTTGAAATAAAGGTGATTCTCTTAGATTTCAAATTTTCTTACTTTAGATCATGTGTAAAAATGGCAGCAGCAAGACTCCTGCTGTTTCTGTTTTCATCGGTAAATCGAAAATCATTTCATTCGACGTATAAAACATGTACAAACATTGTTGTCTTCTTTGATCATAACGGTATGGATTATGTGATTAGATCATTACAACAACATCAAATGCACAAAAGAGAAGTTGAACTAAGGGTCACCTTCTTTAAAATTTCAAATTGTCTTACTTTTGATCATATGAAAAAATGACGGCAATCTTTTCTCTGACTCCTGCTGCTTCTGTTTTCATGGAAAAATCTATATAAAAATCCTGATGTATAGTTAAATCATTTCATTCAGCGTGTAAAACAGGTGTATGCATCGCTATGTCCTTTGATCATACACGCTCACTCCATTAAAACGACATTAAATGCGAAAAAGTAAAATATTTTTTTCTTGAAAACTGCTGTTGCAATAAAGATCAGTTCAAAGAGACTTACTATATACACGAAGAGCAAAACTCTGTTTAATTCTCCAGTTCACTTTTTGTCTGGAATTTTATCAGTTTTATTAAGTATATTAACGTAACCGTCTTATTTTATTAAGTTTATTAACGCAAATTCATTAAGTTAATTAACGCAAGCTTATCACGAGAGTATGTTTTCCTTTCATCGCCAAGTCCAATTACATTTCATGGTAACAAAACGACAGACAGGCGTTGTTAACGTCGATTATCACTGTTATATTTACCCATACAGTGTTCAAATAAATTGTATCTACTAGAAGCTATTAAATATCACATAAATAAAAAGTCTCTACTGTAATATGTACATTACTGAATATTTGAACTGCTTTAGTAATTTTCTCGTTTGAATGGTTTCGACTTTTAAACTAAAATCTTTTGAAGATATCTAGATTAAAAAATTGAAACCAACCCTTAATAAAAATTAATTATTATAGTACACATATGTTATAAATCTTTACAGTAGATAGTTTGGCATATCTAGGTCTTGACTAATAACATTTTGACATATCATAACTTAGTTACCTCACCTAGCGTTTACATCGTGAAAATTATATTGTACAGTACATAGCCTTAGTGTTTTTCACTTCACAGTTAAAAAAATAACTTTCAGATGAACACAACTATTTTTTCTTAGAAAATGAATATATATATATATATATATATATATATATATATATATATATATATATATATATATACGTCAATACATACGTAGCCTAATATATATTTTTTAATTTCACTCTGTTTCAGTCCAAACTGCGTTATTCCCTGATTGAACTTTGCTTTGTTTGAAGTTAAAGTATCTTGCTTTTTAGCCTGGGCAGATTATTATTATTATTATTATTATTATTATTATTATTATTATTATTATTATTATTATTGAATGAGATAGCAGCTCGCAAGAGATTCTGAGGTACAAATATATGAAGCCCAACATCGCTATCACCAAGAGTGCAACAGGCACATAAATAACAGCCAAATGTGCGTGATATGGTAAGAGGCTTCGCTAAAAGCAACGCATAACCTGGCACATGTTTTGTTACTTTGATTTGCAGGTACTTACAATTTGATAAATTTTGAAATTCTTTATTTTGAAAAAAAAAAAAATGGATTTCTATGAGTAAATCATATCAATTATTTGGCAGGATCTTTTTTGAAGTCTTTTATGACTATGTCTGGTCTGGTCTGCACCAGTTTTCCTGTCCGTGAGAAATGGGAAATTCGCCAGTATAGTCACTCCATCACCATTTGTGACATCATTCTGGTTTTGTTTGTACCATGGATCCGGGACATCGAACATACATGCCAATGAAGATAGTGTTCTACCCTGTCATGTCTAATGATGTATTCTTTCTCAGCAAGGACTGGGCAATCTGCTACCATGGAGTCAACAGTTTCATCACATTTATGGCATAAGCGACAGGCAGAATTTGAGCTGTTTTTGCAGATTTTAGAATTGTATGCATTAGTTAAAAGACATCGAACTTTTGCAGCCATAAAAAAGGCCTTCTGTCATTGATGGGTTTGATTAGCATCGATGCCTGGTTCATTTTTGTTCAACAATTGTCATATAAACAGCTTTCGCCGATAACTCTATTTTTGCTACAGCGCTGGGAGGTTCAGAATATTTGTCATCTTGCGTATCTATTACATCCAAGGAGTTTAGTATTTTTTCGCTTTGTCTAATGATGAATGTATTCTTAGTATTCTCATGCTTGAGTCTACCTTCTGATACGTATCTGGTGTCGTTACTATGTATTTTACCAGGCCTGTGATTGATGTTTTAAAAATATTTCTAACTGAAAGAGTCCTTGTCTACCAGCTATCTCAGGGAGTATATTATATTAACATCAGTTTTAGGCTAACGCATGCAATATTTAAACATTTGATTACGTATTTTGGAATAATGCGTACGATATCACTAAAGCTCCATTTTATAACACCAAAGCGTTAGGTAACGATGGATATTACTAGCGAATTCATTGTGTCTATTCTGTTTGATGAATTCACTTCTAAATTAAGTACGAAATGCACTCTAATATAACACTATGTTCTTATATTTTACTTCATTTTGTAGTATTATATGCCATTTCGTTCTTGAATACCAAAATATTTGTAAACTTCCTCTCGTTGTAAATTCCTGATGGAGGTGTTGATGCCTAGCATTATATTACTGGACTTGACAAATTTCCGTACTTTAAACGTTACCTTGACACTTGTCAAGGTAAAATTCGATCCCGATATCATCAACGAAATCCTTTATTATATCCAGTAGGAATTTAAAATCGTTGTCATTTCTCGCATAAAACTTGTTGCTATCCAGGCTAATTTGTAAGTTTGTAGATTTTTTAGCGACATTTTTCATCTTTGCGCAATTTGAACAGAGGGAAAAGAGCAAGACAGAAGAGGACTGGCCAATGGGAATCTCCTATTATATCATGCGATTGATGTTTATAATAAATATTTTAATATCCGCGTTTCTGTGGTAATCTACGAGTGATGTCTTCTATGCAAGCATACTGGTCTTAATACATTCAATAATTTTGGGTGAGATTTTATAGATGTGTATTGTTTTAATGATCCAGCCATGGTGAGCACTGTCAAAACCATTTTAGTGATCTATCCAAGCCATGATTATTTTCTACATGAATTCTTACATTTTATTATTATTATTATTGTTTTATTTTCTTTGATATTTGGCGTTTTCACATTTCTTTCCGGGTCCCGCCCAGGGACCTAAGGTTAGAAATGGTATCATGACACTTTCCACTGAAAAAAAATATTACATAGATAAAGCCCTTCGTAAAGTGTGACCTGTACTTGTCAGAATAATTTTTTGTATCTCTTTGAGGCATGGAATTCCAGGGATCCCTTCAATTTGTCTACTGGAATCTTTTCCAACCAATCCTAAGGCTCCAACTACAAAAGGGATTGTTGATGTTCCCATGTGCCACATTTTTGAGATTTCTATTTCAAGGTCCTTGTATTTTGACAGCTTTTCGAATATCTTCAAAGATACATTGCCGTCTGCAGGGTCTGTCATATCAATAAGGAAGCTTTTTTTGTTGTTTGTGGTCTTTAATAACAATGTCTGGGCGGTTGGCTTTGATTGTTCAGTCAGTATGTATTGTGTAGTCCCATAGAATTGTAACAATTATTATTATTATTATTATTATTATTATTATTATTATTATTATTATTATTATTATTATTATTATTATCTTATAAGTTTGTCACAATTCCAAATTGCTGGAAATCTAAGTATGACAGGACTGACAGGGAAGTTAATCTAAGAGAAGAAAAACTCTCATTTCAAGCTCACGCTACGTTGGGCCATAAATATCCATGAGAAAAAATTCGGGAGTAAACCCAGAGGAAAAATTTGGAACCGCAGTCCTAAAGACATTCCGACGTTGCACACCACTTCGTTCTTGCAACTCTTTCGACGACGCTAGTGCCAAAACGTTTCAGTCTTTTCCCTTCTTTTGGACAGCAACGGTGGCGTGGAATGTAGTGGAGTGCTGCCTCAACATCTGTTAATCTCCCATAAAATCCGACCACAGATCGAAAGTCCCCAGGCGCAAAGCCCATGGTTTCTCGAGATTGATGGATGCTATACAATAATGCAGCATTTTTATATTTTCTTACTGACCGTCTGATATTTGATCTGGTCTGTTCCGTGTTTAGTTTAGTAAACTGCTGCAACCGCCAAGATCTATATTTGACACTTAGTTTATCGATTACATTTATTTCTGGCTTTACTTGGCTGTTTAATCGTTATTACAACTTTCCCTTTTTCCTATTTTTGAGCAAATAAATTGGCTTATTTATTGAGATGTGCGTAGAAAATAATTAGTTTGAGATTTCGATCCTTGAATAACATTTCTGCAATAAGATCCTTCATAGTAACAGGGAGAACGGATAGATGTTTTTCTTTTTAGTGGAAATTACAATCAAATATTCCTGTCGTAATGGGAGATCATTTTCTACGTTTCGGATAACGTTCTTGGCAACGAAGGTGTTCTATTACGATGACTGTGTGGCGCATAGATGTAGTCAATGGAAATACTGTTGTTCTTTTCGCAGTATCCTCACAGCATAAATGATGGTAGTTTTCTGGGGTTCTAAAATATTGGTTTACATTCCAATTTTCCTTAAGCGCTCTTTCATTCTTCTCGATAGTGTTTCAAGAGTACCCATTACTACACGAATTAATTCGACATCTATATTCCATGATTATTTCAAACTTCCTACCCAGATTCCTGTTTTTTTCCAATTTTTGTCACTTTCTTTGGAGTAAACGTTTATATCCTATGTAACAATAGTTATTAATTTGATAATTGCTACTCTCCTTTTCTATAATAATATATCTTCGTGCTTGAATGATATAGTCTGTCAGGGCCAAGAATCTCATATGTTGGGGGTTGTCATTTTATAACACTGTTTCTGGTTGATATTTATACGATTTCTCTTTCACAGTGAAGCTAAATTTACCGCCTACTTCTCAATAGATTCTCTTATAAGGTGAATCATATAGTCGCTTATACTCCTTCTGTGCCAGCTTAGACTGTTCACCGAGTATATTCTTAACTTTCTCATTAGATTAACCACGTATTCTGAATCTGCTTTATTCTTGTGGCTTGTCCATCCTAACCTTGAATGCATACATTCTGACGGCCTGCTCCATTGTTGCAAATATAAGTAACACTATTACACAAAGCCAACAGTCAGCTAATGTCTTTAACCATGAAACCTTTTTTTCTTTCAACTTGTCATGCTTCTTCTCCTTACGGTGTTCAAAATGTCGAGCATCAACAATTCGTGCAATGTTAGAAGCCATTCATGAGAGATCGGGAACATAATTCCCAAGTCCCAGAAGTGTCAAATACACAACTTCTTCAAAGCTCATCTGAACCCACCTTGCTTGGAATATAGAGCCTATCGACATCAGTGTTCGGAGTCAGAATCTTATGCATGTTTATCAATTTTCCTTTCTTCTATCAATTTATTCTAATTCCCTATAATTCCAATCTAAGAATCCCAGAGAAGAGCTTAGGAGAGAGATTTTCCAAGTATTAATTCCTTTGAGAATATTTTCCACCATTTATTTTTGTTTCAAGAATTTTCACTGCACAACTGAAATACTCTCCTTTAATCTTCGTTTCATTTAACTATGATGCATTTGGTTGGCGTATAAAACGCTAATATCAAAGATCTCATGCCTTCATCCGGCAGTTGTATTCCCTTGGACTCAACTCTCTTTCCTCTCTTGATATTTAGAGTGACACACTTTTCAATGCAATATCCCGTCCCAATAAAGTCGCCGAACATACGAACCATTTGAATCAAAGAATCTGGCAACTTTTCACTCCTGGAATATAGTTTTTCAAATTGCCCATGTACATTAAGGGGATGATCTTTTTCGTTATTATTAAGAAATTCAGGGCCACAATTTCATTGTAAAAATATATCTTTCCATGATAATTTGTTCAAGTGACTAATCATCACATGTCATAATCACAGACTATCTTCCAATAAAGTCATAACCTGAGCTGAAATGCCCAGAATGTAAAGGCACTCTAGAATTCTAGAATGTTGCACCATGTCATAGGCTTGCTTGTAGTCTATCCACGCATTTTATAGATTTTAATATGTATTTCCATTTCATGCAGTATTATATGAACAAGAGGTCGTTGGCACTACTTGATTCCTTCCTGTTCCCTTTTTGCTCTTCGGAAATAATGACTGAGCCTTCAGGTCCGCACCGTATAAAAAGGTGGTTGATCTTTATCTTCACATTTCATCCCAAGACTTAAGAAAATAAACCGATCAATTTCTCCTTTTCATCGACAAGCTTTATCCAATAATTTTCGAAATATCCTTGCTGTTGTAAACAGTCATGATATTTGAAATGACTCTATTTTGAAATCACAATCCAATATCTGCAAGGTGTTTTCCATGTTTTCTATAAGACCACGTTGCTCTAATGACAATCGATAATGTAATTAGTTTCATTGATGTTCCTACCAAACTTACAAAATGTAATATTTTAAACCACTGTTGTTGCCGATCTACTTTTTACAGCGTTCCGTTCTCGTGCCAAATGTACAGGTGACTTCTATCAGCTAGCAAATTTTTTTCGGATTTTCCAGCAAGGCTAAATCTGGTTGATTGTGCTTTAAAAGTGCCATTGTTTGTATCGTAATATCCCACCGGATTTTTCAATTTGATATTTTCTAGCACTATTATAATTAGTAATATTATTTGAGATCCCCTCTTAGATGCAGGCTGCCGCAGCATAGAAATACAACACTTTCCTCAGCATATTCCAAATGATCTCTGGTATCCCCAAGGTTCCCAGTGAAATAGAAATATACTGGAAATAGTCACGAATGCGCTCTGCCGCATATCGTCATTGTTGTTGTTGTTGTTGTTCTTCTTCTTCTTCTTCTTCTTCTTCTTCTTCTTCTTCTTCTTCTTCTTCTTCTTCTTCATCTCCTTCTTCTTCTTCTTCTTCTTCTTCATCCCATTCTACTTCTTCTTCATCTCCTTCTTCTTCATCTTCTTCTTCCTCCTCTTCTTCTTCTTCTTCTTCTTCTTCTTCTTCTTCTTCTTCTTCTTCTTCTTCTTCTTCATCTCCTTCTTCTTCCTCTTCTTCTTCTTCTTCTTCTTCGAGCGATTTAAGAAAAGAAAAAGAAAAGTCAGTGTTTAACAGTGTTTCGACAAAATGTGTGTCTTCTTCAAGTTATGTTTAACAATTGCATACAAATATAAAAATATAAAAAAATACACGTCTTTGTACAAACACCGCTTGTCTAGAGAAAAACGGCTGTATACGTATCAACGCGAAAAAAGTTTATGAAACACAGCCAGCGTGAATGGAATGAAATTTAGACGGGAGTAAAATGATTGGGAAACTTGCTTATGTTATAAATTTTCCGTTAGTTGATTAGGTAGTAAGATCGATTGATCAAATAGTTTAGTATTAATCGTATGAAATTCTCCTGGAATTAACAACATGATAGAGTTCTATAAAAACTTTACTTGGTCGCAATTAATAAGGGTGCATTTCTATTTAACACTATTCATATAATTTTATACTGAATTCTTTTTTTCTGTGAAATTGTTTTCCCTTTTGAAATGGTTCGAATTTGTCTCCACAGTCTTATTGAAAATTTTGATTTAACGAATCTTAAATTGACTATTTTTTCTTCTATACGAACTGATCATTTGTTTCTGTCTCGCTTTTTTTTTTAAAAGATACTCTTTAACTATGTCATCTCAAATTTGTGACGATTGACGAATTGTTATGAATTATCTCTTTCACTGAATACAAGTTTCATAACGTTATAGGGTTTTTTTTTTTCGGAGAATCTAATCTCATTGTCATGCCAATGATTTTGTCGACAGAGTGTTTAAGCTGATCGATTTTTTTCTGCTTTCCACAAACGTACTGTCCATACGGAAAAATCGTTTTCTTTCATGTACTATCAAACCAGAAATAAAAAGTTAAAAACAGAATTAAAGAACAAATAATCTAAAAAAAAACAAAACAACAAATACTGTTACCAGTTATTCTAGTTTTGCCTTTTCTTTTTCACTTACGCCGGCAGTCCTTTTTTTTGCCTACGTGTTACATGAAATTATATGAAGATGTTCTCAGATATGTTTTTGTAAACTTCAACATTACCTTCTTAGCGGAACAAAGAAACACATATATTCAAATCCATCTAAGCTGGAATTATCCACCCTGCACGTAAGCTCATCTATGCCGTTTCAATCTGTAACCATACTTTGTGTTGTTTTTCTGCATCAGGACCCGGAGGGAGTAATGTCTATCCTCACCCCAAATATGTGCCTACATACCAGATAATTGTACAGTTTCTTTGGGAATGGCTTTCTTGCGTTCTTTGAATGTGATAGTAAGGTGGCGGTTGCTGTCTCGCTTTTATCTTTTCCACATCTGATTTTGTAATATCAACAATGCCTCTAGATTTGTTCTTTCCTACCTCTTACATTAGGAATGTTTTCTGTAGCTACATTGTTGTTATTTTCATCCTGATTTTCATCTTACAAACAACCAACAGACGTTAGTAGCACAATCAAAGCTAATGATAGCTCTGAAGCTGTGCTAGGAAAAGAAAAAAACTCTAAATGACTATTCACCGTAGCGTAATCAGTAAAGCAGCTGCCCCAGACAAGCAGTCTCACGAGGCTAGTGAATGCAGGTTTGAGTATAAACCGTAGCTTATTCTTTATTTCTGATCAATGTTGCTTACATGCCATGGAGAACGATAATCTTGCAGTTTCGATAAAAAGCACTAAAATTGAGATGAAGGAAACATTATTCCAAAATTAATACTGACAATGGTTCATCTAAGAAAATTCAATTTTTCTCACTTTGTACCCATTAAAGATATATTTTCTTCGTTTTATTTCGGTTCGTTTTTTGTTTTGTTTTTTTACCTTTTGCCTACCTGCAACCTCAAAGAAAAGAAGATTGCTCTAGAGAAAAAAATGGGTATCGTGTCTAACCGTGAAAGGAAATTTACAACAGCTAAATGCCATGAAAAGGAAAGTAAAAATTTAAAATTATATTACGTATCTTTTTGTATGTTTTATTTAACGCTTTGCCAAATTCTTTAAAATTTTTCAAATTCGAGCTGTGTCTTTTTCGTATCATTAACAGTTTGTCAATTTCTTGTACTAGTTTCCAAGGCGGTTTGAATATCAAATTGATCTGATTCGTCTTGCTTACATCCCCGTTTCTCTCAATACATTAAAGAAAAGAGTTTGGATCTAAAACAATACTGATTTAAATTAACATAGGTGTAATTTAACTGAGTCACTTCTTACAACTGTATTTTAAATGGCTAGTAGAAATGACCTTCAACATTATCATAAATAGCGTAGATTAAGAATAACAGAATAGCTAAGTAACTATCAAGTTTTTTTTTAATATTCAGTGATGTTCCCTACTAGTTACACTCTGTCGAGTGTTAATAAATTCTCTGGTCGGCGTTGTTACCACACACCATTCTGGAGTGACAGACCCTGTAGCCATGCAATTTAAAGAGTGGGTGTGGTAAAGCACAAGAACGCTGCATCTGAAACCTTTATTGGAATCCCCCCCCAGCAAAAGCAGCTGGGGGTTGGAAGATGCCACTGGAAGCTTCAGTTCCAACCCTGCCAAGGAAGCTTGAGGTAAGCCTAGAAATTGCTGTTATAATTGGTAAAATCAAATAGGAACAGCACCACTTGGTTCACATTGAGAAGTATTAAAAAAAACGATTTACCAGAAAGAATTTGTCTTGCACTCATCCGAGTTGGTTTAATGCAATCCGGGCATATTTTCATCAAACGACGCGAACTTCGCTTCACTTCAGATGAAACGAAAATATGCTAGTGTGCGAAAAAAGAAAATCAAGTCGTTAGAGTAGAATATCATTCAGCTCTACTTGCACAAGTTAGACTGAAAATGCACAAAAATTGCCAAAACCTATACTGGTAGAGTAAGTTGCTATCACCGAGATGCCTCTCCAGAGTTAACATCAGGATAAGAAATTGCGTTGCCTTTAAGTTCACTAGCACATGCATGTGCTACTTCAAACACATCATAAGCATGCATTTTCAGCTAAATGTCAAATAGCACGCAACACTTTTTGTCATTTCTTCTCCAGCCCTCCAAGCATTAATTCTAAACTGACCTTTTTCACAATGGCTCCAGTGACTCATAAGTTCATTGTCCTAGGCAAATTCAACGCGAGTATATACGGTATTCTCGGTAAACACGAAAGGGAAAATTTAAATTAACAGAAAACTTTCCGTTTCTGCACAGGAGATAAAAATGTACGTCATTAACACTGCATTTTTACAAGGACGATAGGCTGAAGACCACGTGGATGCTACCTCACTAAAAACACTGTCATATCACAAACAGTTTCCGTGCAACAGAGAAACCACAAAAGCGTTATATCCAGTGCGGATTATGACATTGAAACATCAATTTGTCCTCTTTAAACTTTTTCTTTTCTTCTATGTGCCGTTGGCAATCATATCTCTCTATAATTGCATGTTTCTTGTAGCTCTTAACAACTTTTGTCTCTTTGCCAACTCTCCCATACCCTGATCCGCCATCGATTCGCACAATCTGTCCGGGTCCCAATTCAAGGAAGAAGTCAGATCGTAAAAAAGAACATCAGAGTCGAAAATCAAAATCACTTGGACAGATTTGAAAGAGACATGGGGATTTCTGCTGGAGATCACATGAAAAGCGCCACTTACAACATTCAGAATCAGCGCTAGGTATGTCAAGAAAATAAAATGGGACCTTTTTGATGAAATCCGAAGCAAATCATAGATAAACTGGCAGGGCCACTAACCAAGAGGATATTCTTAACTATAATGCTCACAAAAATGCTGACCGTTGAGGATAGCACAGCGTATAATGTGCGATTGATAGCCCTTAAACACGGGGGGAAATTGCACATTTTATGCCTCTTCGAGAAATGTAGATGCAGACATGACACTTTCTTTATCTTGTTCTTCCGAATTCATTTGCACATAAACTATCCAGGACTTAGAGAAACCTCATGAATCCTTGTAAATTTTAACCTCATGAAATCTAGATTTTCCTATTAGTCATTTAAACTGGAATCATAAACAATACCTGTAACGTTAGAAAAGTTTAAATCATCAAATGATAGTTGATTATCTCCAAGGAAACATAAATCGATGATGCATTCTACAGATAAATAAGCAATGGTTGTTTCAATGTCGGCGACCACAAGGGGCTTGGCTAAACATATGACCCGACACATTTTGATGAAAGCTCAGTGAAAACCTTCCAAAATGACTAGTCCAAGCAATTCTTTGCCATCATCAGCGCAAACAGCGTCACACAAGAGCCTGAAATTACATACATCAAGCCAATGAAGCTTGAACTGTAGGAGATATCAATAGGATTGAAGATGTTGAAGGTATAGACAGTATAGTTTCAGAGACCTGGAAACATGATCATGTTCTGCATCAAAAAACGATTTTACATCAGGTGTAATCAATCACAGAACTATAAGGATGTAATCATCACTTCATTTTACAAAAAAAGAGTATGTAGTCAAATTATCCGTAATTAACAGTCTTTGGACTGCAGGCAAAAGTCTCAACAGACAAAACATAAATTACTAGCTAAATTGGATAATCTAGAGAATTTATGCAATTTTAGAGCAAACCAAACTACGAATATTTAGTTTTCCCCAAGTCGGATTCAAGAGAATTGTCATTAACAAAATAAAGTTCTGAACAACAATCATGTCTGCATATAAGTATTGAAAAATTAAGTTACTCATCAAAATTTTACACGATGAAAATTCAATTACATATATTAGCGACTTCGAGTAAGACTATGTGCTGGCCTCCACAAAATAGTTTCTATATGTTTCTTCTTGTTTGCGTTTGGAATATTCATGTAGGGCATTCAATGACTTGCGCGCTCTCATCCACATATGATTTCATAGGGTTAACACTATAGACAAGTCACTGTTGAAAAAAAGGTGCAGCGTCACCTAACTTCTCCATTAACCTCGACGGCTTCCAAACAGCTTCGTTCCTCAAAAATCATTCAAAGACTTGGTTAACCCTTGGTAGGATTTTCAGAAACTTCCTAAAAGCGCTGCATGCAGGAATCGTCTCCAGGGAACGATATTATCAACAAGTTACACTTCCTAATCCTAATCCGAGCCCATGGTTGGAACGCGTACGCCTTAAACATTGGAGTAAGCGCCTACTAATTAAAAGAAATACAAGACTCAAAAGTGACTCGTGATACAGAGTTACTGGACGTGGTGTGTGATATGGATTTAAAAGTAGAATGGGAAAATTATAAGGATAAGGAGGATAGATAGCAATTGGCATTGAGCTTCTCGAGAATCTTTTCCACAGAGTAGAAGTTCCCAGAAAAAAAGCTACAATACGGAGGCAATGTAGTGATTCGACTTTGTGTCCATAACCTAACGAGTCCTAGCTATAAATGCCTGATCTATAAATGTCTGTTCTTGTAGAACTAAAAGAGTGAAGTGCATCTGAACATTTTCCATGGAAATAGTAATAAACTTGCAAAGTTGCGTCTATGGGGAAAGAGGCTGTAGAAGGGGAAATCCCCTACAAGACGGCGGAAACGATTTTGAATTCTATCAAAGCTGGAAATTGAGGAATGGGGAAAGAGGATGTAGAGGGTGAAATCCCCTACAAGACGGCGGAAACGATTTTGAACTCTATCAAGGCTGGAAAGTGAGGAATGGGCTTCTCCAGTCGAGATATGACAGCAGGGCTCCATTTAAACATGTAGTACAAGGACCGGAGGGGACGCATAAATAAAGCAATGTGCACATATACCAGTGCAGAAACATATTCAGTCTGTTCAACATAAACATCTCTAGACCCATACATTGAAATTGGTGCAGCTGTTCAGAGATCCTGTTTGCGGATGATTTAGGGGAAAATTAGCCCAGTAGTAGGTAATATCTTGCTTTTCAAAGACGATATAACTCTCCTGTGAGACTACCCACCTCTGCAACTCGTTGCACAAAGATATAGACCCCACGTCGTAGAATTTCTGTGCGGCGGATCGAGCGAGAGGCAGGCTCACAGGTAAAAGAAAAACACAACTACAAACATGGGTAGGACGAAAAGAGGAGGGAAGGCGTGTGACCTTTTTGTGGACGACCAACTCCGGGCTGACTCTCGGCTGGCAAAAAAATATATATCTTAACTAACAATGTCCGGCTGCTAATGGGTCGCTCTTCGATGTTACGTGCTCCGGCCTAAATCAACCTTCCTCGAACCTAAACTAAGTCTAACTAACTCGTGGCCCAAAGCGCTGCCGTATATATGCAGAATCCTCTTTCAGCATTTCCGGACAAGGGACACCCACGAATAAACCCATAACTTTTTCATGACCATTTCTCCCTTTGAAGAAAGTGGACATAAAAATATTTCTTAGCCTAGCTGACTCCGATTCAGGGACATTAAATTCAGACCCTTTTAAGTTTTGACCAGCTCCGGTCTTTTTCCTATCTTCGTATTTTGACAAGTACTTAACACTTATCTACACTTTTCGCCATATGTCCAAAACATGTTTTTATCTAGATTCCTAATCTAAACATTTGGTCTTGAAGTTTGATGCCCAGGTCAAATCTAACTAATCTTCTCGCACATATGTGTGGGCGCGCACGCACACACAGATGTGGGGGTGTATATATACACACACACAGATGTGCGGGCGCACACACACACACACACACACACACGCGTGCGCATATATCCAACTCATAGTGTCACACTCCGATATGAAAGTGATTTTTAAAACGGTTATTTTTCCTCAGCCCGTATCACCTGCCTTGCGTCTCCCTGACAGAAAAACCCAAGCATTCATGCTGCATCGTACACTCCAATACGACACCAGGCAAAAAAAATAGGTAAGAGATTAGTAAAGGTATATCAAGCACTTGGCTGACTACTAAAAAACGTCTCTCAGACAGCAAACTCCTCGCCAGGTTACAAAGGTCAATTTACAAAGTCATCGTACTGTCCTATGCGGTGGCGAATCTTGGGTTGTATACCTTAGGCATTAACGCTCATCCAAGACACTCCACCTGTGTTGCATCTGTACAATTCTAGAAGTGAATTGTGACGATTTTATCACTAAAGACTGAAGTTATAGACTAAGTCAAAGCAACATGGGATGAAGCTGTGATATAAGTGTCAAATATGTTGTGCAGGTTATGTGGTACATGGAATATGAAGTCTTACAAGGAGTCTTCTATTCGAGGAACTATTCATTGACCAATGGAGAATGGTGGCCCCATCAGAAAAATCGATTGTAGATTCAAACACTATCAGTAGGAAACACGGACAAATCATCATGGGATCCTAAGATTTATCAGGGAACCTGTACGTCCGTATTAAAACACAGGGGTAAAAAGCGTTGGAAGAGAAACCAATCTACGACTTTGATGTCTTCTGCATCCGATGCCGAAAAAGTATACATTTTTTTGCATAAGCCTGACTATGTCAAAGCTTGCAACAGACGTAAAAAAAACTACCTAAATGTTGATTTGCAAAACCACTCCGTTATATGTTTTGAGAGCTATGAATTTCCTTGGGGTGGTTGGTAAGATAAGCCTAGCCATGTTGGGGTATTTAATATCGGCCCTTGCATAGATCAGTTAGTGAGGATCGAACTCGCTACTACGAACCAGACTAGTGTCATTAACCATTACCTCACATTTAGGTGCATTTTAAAGTTCGTTTCATGTCTCTGTTTCGTTCAATTCTTTCTCATTTAGGGTTTCGCTATAAATTTCGTTTCCTGCTTCCCTTTCGTTTATTTTTTCGCAAATTACATTACATGATTTTGAAGTTCGTTTCATGTTTCTATTTACTTGCTTTTATCCTCAATCATAGTTTCAGTTTGTTTGTGAGGTTCCATTGATTTTCCTATCTGTTTTTGCATCGTTTTTTTTCCTTCTATATAATTTCCGTTTCGTTTTCATTTTTCTTTTTGTGGATTTCTTTCTCCTCTGACAGCACTATTTAAATCCTAATGTTCTTGCTCAGAAAGCCACTCTATTTTCCATCTATATTTAACTTCGTCACTTAGTCCTGATCACTGGTATAGGCTGGAGACTATCCAGTTTTATATTTCTGACATTCTCTACCTCTGCTTTCGTTTAGATGGTGTACATTTAAAGTAACAATGGAGAGTAATTTTCGACGCCCTTTTTTATGTATGCCGCAAAATGGTCTCTTGTCGTAAAAGAAACAGCTAGGTCTATTATTTAAAAGAAAACTTATGGTCATCCTACTCAGTTCAGTGATGGGAAAACAATATTTATTTATTTGTCATTAAATGAGCCGTTTAGTAATCTGGGACCTAAAGAGTGTCACTAGTGAACTCGTTCAACTGTAAGAGTTTCAGAATCCTTCAATATCATTTATTACGATAGAGATCAGATTTACATAAAACAAGAAAGAAAGATTAAGAACTAAAGGATTTTGAATATATTGTCTGATATGTAAGTTTTAACTTGGTTGAAATCCCACAAATCAGTTCAAATTAATTAGGCATCAGTATATGTCTATATTACTGAGATGAGTTATTAAGTACACTATTTACATTATTCGGACTATTGTCCTCATCTTTGTCGCCATATTTATTACAACGTTTCAGCAATCATTAGGTTTATAATACCCAGACATTCATGCACAGATATCCTCAAGGAGACAGTGGATAAAGGCGTTGGTTAGATCCAGTGACAGGACCCAAAAAGTATGAGTTCAATACCCGGTTAAGGCAGTGGAGAAATTGGAGAGGGGAATTAACAGGAGATAACTGACATCCATTAAACCTGGCACGTGGAACTAGAACAGTCTACCCCAGTGAACGAAATAAAGCGTCGACTTCGACATTCCAACCACCTGAAGAAGGCCGGAGTGTACAAAGGCCGAAACGTTGTAATAAATATGGCGACAAAGATGAAGACCATAGTCCGAATAATGGAAATAATGTAAGTAGGCGTCGTCTTTATATTTTAAGTAGAATATTCTTATGGACATACTTTGAATATAAAGTCCACATATTTTCGAACAGACTATCTTGCATTGGGCAAAATTTACATTCACTTTCCCCTTATATTATCCGTTTAAGTTTTGCGTGAATATTTCCTTTTTATCCTCGTATTATTATTATTATTATTATTATTATTATTATTATTATTATTATTATTATTATTTCCTTCTTTTTGATTTCTGTTAAATTCACATTTCTTTCCGGGTCCTCACCATAGACCTATGATCATAAATGGCTTCATGACATTTTCCACAGATAATTTTAAAAAAAATAAGATCACACATATTTTACATAGATAAAGCCATTTACGTATGAGCTGTGCTTGTGAGTACATTTTTTTTGTATTTCTTTAATGTATGGACCAATAGGAATTCCTCCAGAAAGTATATCGGAACATTTTCCAATCAAACTGAGGGCCCAAACTACAACTGGAATTATTGATGTCCTTATATATCACATTTTTTAGATTTCCATTTTCAAAATCATTGTATTTCCATAGTTTTTGAAGAGCTTCAGAGATACATTACAATCTGCATGGAATACTATGTCAATAAGAAAGCACATTCTGTTTTGTGGTCTTTAATCACGTTGTCTGTGCGATTAGATTTTATTGTTCTGTCTCTGTGTATTGTAATGTCCCATAAAATCGTTAGAGGTCTTATCTGTGTAACCGGGTCTGAGTAATGTTCATACCAGTTTCTTGCAATTTCCTTTCCGTAAATTCGCATATTTTCCAGTGGAGATATTATTATTATTATTATTATTATTATTATTATTATTATTATTATTATTATTTCTTGATCGCTAATATAGAGTTTACTATAAAGTAATGACACTAACCAGAGATCTGTGCGTTAGGTAGCGTTTATCGGTGTGGAAAATGGAACTGTCGTATTGAATTCAAATTATGGCTAAAGCCACTACGTTAACCTTCGCAGAAGTATCCTTAGTAGGTAATATCAGGGCAGGCTCTGGTTAGCTGGCAGACTAGAAGGATACGTCAAAATCCCAAACCCACTGGGCGTGGGTCTAACAACTACACCCCGAAAAATATAAGTGCTATAGAAACCACTGCCGCAACACCGAGCGTAGTGATGATGTGGCTTTGTTCTTCACAGAGAAATCTGTCTGGTTAATAAACATACCACAGAAATATATGTTCCACGGTGAATGTTTTAAAAGATCAGTTCGTCGCGTTCAAACTTAGAAAAATATTGCTATATTGTCTTTTTAAGTTTCCTGAATTCTTTATCTTCCAATAAAGTTTAACTTTTTGCTATCACGCTGCTCTGCCAAACAATTACACAAGATCGTTATATAGGTTACGTGCTATTTTCCTCAGGCCGTCTTGCTTTGTATAAGTCCTGTTAGTGTCAACTTTTCTCATTATGTGCCATATGAATTCCAAGTGTCTACTCCTGGTGAGAAGTATAAGGGTTCTTTTTGTGTCATTTTTCTCTAACATTTCGTTGTTGCTTACATGTTTGGACTATAGTATTTGTTGTTCATGATGGCGGTAGAATATTTCGAAGACAGTAGGGAAACGTAGTTCAGGTTACCAGTGGATATCTCAATTCAGTAGCAGAGCATAGTTCTTTCTTCTGTTCTGGTCATCTTTGGTTCTGACAGGTTCGCATTGGACATTCGGAGAGAGTAACCAAAATGGCCGCCTTTATACAAGACGGATTGAATATTTTGCGCCTTCTGATTGGTTAACCTTCATTTGGGGGAACTATAAAGTGAGTCCAGTCATTTGCGTTTGCTCACTAGTATATACATACACAAAAACTGTAACAGTATTTTCAGTATCATTCATGTTTCTGTTGTCTCAAGTCTCTTCTTCATCTGTTAGAAGATTTTCCAGAATTCACGAATATTACATAACAGATCAATAGTGATTCCGAGCAGGGCAATTTTTTTCTTTTGTTTTGGTTGTAAACCAGTCTAAAGGACATTTCAAAATCAGTAGGGTATCGGACAAAAACTATTCACCGTAAAACAGAGCTGCTACGAAAAAAACGCAGCAATACCTAATTGGGTGAGGCTGTGATTCTGTATTTAACAGATAAGACTGCGTAGTTAACATATATGGCACTAAATGAAATATATATTCCATACTAAATATTTTAAAAGATCACACACATCACCTTCAAATTTATAAAAAAATTCTGATATTATCTTTTTAACATTTCGTCAGACATTGTTATTAAAATGTTAAAGATGTGAAGAGTGCAAAATTATAATAAGAAAGAATCGTTAATTCCGGTTGCATATCAACGGACGGTGCTTTTGTATCGAAAACAATTACATGAAAGCCAGAATGTAAAATTACAGTTTTTATTTATTTATTGGTTGCGCGAAATCATAACAGATTATTGAATGATGTGGTATTTTACATTGATTGTAAAATAAGATGATTATTAATCTATCGTAATCTCCAGTCCGCACTGCGTCCATCATTCTCACTGTGCTCATTCTGTTGGGTATCAGTTACAAAGTAGCGTCAAGATAATATCGGAAGTAGATTTTCTTTTTCCTATTTTTATTCGTTCGGATTCTTTTACGTACTTTTTGAAGACCAGTCGTAAAAAATCGAAATGATTACGTATGAAAACATTTTACTTCGAAAAAACATCTCAAACTAATTTTCAACTCTTTGATCTCGTACTGTAATCTATATATATATATATATATATATATATATATATATATATATATATATATATATATATATATATATATATATATATATATATTTCTATATGTATATATATATATATATAAATATATATATATATATGTATATATATATATATATATGTGTGTGTGTGTGTGTGTGTGTATAGCAGTTTGGTTATATTCCTCCCCTCCCCCTCTCTCTCCCTATTTAACTAGGTAGCTAATTCGCTACTTATCTCGGTTTGTTTACATTTATCGATCTATATATCTTGCTAGCTCAATTTCTTTCCGTCAGTCTATCTAGCTAGCGATCTATCTTGCTTACACTATTCTTACTTTGCTTATATCGATATTTTTCATTTTTTAATATGTTCAGAGTGCGATGTATAAATTGCCGCCATTGTATATTTTACATTTCGCACATGCCCGTTGTTTGTTTGTTTATTTTTTATTTTGTCGATTGCACAGTATAGTAGTGTCTATTGGGTATCGTCTGTGAGAAAAATAGCACCATGACACAATTCCTTCCGCTGGGAATTTGGAAACGGCTTGCTGTACTGCTTGTCAGTCGTGCCGGAAGCTCCAATACGAACATTTCACAGTGTTTGGATATCGATCTGAAGACAGTGCATAGGATTCATAAAGAGTTTGATGAGTCTAATAGTTATTACGAAGGTACGGCAGCTCGAAAAACTCACGCTGGTCGTTCTGATAACAAAATAACTCCCGAATTTGTCGGTGAGGGCCTCAGACTCAACACGGAGGCCTACATCAAGTGCCTTGAGGAAGTAGTACTACCCTCGGTCAAGAGGGTGGCTGCTGGAAGACCCTATGTCTGGTAACAGGAATGTATCATGCCAAACAAGTAGGAGAACCCAGTCATGACTGTCAGAGAATTTCTGCGACCTCATCACACCTAACTCCGCAGACTGCAACGGCCTTGTTTAATTAGTGTGGAGCACAGTAGAGCGAGAGATCTACAAAAAGATGAACTGAAGGCAATGATGACAGCAGCATTCACAAACATTAAAAAGGATACCGTCCAGAAGAGATGCAAGAGATTACGAAGTCGGCTGGAGACCTTGGTTGAAGACAATGGTGATTTTATTGAATACATTTTCTCTTTAGAATTTCAAGATATTTTTGTGCAATTTGGTTAAATACATCTGTTAAAATAAGATGACACTGTCATTTACATTTTTGCGGATTTTAGACGAAAATTTGTCTATAGCAACTTGTATATATTTGTGCCTATTTAACTGTTGTGCCTATTTAACTGTTATATATATATATATATATATATATATATATATATATATATATATATATATATATATATATATATATATATGCAGAAATATAGTCTTAAAGTGTGCTATATTTATGGGGTAAAGTGCTCAATATCAGAGATAGAGCGTGTGTAAATATAAAAGTGGACATGGAAGTCAGCACTTAGAGGCGACAGTCTGTTTCATGCTAGTGCAATCGTCAGGCGACTCTATATATATATATATATATAGCATAATGAGAAGCCACGTATACTTTCTTGATATGCATATAATATGGATAAAACAACTGAAAAAAATTGGGTGTTTTTTTGCGAAAGTATTTATTTATATGTTTTTATATATATTTAATATTTCAGACCACCTCGGTCCTTCCTCAGAAATTAATTGAATTACTGTATTACTGTATTTGGCAGTTTGTTTACAGCGTTTGTCGTTTTTCAGTTGTTTTGATCCATATTATATATATATATATATATATACATATATATATATATATATATATATATATATATATATATATATATATATATATATATATATATATATATATATATATGAACAAATTGAGATAGATAGCTTCATATATACATATAAAAACTGAAATAGATAAAACCAAAGAGTGGTGTAAAGAAACTGACTTAGTAGCTAGATAGATAGTTGTAAACAAATTGAGATAACTAGCTAACTATATATATATATATATATATATATATATATATATATATATATAAATGGATCTCTCTCTCTCTCTCTCTCTCTCTATATATATATATATATATATATATATATATATATGTGTGTGTGTGTGTCTGTGTGTGTGTGTGTGTGTGTGTGTGTGTGCGTGTATGTATGTATGTATGTATATGGATATCTCAGTTTGGTTGCATTTCTCCCTCTCTTTATCTAACTAGGTAGCTAGTTATCTCAATTTGTTTACAACTATTTATCTAGCTACTAAGTCAGTTTCTTTACAACACACTGTGCTTTTATCTATTTTAGTTTGTATATGTATATATGAAGCTATCTATCTCAATTTGTTCATATCCATATGTCTGTCTAGAGATACATAGATAGATAGATAGATAGATAAAAAGTTGACTAAATGCACACACTATCCATATTTGAGATTAGTGCATCCATGTTTTTGCTAATTAGACTTGTATTGTTTACAGCAAAAAGTCTTTTTTCTTCTTCTTGCATATGCCATTCTGTTTATTTATCAACTCATCAGCAGACATTGTATTTCTATGGCTCTTGTAGCACTTAATTTTTTTTCCCTTTCTTTTGCTACATTTGCCATTTTTTCAGTTGCATTCAGCAGCACTTGGTCAACTTCCAACTCAGAAATAACTTTATAAATCCCTTCATATATTAGACGAATGAAAGAGTGACACTTTCTTTTGGGTGACTATTCTTTTGTTACCCTAATGCACATCAGAATTAAAATCTCGAAATAGGTATGCCTGATATTCTGGTTACTGACATTAGCTTATAGCAAAATAGAAAACTACAGAAACTCAATGCTTACTTTCATAAAATGCATGATCTTGCGCATGATTCTGCATATGCCTCAAAAATCAGACTTGACCAATGAGCTAGCTTTTTAATTAAATGACTATAGTTAACAGTTCTAATATATTTCTCTCTCTCCATATATATATATATATATATATATATATATATATATATATATATATATATATATATATATTATATATATATATATATATATATATATATATATATATATATATATATATAAAATATATTTTACTTTGAAAAAACATCTCAAACTAATTTCCAAATTTTTGATTTCGTACTGTAAGCTACCTATCCATCCATCTATCTCTATCTCTCTGTATCTCTCTCGCTATATATATATATATATATATATATATATATAGATGTATATGATAGAGTGAGAGAGACAGATCTGTTTGCTTACATTCCTCTCTCTCTCTTTTTATTTAACTAGGTAGCTAACGATAGATAGATAGATAGATAGATAGATAGATAGATAGATAGATAGATAGATAGATAGATAGATAGATAGATAGATAGATATCTGGGTTCATGGTCGAATGGTTATAACGTTTACTTTCTGAGCCAGTTCGAATCTCACCATTGTCGATTTCTCATTAAGATGACTTCTTGATGTTATCGACGCACGGAAGCGGTGACTAACGGATTTAAAATGTGCCCGAAAACTTAAACCACGGGGTGAACCAAGCCTTCAGTGTGACACAGAGTTAACGGAACTGTTCGTAGGCCGTCGACAGTCGTCATAGCACGAAGTCACAGGTCATCGTGAATAAGTGCTTGAACATACTGACCTTGTTTTAACTGTAGATCACACAAGACGATGCGATAAATAAATTATAACTAACGTCCGCTTAGCGTAATTGCAGTGTAAACCGCAGGTGGGATCTGGAAAAAATAAACGCAAATCTGTCTGCATAGTCATCTATTGTTGTGATTGTCAAACTGACTTAGCAAGTTGTTGTGCTCGGAAACGAGTAACGGGCAACTATGCATATATTATTTGAAAAGCTTCGTGTTCACACGAGTCAGTCTGTATATTCTGTTGTGATATTTTTATTTTGTGGATAATGTTCTATCCTGTTGTCTTCTTCAGATTAAATCCCAAAGGTTTAGCTCTGAAAGCCAATCTCACTTCTGTGTATGTTAAACTATTTAGAGATATTTCAACAAAATACATTTTCTAGTCAGTGAAATAAATTTTCTTTTCAGTGAAATAATTTTCTACCTTCATATTTCTGATATTTTCCTTGGATATTTCAGCTTAGAGGGGAAAACATTTCAGCCACACTTCTGCTCAATTATTTTAATTTGTCAATAGACATATGAAAACAGTGATCACCCCGTAAGTCATCAAGCGATTACCTGTCAGAAAGAAAGCAACTACCATAGGGAAACAAGCAGATCCGTTCTTTAAAGGAATACCTGATATTAATGAGAATCATGCATGTTATTTGAAGACCATCTGTTACCAATACAATTAGCGAAATGATAATAGTACAGTAACAGGTCTTCAAGTGTATTTTTTGGATATGACGCATAGATAGTGCACTTCGTTTGACATGTCAGCCAAAAATCCACTCAACAGGCACCAGATTTGAAGTATCTTTCTTAAAGTACTGAGGGGCATTGAATGAATGTAAAATCTTTTATCTCCACCGACATCCCTTTCAAATATATTTTTATAGGAATTCTGTCTTACACATAGTTGGAACACACACACACACCTATACACAGAAACACGTTAATAATCGATGTAGAATAGTCAATCTATGTAATGTAAGATTGTTTGGAATTAAGGTAATGAAAAAAGAATAAGGATATTTTGAAAAATAATTTATTTAACTAAATGCTTTTTTTATGATCATGCTGGCAACTTAGTAACTTACCCTCTTCTTGTATTTCTTCTTCGGGAGCTGATTGAACATGCCTATCCATAACGTCCTTTCCTTTGTAGTTATACAAGCCTCAGAAAGAGACGGTTGTAATTTCTAGGGCACAAAATGAGAAAATGGGGCTTACAAAATTTGAAACTAAAAAGAAATATTGAAGGCAAGAGTCACAGAAGAAAACAACGCATAATCTACTTAGAGAGTTTGAGGAAATGGTTGGTAGAACTGGGTTTTAGGAAAAATTCAAAAAAGGCAAAATATATTTAGAACTAAAGAAGCCAGGGAATTGTGGCGAGACATTATCGCCAACGTCTTGATAGGACAATGCCACATAGAAGGAGAACAAGTTTAAATAAAATATACATGGAAAGTATAATGACATTAACAAAAATGTATTCAAAACGACAAAAAAATCTATACATTCATTGTTAAAAATATCAAGAAGCTGAGTGTCTCCGGCATATTTCCAGACTATTTAAAAAAGTGAGTCTGTAGAAACAATGCACACACACACACACACACACACACATATATATATATATATAATTTTTCGAATTGTAAATATCACTAAAATCGTGTCATAAGTCAATATTATATATATATATATATATATATATATATATATATATATATATATATATATATATATATATATATATATATATATATATATAAGTTTATGTATGTGTGCATAAGTACTCTTTTCGTATACGCATTTATAATGTATTACTTTGTCATTTTGACAGTGCCTAAACGTAGACTCTCTCAAACTATTGCATATTTCTACCTACACTTGCTGGTATAATTTAGCGGTTCAAAAATGATATTTTATGTTTCTCATTTCCCATTGAACCAATTATTTATTTCTCACTGGCACCAGTGATCTTATTTCGTGCCAAAGTAAAAGGTGGGTTTGCGAATTCTGATCTTCAAGTAAGGCAAGACTTCTCTACTTGGAAGATTTTGGTATCATTATCTTACTGTCAAATTAATCCAAACTTAGAAATTGCACATCTGAATGTTATTGTTAACAATGGCTGATTTAAAAAAAAAGAAGTCATTTCAAGGTAAAGGCGATCATGTCTTTCCACAGATTCCTTTTCTTTATTATGTTGGAATAGCTAATATTTCCTAGGAAAAATAGTATTTTGTCCGGCTGCCTTCTCTTCGGAGTGGATGGGCGTATAGTGCAATGTATATGAATGACAACTCAGAAAGCCGAGATCGAATACCTGTCAAATTTATTACATTCACTTACGCTCAAACAACCTTGGTAAAGGTATGTATCTCTCTCTTCTTCCACAGCTATAGGTTAAACAGTAGTGCAAATGAATCTCTTTGAACATGGTTGGTAATCAGTTTAGAAGGACAACTCTGAATTCAAAACCGGTGGGGTAGCAACTCAGTCCTCTAAAAAAAAAATACTTACTATGGAAAACGCAGCAGCAATACCTCGCGCACTGAGAACTGTGGTTATATATTCTCCTGGGAATCTACGCGACTTTTGCCTGTGAGGGAAAGTGTGTGTTTGTACTGCTTAGGATTCAGAATTTGGTATCTATTACGCTGATTACCACCTGAGGCTAGAGAGATCTGTCTACTGTTATCTACAAGGAAGTGGGGAGAAAAAAACGTATTTATGGTTTTTACGCAGGTATTTGTGAGAAAATGAACGCAAACGACCCAGGGTGAAATTACGACTACGTCGATTCCCCTTTCCTCGTCAGCATCCATTACATGGTTGACTGATTGGTCTGTTTTTTACAGCTTATCAACTCTTTGCAGTTTATTTAAAGTCAGAAAATATTTTAACGTTGAACGATTTGTTTTTCAGATGATAATGATTTACTGATACAAGTTTTACTAATTAACCCGAGAATATGTGGTTTCATACCTTTTTCAAGGGTATTTGCGCGTAAGTGAATAACAACGAACCCGACTGGAATTGGAATTCAGTTTTACGATTAACAATTCCGAACCATTAGCCATTACACTACCTGCACATTCAAGTAATTTAGGTACCGACCAAGCTCGATGTTGCTCAACTTTGGCGATCGTACGGGAACCGGTGTTTTAATGTGATATGGCCCTAAGCCATAATATCTGTTACACAACCGACGTTTCTTTGAGCCTGAGGTTATTAAATATGCAAAAAATAAATAAATAATTTATTTTCATTATATCATTAACACATAATAGACCTTCTGTTTGCAAAGAAACGACGCCAATGCCTGATACTCCGTCTTCCATATTCTATTCCAGGAACGGTGTTCTTTAGCCTGAAAACCTAAGTTTAATTTCTCCAATCATATAGCTTGTCATTATACTTTAAAAGTTCTACTTTTATCTCTGCTGGCCATAGTATATTTTCTCAGAATGAGAGGGAATTAAAAATATGCTAGTTTACAGACAGCAAAGTACATTTCCCGTAACTATTTTTTAGAAATTATTTATTTCTACATAATTTTACTCCGTCGACTTCAAAATAATTCTTGATGATGTTAGGGTTATTTTCAACTGTTCTTAGGTTTTATTTTTCTCTAACATGCTGTATATTCTTCCTACCACTTTCAGGTTTATTTGTAACAGTATTTTCTCCTTTGATGTTTTAAATAATTGAAATTGGTTTGGAGCTTATATCCTATCCATTACCTTATTCGTTGAACCCAAAAATATTCGTTACAATTTCTAATTTTCACATGTATTCACCTTTATACAGATATAAGGATGTCTAGTACAATTTCCAAATCTCCAAAAAGTCAAACACAACATTCCTAGGTAATTAATTAATAGTCAGTTCCTCATCCTTAGATATGTTTAATCTATTTCGATAAACGTTTACTAAATTAGTCTCTTTACAATTTATAAAATATATTACAAAGGCAATTGATGTGTCACCACAAATAGATGACCTTCAACCAACCGCCACCTTCCAACAAGATGGCGCACCACCACATTGGGGACTTCATGTTCGTGAGTTCCTAAATCAAACATTTCCAGACCGGGGGTTGGAAGGGATGGACCACTCCCGTAGTCATCTCGTTCACCAGACATCACTCCCCAGACTTCTTTCTATGGGGTTATGTTAAAGATATCGGACATCACTAATCGATATCAAAAGACACGGGACATCACTGATCGATATGAAAAGATCACTGGTGCCATTGCCACTATTGATGAGGCTGTGCTACAGTGAACATTGCAAGAATTCGAGTACCGTCTTGATGTGCTTCATGTAACTAATGGCGCCCATATAGAGGTGTATGAAATTAGTTAGAAAAACTTCAGTATCTACACCTCATTTTGTAATAATTTCCACTAATTTGTCCGTAAACTTGCTTTTGTAATATGTTTAGAGACTTTATGGAAACCCTGTATATCAGTAGCGATATTTCTCTATACTTTATGGACATAATCTTGAAAATGTTACAAGTTAAATGGGTTTCTTGCTTTTCTATTAATCCCATATATTTCCCTTTGGATTCGTGATAAGACTATGAAGACTAACGTAAAACTTTTATAATTTATCCTGAAAATAATATTTCTGGGCTAAATTAGAAGTATGTTTGGAATCATTGCAATCGATAGAAATGAAACTACAATCAGTATTTTACAATGAATACTTTGTCATTATATTTTTAACTCTTTTGCAAAGAAACACGCCAAAAAACATGTGGGATAATATTAAGCTGCCTGCAATGGCCAATGAAACAGAATTTATAGCAAGTCATTCTGCATAGGGTTTGGCTGTCAATGATGGTTAAAATTTGCTGAAGCCTTCTAAATTAAAATCAAGGCTTTGTAGATGGTTGGTGATAAATCATTTCCATCACGTAGTAGCTTATACGAAAAAAAAAACAACTGTACGATATTATGGAACTCATTATACCACAAATGAAATAAAATTGGGATTTTCCTGGAAAGGAATAAATATTAATGTATGAATAATTTTATTTAATATTCCTCATCTGTATATGAAAAAAAATATAATTCTTTTATTTATGCTTTGCCAATATCATTCCTTACATAGCATTTTTAATTTTTTTATTAGTAGTTGAGTAGTTGAGAGCTAACGTATAACCTAGATAATTGCTCCGATGAGCTGCATTCGCTGGTTCCTAGGTCTCATAAATTTAAACGTCCTACGAGGCTGGCATCCCGTTCCCACCCCTTCACCGTTGAAACTGTTAGATGTAGACGTCTCTTCTACTCCAATAGCTTCATGTCTCGCACATCTCACCTGTGGAACTCCATTCCTTATTCCGGTTTCCCTGACAAATATAATCTCCAACTATTTAAATGTAACGTCAATCGACATCCCCAGTTGCCTTGATCTATCCACTTCCCTTCTCCACATCCTTTCCCCTTTCATTCCTATCTGCTCTCGCTCCAAATCTTCTGTAACCCCCTTGCCTTGATCGATCCACTATCTTTCTCCACATCCTCTCCTTTACCACTCCTATCTGCTCTTCCTCCAAACCTTCTGTAACCCCTTGCGTGCTAGTGGCTTCCAGCCTTGCTTGGGGTGATAAGGTTAAAAAAAAATTGACGTATACTCTAGAATAACAATGCATGAATATACATTGTAGCATGTTCTTCCAATGTATGAATCAACTCCCAACTAAAGAAGAAAACTAAACTGCAATACCTAAAATTGTATTCTCCATGAATTGAATGACCAATAATAGTAATATTTTTACTCAGCAGTGTATCTTAAGACATGAGTCCTTTCTTTCTTTCAGTCTGGTCAGTATCTATCCATCACAGTCTGATCATTATCTATCTATCTATCTATCTATCTATCTATCTATCTATCTATCTATCTATCTCAGACTGATCATTTTATCTATCTATCTCAGTCTAAATAATTCTATCTATCGATCTCAGTCTGATCATTATCTATCTATTTATCTATCACAGTCTGGTCATTATCACAATCTGGTCATTATCTATCTATTTCACAGTTTGGCTATTATGTAGCTATCTATCATAATCTGGCCATTATCTATCTATCTATATATGTATCTATCACTGTCTAGTCATTATCTATCACTGTCTATCTACATTAATTTGTATATTTCTAGACATCTGTCCATTTGTGAAGTAAAATTGTCGTTCTTATTCATATGAATATAGATTCATAATTGTGGACATTTATACATTTACCTGAAACTGCCTTTCAAGTAATACTTATATATGTCATGTTATTACTTAGAAAATACCATTAGATTCCTGAAGATCTTTTCATATTTTGAAAAAAAACAAACATTAAATAATATATTCTGTTTTGACACTTCTAATCAACACATGCATCGATGAATAATATTCTTTTTTCATCAGATATTGATAATACAGAAAAAAATAGATTTCACATATTTGGACACTATTTACATTCATTGAATCCATAGAAGTATTCTCTGATAAAGGATACAATTTCAGTGGAATTTAAAAAGAACTTCCCATGTTTTCATCTTAAATCTATCTATATACTACTCGATTTTCCATATATCTCTTCAGAGTAACCACTATTTCAAGATATATATATATATACATATATATATATATATATATATATATATATATATATATATATATATATATATATATATAGAGAGAGAGAGAGAGAGAGAGAGAGAGAGAGAGAGAGAGTGAAATAAAGGAATTTTAACGGGCCTGTTGTTTATCTCTTTTGCTGAATTTAATAAATTTCTGTTAAAAACTTTGTTTTTTTATCCCCAGGAAATCCTAATCATTGAAGATAATATTTATGATGGATAAAAAGATTCAGATTTCTTAATGTACGAATTAGTAAACAAATCATTTTTTTACTCTCAATTAAGACGCCACATATCCATTATTCATTATATTTATGGAATAAGTAGACATATAGGATCGTCGTCTGTCGAGAATCAGGTTGGAATCTGACAGCTATTATTTTAAATAGACAGAATCTTGTATTCCTCATGCATGGAATGTCATATCTTTTCACCTTTTAATTTATTTTTGAAATTTTGTTATTATCAGAATCTATCATTAATTATTGTCGAAATTAGTAACCTTGCCGTTAGAGATTTATCTCACAGTTTCTTACTTAGGTTTTCTTGTTCTGAGAAATGTCCTACCTTTTTCGCACGTAAAAACTCCCCTCCACTTTGAATGTCAAATGTATCAAATTATAATACTAGAGATTAACTAAGAAAAAATTTGCATTTTTGGAGTGAGAAGATTAACTGACTAGAGCAGTTACATCGAAGATCAAATCAATGTAACGATAGGGTACTGATTCAAAATATTATCTGTTCATCCTGCTTTTCATCATTGTTTTCCAACTTTATGTAGATTCCAATTACTTTCTCCGTTGAGATAGGTTAAATTAGTTTTGCACAAAATTTCTTTTTCGTTTTTATTTTATCATAATACTTTTCAAATTTTCTTCGTTTTGTCTTTATACGTTGTCTAGGTCATGTTTACTTTTAGCATAGATGCCTGTAACTAATTAATGCAGTCGATTATGGCCTACAGGAACAGACTATATCGCCTTAAAACCTCTATCAATCATTACCATTGCCTGTTTTGTCCATCGAAATCATAACCTTTTATAGTTGCGCACACCCATGTCACAGCTCACCAAGATCAGATACCATGGATGCTAAGGGACGATAGTTTCTTATTTTCAGGTTTGGCTCTCCTTCAAACCAGTGGTAATTAATCCATTAAGCTCATCAAAATGTAATCGCAACGACTTAACGCTATTATCCACTATGTTCTAAAACCAATAATAATAATGCCTATTAATAATCCCAATGAAGTCCCAGAATGGATCAGTGAAGGTATTACATATCTCCTGCAAAATACGGGTAAAATAGATGATCTGAAAAAATATAGGCCAATAATATGTTTGTATTAATTCATCACAAATTTTATGAAGAACCGTACTTAATCTTTTCCCGATGCAAGCAACATTCTTTCACTGAAAGAGAAGGGATGCCGTAGAGGTTCAAATGTGTTTGCAAAGATCAACGACTAATAAACAAAATTATCCTGGAAAAATGCTGGAAAGATGTAGGAATCTCTGCACGACATGGATAGATTACTGTAAACCTGTGATAGTGTGCCACATTCCTGGATTCTGAGGACTTTTGAAATGTAAAAACTGTCTTCTGGGATAGTAGATTTCTTTAAACACAGCATGGGAATGTGGAACACTACATTATACGTAAATCATGCAAGAAGCTCTGACACCTCCAACCACCTGAATATCCGACGAGGAAATGTTCAAGGATACTCTCTGTCGCCTCGTCTATTTTGTTTGTCTTTTTAACCCCTTTGCACATAATAGCTAGGGATACAAAGTAAACATTAAAGTATTCAACCACCTATTCAACATGGATGATCTCAAAATCTTTGTCAAAGACGATATGAAGAGATGAAAGGTCTCCTCAATACTGTAATACGTTTCAGTGATGACATCGGTATGAATTTCGGATTAGACAAATATGCAAACGTAACATTCAAGAAAAGGGGGAATAACAGAAATACGCTCAATAAATCTAGATTTGTCACAAAGATTAGGGAACTGGAAAACGAAGAAGCCTATGCTTAGCTAGGAATTATCGAAGGAGATAGAACACTGCATACCCAAATAAAGAAGTACATAAGAAAGGAGTACTAGAGGAGTGTGCGTCTGGTACTGAATACCGAGCTGAATTCAAAACACAAAATATCAGCCATAAACATTTTGGCTGTTCTTGTGGTGCAGTTTCTACTGCCTTAACTAGAACATAGCTGACATTAAGAGAATATACACCAAAACGAGAAAGCTTCTCACATTCTATCGCATGTGACATTCCAAGGCTGATGATGTTTCCAGAACCGAAGGAGTCAGAGGATTAGTTCAACTATAAGTACAAGACTACAAATTCGGCCCTCAAAGATGCCTGTATACTACAGAAGATTGGATGATGATCTGTGTCAAAGAACATGAAAGAAGTAATATATATATATATATATATATTTAGTGATAAAAGAAGCTAAAAAATTCAAAATGGAGTTTCACATGGGTGATGAAATGCAAATAAATTATAATACACCGACTGCATCTGCAAAATACTTAAAGAAATCAAATGCAACGGACCAGATACAGAAACGATGGCTAGATAAACCGCTTCACGGCCAATACAAATGAAGCTGATCGAGACAAAACACATGACATCTTCATTAGAGACCTCAAATGCAAAATGATCCTTCTTATTGACATGGCAGTCCCTACAGACAGTAATGTATACTTGAAAATATTAAAAAAATACAAGGACCGTGAAATCGAAATCTCAAAATGGGGGCACACGAGGACATCAACAATTTTAGTTGTAGTTGGAGCCCTCGAACTGACTGGAAAAGATTCTTATAGACTCATTGAAGGGATTCCTGGTAGCCAATGTCTTAAAGAAATACAAAAATCTTTTTCTCACAAGTACAGACCACACGTTACGAAGAGCTTTATCGATGTAAAATATGTGTGACTTTAATTTTTTGTTTTTATTTTTCATTTTCTATTTTTTTTATTATTTAAAACTGAAAAATGCCATGATGCTATTTCTGAACTTAGGTCTCTGGTCGGAAAGATATGAGTATGCACTACAAATCAAAGGAAATAATAATAATAATAATAATAATAATAATAATAATAATAATCTGTCTATATTTCTGAGATGAGGTATTATGTACAGTATTTACATTGCTGAAAAACATTAGGTTTATAATACTCAGAAATTCATACCCAGATGTCCTCAAGGACACATGGCACAATGGATAAAGGCGTTGGTTAGATCCAGTGAAAGACCCAAAGAGTGTTCAGAATATCCTCAACTCTCTAAAGAGATATGAAAATATATTGGCTACTTGATTCAATACCCGGTTAAGGCAGTGGGAAAATTAGCAGGAGATAACTGATAACTGACAAACATGGCTCGAAACTAGAAATAAAGGGTTCCAACCACCTGAAGAAGGCCGGAGCGTACAACGGCCGGAACGTTGTGACAAATATGGCGACAAAGATGAGGACAATAGTCCGACTAATGTAAATACTGTACAATAATAATAATGATAATAATAATATACCGATCCTTTCCTGTTGGATAATCGTCTATTGGCAGGATATCTGGAGATTATACATTATCAAAAACATGAATATACATTTAGATGACTTTCAAAGCGCGATGATGGAGCATTACATGACATGTGACGGTATTAGCGATACTGATATGTAACTACTATTTTAAGGGAAACAAGAATAACAAGTAGAGGGTTTTATTGCCGGAGTATATTACACAGAATTATCTTGGATATTAATCAGATTATGTAAAAGATAAGACTCTAAAGTGATTTTATGTACATTCACTAAATTGGAAAATTTCAATGAAGAAGTTAGTGTTATAGACGTAGAGAAAAATAAATTATTCTACTTTGATGGGCGACTCTATTGCAAAATGAAAATAGGAAGAGTCTTGTGTACGATAATTTGGAATAGAAAAGAGTGATAAGAGAGACAATGTATTGGGAATGTGGTAATTATGAATATTAAAGAAAGAAAGAAAGTCCGTAAATGGAATTGAAAAAGCCTAAAGGAGGAAATAGAAACTGAAACTGACTTATAATGGCCGACAAATTCATTGCTGTTAAAGATAAGACTGTCATAAACCAAAAAGAAAAAAAATGACTTGAGAATTATCTTTTGCAAATAGGAACTCAAAATGCAGAGTCGCAAAATCATTCTCAAGAGGAAGACACACCGTAATAAAACGGAGAGAACAACGCCAAATTTCGTGTAGAAATCAAGAACATATTCCCGGTTTTGTTGAATAATGGAAATAAGATAGAAAATAGGAATACCAAATAGGCTTCTCTGATTAAGAAAAAAAACGTACATATAACAGGAAAATTAATGGAAATATCAATCACAAATGGAAACACGAAAGTCCCCAATGGAACTGATGGGACCGAGAGAAAAATATGGTTACCTAATACTAAGAGAAATAAAATGCGGAAATAAACAAACTGAGTCAACAAAAAAAAATGAGGCACAAAATAAAAAAAAATTGAATTTGTAAAGGAAAGAAACTATCAGAATATTAAAGATCTTGAAATATGTACGGTCAGCCACCGACAAAGAAAAACAGCATTTTTTTTTTTTTTTTTTACTTAAATTATGTAGATTGCCATGTCTTTTTGGTAAAGATAGTGGAAGGGTTTCGCATTACCTTTTCTGTGACTTTTTAATTCGGTTGCTTGCGTTGGATGACATACATAGAGAGTCACGCTATCAAGAATAACTAAAGAACAATAAGAAAACCTGCCAAATAAGGCGTTATGGGAGTAAGAAAGTGCTTTTTACAATTTATTTCCCACGCAAAAAGGCGCTGATGCCACTAGCATGCAATGAGTTAAAGGGAGTGAAAGAGAATGAGAAGACATTAGTGAAAAGAGGTGAGAAGGCAATACTAGAGTCGGCGGAAAAGTTCATAGACATTCTATGAAGTACTGATACTATAGCTCTGAAATCTTGCACGCATTAAATTCAATTCTTATATTAATAACTGCATCGTTTCTCTCCAGAAAACTGACATCTTACTGTTCAAAGAAGACAGTTCATCCTGTTGGTCAAAATAGCAGATATGACGTCATCATCGGTGGGATACTGGTTCCCAGCCAAGTGTTGTTTTTTTTCATCTTGAGGAACAGATAATAGTCAAATCAAGAGAATAGGGAGGGTGATCAACCAGTTGAATACAGATGTCACGTACAATAACCATTCAAAGCAAGAATTTGTGTAACGGTACATTGTCTTGATGAAACAAAACACAAACAAAACAAAACACATTTCATCAGTTTTCTTAGGCATTTGAGATTAACAGACTTTCGTAATTGCCTGGTATATTACTCCCCATTGATAATATGGGTCTTTTGAAGATAGTCAATAAACAATGCCTTTTGCATCCAAAGAAACCGACGCCATCCACTTCCCTACAGATGAAGCGACTTTGAGTTACTTTGCAGCAGGTGAGGAAGAACGTTTCCATTGCATATATTTTCTCTTTGTCTCTGGCTCAAAGTGATGAACCTAACACGCGTCCTAGATTAGGAAATGTTTAATAAAGTCAGCTGGACGTGCTGCAAATACTGTCAGATTTTCTCGTGAAATGCCTAGTCTGTTGCGCTTTTGATGTGTCAGGAGACGTCGCACACACCGACAGAAACCTTCGTCATTCAAAGTCCATTGTTCAGAATATCCTCAACTCTCTAAAGAGATATGAAAATATATTGGCTACTTGATTTATACTCAGCTGCCTGTCATCCATCCACCTGTCGTGAACACGGTCCATGTTTTCCTTGTTAATGGCAGTAATAAGACGTCTAGAACTTGGATCATCATCGACTATTTCGCCCTCCTAAATTCAGCTGCCTACTTTTCTACTGATGATAAAGCTGGAGTGTCATACACTAATATAGTAATCATCTGATCACGAATATCCTTGCGGGTTAAACCCTTTCTCTACACGTACTTGATAATATCGCGATGCCATATTTTCTCCATTTTCAAGAGAACTTACTACTACTTTACATTTGAAGGCTTCTTTGAACAGTCAGACATATGTTTACCTGAAAAAAAAACAACAAGGTTTTTATAAATAAGAATAGTTGAAATTAATGCATGCGAGATTTCACAGCTCTAGCATCACTTCTTCAGCACTCACTCATTTTCTGTTTGCCAGCTACCGTGGTGTACCAGCAATTTATTTTTAAATATATTTTAGATTTTTCTAAGAATATAACTGAGGAATTAGTCCAGGTGTTTAAATCAAGAATGCTAGGAGGTTATATATTGGGGATCAAGATTCTGGGTCCGCCATTCTTAGTTCAACTGGGCCCTGCGCTAACGAACAGGACTCAATATGTCTGGCCACTCTTTATATCCAAGGTTTGAGGATCCTGTTCCTCGCCGCAATGTAGGCTGTGGCATTTAGAATTATATTATAGGGTTGGTAAATTGGACCATCACAGAAGAGTACTACCACCGTGGAGTTCGTTCAGAGTTACTTGCCGTTCCTCCTACTCAGCTGTCTCATTTCGATAAAATGGTTATTTCCTAGTGACACGGTTAGCGCCGCCTGCAACGAGCACGGCGTGGATTTTCATTTTCTGTATCAAACTGGAAGCTTCCACGTCTGAAGGAGAAGTTGAAAATGTCAACAGTTTTCTAATGCCGATTAAGATAGCGTTAGGTTAACTTTCATTTAAAAATCGTTAAATGATTGTTTTTGAATTATTGTCACATACAGTTTGCATGCGCACACGTGCACACAGAGAATGCTACGGGGCAGCTTTTTGCGATCCCAAAAGTGAAGTTCCAGGAATGCTTCCATCAATGGAAACGACACTGAATAAAGTGTGTGGCCTCAAAACTTCGAAGGAGATTAAATGCCGAATTGATATGTGTTGTAGTTTTATTTATATAGCAACAGGCCCGATACTTTGTGATCTGACCTCCTATATACATATATATATATATATATATATATATATATATATATATATATATATATATATGTATATATATATATATATATATATGTGTGTGTGTGTGTGTGTGTGTGTCATTCACAGACAGTACTGTTTCGCTGTATCACAGCTCCTCAGTGCGACTAGACTTCCGAATGCCTCAAGCCAGGATTGAAACTCAACTAATTTGGTGTCAGCCAGAGCTATCTTCACTCGGTAGAGTTACACAACTAAATCTAGCGTATTGTTTTTACAAATGTAAACAAATGCTAATCACCCAAAGTGCTCCAAATCATATATACATATATATATATATATATATATATATATATATATATATATATATATATATATATATATAAATGCGTGTGTGTGTGTGTGTATCAATATTTATCATGATTCAAATTAATATTTCAATGTCCATGTATGTATTTGCACACGCACTCACCCACGCGAAGAGATAATATATATATGTCTGTAGCTAGATGTAGGGAAAATCGTACAGTGACTACGTTAAATAAACATTGTTTTTAGCAGGTGTTTTTATTCACAGTAAATGATAACATAAAGAAAATACAAATATTTTGGAAAGTTTGTTTTTCGAGAAAACACATCTTAGTCATTTTTCATTCATTTGACAGCCGTAGATTTTTTTATGTAAATTTTTTAGAATTTGAAAAGTTTTAGGCATTAGATTAACACGACTTTTTCATAAAGTTTCATTTCAACCCTGATGAAGATGTCTTCGATTAAGTTTAGAACATCTATCAAGAGAAAGGAAATGTTCGGTGCTTTGTATCAAGTTATTTTTCAAAATCTGTAAATTTTTATATTTTTTTCTTGTTTAGTTTCCTTGGGAAAGGCATGAATTAGTCTCCTCCACCAGCCATGGGCTAAATAGTAAGATTTGTATCAATTGATACTGTGAAAACTTGTTAATGCAATTCTCACTTACAAAAAAATATTCTTCCATCCAATATATATTCCGGCTGTAAATATCCTCCAAGGAGTTGATAAACCGTAAAAAATCGATCAGTCAATAAACAATCAACCAATATCGCACTATAAATTTTATGGTAGTTTGAAAGAAAACGAAGATATCTGTATTTGTTTCAATTCTTTATCGTACCTGAAATAGTATTTTAAATTGTAGTTAAAGCGGTGTGATGGTATTTTTTCAGATTGAATCCCGGAATAATTATCGAAATCTCTTTAAGAACACTCATAATGTTCATCCTCAATATTTATGTGAAGAGGAAAAATACATTGAATATACTTTTAAGCTCCTCCATTGCCCTAATTTTTTCACATTCAACGCTAAACAGAAGGCTTGTAAAATTGAGGACTGGACCATCCTGGCAATCCCAACGAATTAAAATATATTATTCTATCTAAATCTCTATTACAACTATATTTGAAAACAATTTATGTAAGTTTATCATCAAATTTGTTTCAACTAATTGTAAAACAATAAAATACTGAATAAATACAACAAAAATAAAATAATCACCTTCAAATAGAAATTTACAATTTATCGGGTAAAAATTGAGGAATTCAGATAAAATATTATATGAATAACAAAGAAACACACTCGACGCATAAGTTGCTCACCGTAATAAGTTCAACCATAATTTCGCTTTACAAAATGTTGGTTTAATTAAAAAAAAAAGAAACCAATTTAATGACACGAAAGTGTATAGAAATTCTTTAATTGCTAGATAATCAACGGTAAATTTATGTATTACGTTATTAAAACATATCGCCTTTCTTTGCAGATCTATTATAGTGGTTACTTAATAATAAAAGTGATAAAAAACAAAATATAATGAAACTAAACGATATTAGACGACATACTTAGACACATTTGAAAACGAATTAAATTTAAAATTTTAGTGTTTCAAAATTTTCAGCGTTTCCCATCTATGCCACAAAAGCATTACTTTAATCCGATTAAGTCGTAAAGACCGAAGCGCGTTATACACGCAACACAAAATCCTTCCACTTTGTCATTAACTTTCCTAATATCAGTCAGTCAGTTATGTGCCATGCGGGATACACGCATAGGCGATCATGTATTTTTCGATAAATGACTGACGAGACAGATTTTTTTTCCCGCAGTAGGTTGTCATTTCTCTTTACAGTAGACCAGTTGCCATCCATGGGCTGTCCTGCTATTTACCCATAGCTGGGGGAGGAGTAGAAGAAGAAGGGTATTAGCATGTAAGTGATTGGAATTCGAACATGGCTCTCCGATTCCTCAATCCGGGCCCCTATCCATTACTCCACGGTGCCTCCTAATAAGCATATGTATATAAATATACCATTTATAGATCTCTCAGTTTATAATATAACGAGAGACCCAGCATCAATCTTGAAACTGATGTAGATATGAAAAGTGGTTGAAAAATTGTCAAAAAGGATGTATACCTATATTTTATAGGTTATGCAATTGCTTGACAAGTTTCGACACAAAGAACTGTTCGAACCGCGAGGTATGCTTTATTTATTTCATTTACAGATACTTATTTCACTGATGACATCGCGCTTATCAGTCAGTCTCTAGAGAATTCACAAGCTGTCCTACAATCTCTTGAGGAAGACTCCAACTGCTCAGGTCCCTATCGCAATGAGTCAGAAACTGAATACGTGAACAGATGTACAGCCAACAATGACGATCCTATAAAATCCCTTAATAACACCAATTTGAATCAAGTTGAGTATTATAAATATCTAGGATCATTCATCTCTTTGAAAAATATCCAAACTACGAAGAGCATGACATGGTCAGTATGCAATGATATGCACAAGGCATCTCATCTCAAATGAACAGAAAACTCAAGATCAAAATATTCAGAGCTGCTGTTGGGCCGATTCTACTCTATGGCTCAGTGTGATGGACACTTTCATGGAACTGAGACCTTGTCTTCTGATGAGATTGCAAAACCTGTCTTGGAAAAGCCATCCGACCATCCACCAAATCTACAGCAGTCTTCCCCGAGTTTCCTATCTCATAAGACCTCGTCGAGCACAGTTTTCTGCTGGTCACTGCCACCGTGCCGACAGTGATGTTGTCTCCTTTCTCCTAATCTGGAAGCCTGCGTCAAACCTGAACAGGGACACAAAACTATTATTCCCAGACGTCATCTCAAAGGATACAGGCATTTGTAAGCAGGACTTGGGGATAGCAATTAAGGACCGGGAAGTCTGGCGTGGTGTTGTGAACTCTATGATCTCGACTGCGGTTGACACATAATGATGATGAATATTTATTCAGAAAAGATATTAGAATAATCCAGAAATTATGAAAGAAACAAATCGGTTAGGGTTAGGGTTAGAAACTAAATTCAATAAATAGTCAAAAATAGAAAAGGTTGTAAGACACGGTTGTGTCCCCTCAACAGATCTATTCAATCTTTACGGTGAGGCGATCCTTTGAGAGTTAGGAGTGCTAACGGCATTCGTTATTGGTAGACGCAATATTAACAATGAAAGATATGCACATGATACTGTTGATAGCAGACACGGAAAGGAACCAAGAAAATCTACAGAATGAGGAAAGTAGGCTTGTATAAATTGACACTCACATGGCATATTGAAGGTTAGAGAGAATAGATAAGGCATCGAGTTACCTACTTAATGAGCTTGTGTAAATGGATGAAAAAACAGGGATTAGGAGAGATATAAAAAAAAAACATACTTTACGAAGAGTTACAAAATACAGGAAGTTGTATTACGGCCACGCCCTGAAATGACACGACACATAAAAGGAAGTTTGTCCTAACGATCTGCTCGACAAAGCAATGAATGTTCTAGCAAGTTTACAATAGAGCACTGCATAAACAATTCGACAGTATTCATGTAAGAAAACATTTATGGTACTACTCCTGTTAGCCTATGTTTTAAAAAACACTGATTTGTATCCAGTAAGTTAAAAATAATTCTCCAACTAGTGAATTTTATTTTATTTTTCTTTTGTTTAATCAATCATAATGTTATGCATAATTCCATCAAATATAATTTCTGATTTTCCCAAATACTCTCTTGACAAATACTTGTAAAATCAGGTAACTAGTGGATTCAAGCGTTGTTTCGTGAATTTGATTACATATAATTGTGAGTTCAATCCCTGAGTCGGCAGTGTGTACTTAGCAGAAACCGGGCGAGCAATAATTTAGCAGGACTAAATAATAAACAAGATATCGCTAGATATGGATAGGAGAACAGGAAAAAAATTAACTCGTAGGCTAGTTAAAGACCAAATAATTCCACCTACTCAATTTCATCCACAAGGCTTGGATCCACTCGTGGTATGTTTTTTCGAGTCCGATAACATTAAGAAGTCACCTTCCTGACAAATCTAGCATGGTGAAATTCGAACCCGAATCTGGAGGTCAGAAAGTGAGCGTTCTAAAGACTGGGTAACGAGATCTTGCAGGCCGGAAGCAGCTGAAAATAAACAGAAACAATTCTAACTGGGTTTTTTTAATCGGTATCACCACATGCAAGTCAATAAAGCCACTAAAACATAAGTGTTCAGAAGGTGTGAAATAATTAGGAACAAAAACATTAATAGTGATCAGAAAGAGAAAGAAGAGTAATCAACAAAATGGTAGACATCGATTGACATTGCATTTAAATGTTTGCAGATTAAAGTTGGCTGGAAAGCATGGAGCCAAAAGGAATTTTCATAAGCGAGAAAAGTAACTGTTAGCATAGAACTTACGGCTACATCGAGCCACATCAACAGTAAATTGATCAGAATCTCGACGCCGATCTAGTACTGCGTTTAACTTCTAAAAGTATATGTACCATAGCGAAGAGCTTCTCCGAGCAATTACCATGAAGATATTCATAGAAAAGACACAGAAAGGCAGCCTTACGGCGGTTGGAAAGCGACTGAAGCCGAGGTTCCAGATCAGGACCAATGATATTGCCAATTCTTCTTTGGATTTCATCAAGGAGCTCAAAATAAATGGCAGGGGCACCGGACCATATATGGCAGCAATATTCTGGTAGATTTATAAATATGTAAGATAGATTCTGGAAAGAAACTTTTTCTCGCACGACGTAGTGAACCGACTTTCTTAGCAGCTGAAAAATCAGATGATTAATTGTGAGAAGTTTAGTTTTGATGGTGTTAACAAGTCATCGTTTGCTTCTGACTGTAGCATATCTCAAACAGTCCAGCGGTGCACCAGGATATATATATATATATATATATATATATATATATATATATATATATATATATATATATATATATAATTTATTTACATATTTATGCGGAGTGAGGAAATGTTCTGTAAACGTATCAGACCCTCAATCGGATGCTGATTACCGTTTTTTCACAATTTTAGAATTCAACCAATGAAAAATGTTTTTTACCGTCACTGCGGGGATCCATATGGCTATTTAAGCTGTTGAATTTTTCCCGCCATTTTTCCGTTTTTGGACGGTAAGTTACTTGATGTTTTCTTAATTTGTTATTTTCTTTAAGTATTCGTTTAATTGTGTATCATGTATAGGAAATTATGTACACGTTATAATATCAAGGTGTTTTGCGACCCATATTAATGCTCATGAATGAAAAAAATTAATAATTACTTTTATGTGTTTTAGAAATCTTTTTTTAATGATTGGAAGATTATTGATGTGGAAATGTTTGGATTTTCTAATTGTGTAAAACAAAATTGTCTATAATAAGAGTAACGGTTTCTGTGAATTCGACATGCTTTTTGAAATAAAAATTTTATCGTTCTTGTATTCTAATAACTTTTAAAGACGTTGAAGATAAAAATTTGTGTTTGAGCTCTGAGCGATAAGCGGATGTTGTTTGTATTTGTAGCGCCGCTGTACTGTTTTAGATATACTTAGACTAAAATGGTATAACGTAAATTTTATTTCGCGCTGGTATATATCTCGGGTCTTCTGTTTGTTACAAGTGCAAAAGTGCCATATAAACTTGTAACAGACATTATATCATCTCTCTTAGAAAGAAATAATTTAAAATGCTTATATATATATATATATATATATATATATATATATATATATATATATATATATATATATATATAAAATCAAGCAATGACTCAATTAACTAAGACGAGATACCCCTGTATCTGGACAAGAGAATGAATGAGAAAAATCTGTTCCCTCACCATATATAAGTTCGAAAGTTAGAGAAGATTACAAGTTTAGCCTTCTCTTTTTAGAGGGCTTCTCCGTCCACCGTTGAACTACGGTAGATAGATAGCTCGAATCAAGTTTGCATGCAAGAAATCTCATCTTGGTATCGCGAACAGCAAAGAAATGTGGTTGATGTATCTTACCACCACCACCACCACCACCATTCAACCGTCTCAAGTAGACATTAAGAATCCAAGATATCCACCCTGTATAAAAACTATTGAAGAATTTGTAACGCTTAACTAAGTACATTCCCATGATCCTTGTGTTGTAGGATCCATCAGGTATTCCTATGATCCTGCAATGAGTGTACCATTTGAAATTGTCACCTTTTGGGAAGTAAGCCGAGTAAAACAGCGTTTGATGGTGCGAACTCTTTGTCTGATTTTCTCACAATACCAACAAAATACTTCCTTGTAGATAGATAATTTCTAATTATGATACCTAAGTCTATTCCTCAACCTCATGTAAAAAAATACAATTTAGACAATTTTTATAATTTAGTTTGCCGCCAATTTCAAAACCACACATTTCGCCGCGTTAAATGTCATGTTACTCCAGGCAGCTAATAAACTCTATTTTTCCCCAAGTGCATTACGTGGATCAACAGACAACTGAAGAGCAGAATGGTCGAAAGGTTGGGATAGTAAAAGCAAAAAAGTGGAATTTATCACTCCTCATCGCAGAAATTCAAAGATCACTTTTTTGTTCACAAATACGGGATTTAATCTCTGTAGTTGATCATGGATAGTGTCGAGTCATCTTCAGACTTTAACGTCTTCCCTTTTTTCAAGATTTCGAGATATAAGGGTTTCTTCTCCATATTGCTTAATTTTCTTCTATTTCTGTACAGATATTCTCAGATTTACTGGAATGTTGAGAAACATTTTCTTTGTTTCTGGTGATTGTACTTGGATTTCGGAAATAGATCACGTGACGTAATAGCATTTTGAGTCCTAATTAACATTATATTATAATTCCTTGAGGATAGTCCTTTTTTTGGTTTATACAATTGGACTCATGAACATGACACCTAATGACGTTTGTTCAATTCTCTCTGAATTATAGTTTTTACACAGTCGTATATTTAACATATCGATGCTCTCAGCGGAGTTCAAGGGATAGAAAAGTTTCCCTAAATTAAAAAAAAAAAGACTACAATTTTTTCTTAGACTTGCAAAAATATCTTATTTCTATTATGAGTAGCATTAATAGTATTGGTATTTTGTTTTTTAATATTACACCCGTCAAAACAATATTGTGTGTTCTTTGTTTTAGACAACAAAATAATGGGCTGGGATGTAAGTGGGTGTAATAGGAAAATAATACATCATCATCGTCGTCGTCGTCGTTCTTCTTCTTCTTCTTCTTCTTCTTCGTCTTCTTCTTCTTCTTCTTCTTCTTCTTCTTATCTTCTTCTTCTTCTTCTTCTTCTTCTTCTTCTTCTTCTTCAGCAATGCATTCCTTATTGCTGTCTGTAATAGTTTGGGACGCAAATTTGCAAATCGATAAGTGACGTCTTTCATTGAATCATTTGAGAGCTTCTGTTTCCTATATCACCAGCTTTTCACACTTATCGAATGCATTTCCAGAGTTTATTTCCAGATTCTGCATGTTTTATTTTTCTCTTACGTTTACTGCAAACTTTTGCAGGCTGATCCACTCACTTGCCAACGATAGAAAATTGCCGATCTGCCTAGGAATTTCGATTCTTCCTATTCAAGTTGTCTGGTAAGTTAATTGTCTATTGGCGAGGCAGAAAATAGTTTTCTTGTTAGAAAGAAAATACCAGATAGTAGCAAATGAACTGGGAAACCGTGTAATACAAAATGGCAATTAGTTTGGTAGAGTGAAAAAATCGACCATCATAGCCAGAAGGAACCTAAAGGATTGACTATGGAACAATTTTGTCTATTATTCTTACAACAAAAAAAGTCATCCAGAAATCTTTCTCCGGGAAACCTGAAACCAGTATAAATTTCACAGAACAATTGATTTTCAGGGCATGATATCTTGCCGAAATTGAATGATTGCTGCAAAACAATCTTCTCGTCTCTGTTTCCTCTGTTTGTTACGCTATATTATGTCACCGCATGTTGCACTAAGGTTAGTAAATCTGAATCTGAATAATCATTGCAGAATTGTTTGGACTATTAAACTCGTTCTTCGTGTTATCGTTGTTAGAAAAACTTTTCGACGAATGAATTCTGTCGTCTTCTTCATATATATATAGTCCGTAATTAAGGGGAGCGGTGACTTTTCCAGTTAACAATATATAACGATGGCCCCTACCTACTGCAAACTGTACAGACCTTTCCCTGAACCTGTATAGGTATTTTTGTATTTATAAAGTGATGATCTTCATTTTCCACATTGCTGGACAAGGAATAATGCCATCGAATGTATTCACAGAGATGTTGCGATAAGAAACAACAAAAAACATTGGTACAATTGTTTGATAATCTGTTGTCAAGTCAATGGTATTTTGAATTCTGGTCTTTTGTTGTTCTGTTCAACCTCAAGTGTTTCTCAAACTTTAACTTTCAGTAAGTCCTTATATCTTAGTAGTGACTTTCTTGCCTCGCTTGGGTTAAAAGGATTAAAAATGTAACAACAGCAGGCACTTATACTTGCATATTGAATTAGAGAGAGACAGTTGAAATTTCTGGAAGTTATAATGAGAAGAGAACGCCTAGAAAATTTAAAACTTACAGGGCATATTGAAAGCAATGGAAGAAACAGCAAATGAGTAAATGGATGGTAGAATGGAAACAAAGCGGAATGGTAAATAATTAAACGTTTTTTAGATTTACAAGATACAGGAAGTTGTGGAGAGTTATGATCGTCCAGTTGCTGAAAGCATGTTACACAGAAGAAGAATATTAGCCACAAAAAATAATTAGAAAAGAAACATTTTTGGAGAAAGTGTTGAATATAATCAAAAATAAAAATAATTTGGTACTTAAGACTTAGATTTTACTGTACAACATAAAGAGTATGAACCGCGAAATTTGTGTGTTCGGGGATTCAACCAGATTTTCCTTTTCAAACCGACGGGGGGCAGATTTGAAAGGAAATATCAGGTCAGATACATGATAGACTTTTCCTTAAGAATTAATTAATGTCATCAGTTCTTGTCTTTCTATCTATAGTGAAAGCACTGTTTACTCTTTTCTTAATGCTAATCCCGATATGTCCAATACGGTCAAATTGACTGCGGATCGTAACAATGGGTAGCTGCTAATTCTGGTTAGAAATGGCTTGTTGATTTTATTTTTTTACCGCCTTAAAAAAAACTGCTATTTTTTATCATCTCAGAGAAACCTTTCTTGTTTTTCATCAGTATATATGACGCTAACTCCCAGGAGATTGACACATTGCATCTTCTCAAGCTAACATTTTCCATTGATATAAAGTTCAACGATTATATTGAATCACATGCTAGGTGTGAGCCTGGATCGTTCAAGACAATTTTTCTCGACATGATCATAGACATCTTTTAGTCTACAATACGTCCATGCATTGAATATTACTGTCACATCTGGCCTGATGCTTGTGCGAATTTAGAGATGTTTGACAACATCCAAAGAATCTTCACTGTTAATCCTGATCTGGCATCACGACTTCAGTCATTGTCCGACCGCCTAAATGTAGCTTCTTTTTGCCTTTTCTATAAATACTTTTCATGTACGCTTCTTCTATGCTTTCTTGTTTGGTAATTCTACCTTTACGAATTTAATTACAGTACTAAATAAACAGCATGATTTCATCATTTTACAATTGAAATTGCTAGATGTCACCGTAAGTTCTATGCTAACAGTTTCTTCACTCACACATTTCGAATGTGAAACCTTCTTCCGGCTTCTTGCTTCCCAGTCAACTTTCTACTTCAGAAAGTTAGATGAAATCATCTCTATTTGAATCCTGTACATTTGGTTTTGTCCCATTCTTTTCACGCTCCATAACCCCTTGAGCTTTAGTGACTTTTTCGCTTTATTTCGGGTGGAAGGATGAAAAATGTCGTAAAATAGATGAAAATACATGGAGCCTACGGTTGAAATATAACCTAGAGAATATATTGGAATACAGAGGGTCAGCTGAGACTGTAGCCATTGGTAATCTTCATAAGACTTTATCAAAGAAAAATATTTCCGACGAATAAGTGAACTATAAACAAGAAAACTATTGGTATCTCCAACAACATTGAGATAGAAATTCTGAAGAGAAAATAAGAAAAAGATAAAATGATTCTAAAAGAGTAAAAGATCGAATTTAATATTAAGGGAAAAAATTGACCAAGTTATTAAAATTGTATCCTAAAACTGTAATAGGGTTAAATATGATTAATATTATGTTGATTTTCCAAGCGTCGATTAGATGTGGCACAAGTGCGAAAGTATGGGGCACCCAGTGAGGATTGAACTCACTACTCAGTCGGAATTGTTCTAGCAATAATAGCTTGCTAACCATTACACCGCGTCGAGGTGCCCAAATACGATTAAAAATTATGAAGGCATAACAAATTATAAAGAGTGATGGCGCATCGGTGGTTAATATTTAATGAGAATATAACGGTAGCCACAATGAACAAAAACATAAATATTCTTGATGTACTTGGGCATGAAATTCACCGAACATTGTGCAAGCAGTTCAAATATAATAAGAAGTTCAAATATAATTTTAAGCTTTGTCACTTCATGTCAGGGACGATCATGGTACTCAAAGTATTCTAAGCCTTCATTATCTACTAACTGCTATGCCACCTTCTTAAAGAAGTCGATTTCATTTGCCCTCTCCAATGTTTTTAATTCATAATTGTCTTACAGATTCCAGTCTACCCTACTATTTAATCCTTAACTGGGGCGGGAAGATATAGATATAGACGTTACCCTAGAGGAGCATTTGTGCGAAAGTGAACACAAGAAACTAGACGAAAATTTTTATCTCTTTTGAATTTGCTTCCCACTACGATTACATTTACGCTACTCACAAATACTTTACTTGATCCAATTCATATGAACTCCAAGCAAAGTGTTCTCTGTTGGGCACAGGTCGAGGTCTCCATTAATCATTTTCATTTGCCCTCTCCAATGTTTTTAATTCAGAATTGTCTTACAGATTCCAGTCTACCCTGCTATTTAATCCTTAACTGGAGCGGGAAGATATAGATATAGACGTTACCCTAGAGGAGCATTTGTGCGAAAGTGAACACAAGAAACTAGACGAAAATTTTTATCTCTGTTGAATTTGCTTCCCACTACGATTACATTTACGATACTCACACATACTTTACTTGATCAAATTCATATGAACTCCAAGCAAAGTGTTCTCTGTTGGGCACATGTCGAGGTCTCCATTAATCATGTCATTTTACCGAGTATGAAATACGGATCTTTTCATCATACCAGTTATGACTTTCTGCAGTCACTTCTCATTACAGAAGAATACTCTCAAATTTAAACAAATCATAAAATAGGAAAATAGCTGCAATTAAAAATGTAATGAAAAAATAAATTTGACACATGGAAATATTGGGTTGGTGCATAAATATCAGGCGTTTTTAAACTGTTTATTATGATAACAAAAATAGAATAATTCAATAATAATATATTTCAATGATTATTCCGGAGCGTATGATTATCGATACGTATTTATATAACCTGAAAATAAAATATTTTTATTAAAAGTTATCAAAACAACTATTCTTAATAAACAAATAAGTCGCCTATTAAAACGCCTGATAATTATGCACCAATCCAATATTGCTCGGAAAATGATATTCGATTTTAGAATAAAAATTTTGTCTTCGAATATATTGGTATAAAACTATATTATTTATTCCTAACGTGCCCTTTTTGTTAAATGTATATCAATCTATTTCAGAATTTAACTTAAAACGTTATATATCCCTCATTTTGATCATGAACAAAGAGATGAGTTCAAGTTTGGTAATAATGCTTCTCAAAATGCTGTCAACATTAGCACAGCATGGGGTAAAGGATCCACTTGTGATTGAACAACACTGCGCTGTCTTCCGAAGATTAGCAGAGGGGATACGAGTCTTGAAGATCAAGGTGTTATTGGACATCTATCTGCAATTAACAATCAACTTCTGAAAACAATAGTCGAACAAGACCTACGTCAAAGTGTCAGAGAAATGTTTCAGATAATAGTCATCAGATTTTCAATATTATCGAACCGTCCCAAGAAAAATGAAAATGTGAAGAAACACGATAAATGGGTTCTATATGTTCTCAATGAAAGTCAGTTTGACGTTTTAAAATGCATTCGAATAATTCAGTTTTTGTTCGAATAGTGAATTGTGAGGAAAATGGTTTCGTTATGTCATTCGTAAACGATCAACTCAGTGGCTTGATCATGACGAAGGATCCAAACACTTTGCAAAACCAATATTGCACCAACAGAAGTTTATGGCGTGTCTGATGGTCTGCCATTGGCGTTATCCGTTACAACTTTCTGAAATCTAACTAGAGCATCACTGCCGAAGTTTACAGTCTAAAATTAAGTGAAATGCACGTTCAGTTAAGAAAAAAGCAACCGACACTGTTTAATCGACGAGGTCCATTTCTGCTTCATGGCAATAACTGGACACATATTTACAGGGTGACACTGCAGTAGTTCACAAACTTGAGATACGAGGCTACCCAGATCTCTTGTCTACTGCCTTCATTTTTGCAAGCATGCTGGCAACTTTCTAAGCTAAAAGACATTCCGTTGCAAAGAAGATTCAGAAACTGCATTCAAAGATTTCTTAGCGCAAATAACCTTGCACATCTACACAGAAATATGTAGATATTCAGGGTCCCTATTTTGATTGATTAAAACACTGACGAAATATATTATATATTCAAGAATAAAAGTTGATTCTAAAACTGGAGATTATTTGCCGATCATACAAAAAAGACAGATCCTGTTCATGTAGGGAAATGGGATCTAATTAATGAGAAAATCTCTCTCTCTCTCTCATATATATATATATATATATATATATATATATATATATATATATATATATATATATATATATATATGTATATATACACCCACTTCAGTCTGGCTAGACGTCTGATTGCCTCAAGATATATATATATATATATATATATATATATATATATATATATATATATATATATATGG
>OZ038492.1:76112501-76145001 GCA_964036315.1 Acanthosepion esculentum | reverse complement strand
CCGCATCTTGTTACCTGCGGACGGTGGGAGATTATCTTGCTTGAATAAACCATGAACAATTGTAAAAATGGTTAACAAACAAGTACAATTTTCTGATTATTTTTCTTTAGCCACATATCAATATCTCTAGGGGTTACTAAATGCTGAAATCTAAATAATTTGTACGCAAATGTATGGCTTCAACTAGATATTTTGTACATAATTTTATACTTTCAGATCAAATGCTTTTCAGATATATAGTTAATAGATAAAATGTATTGCTAGCAATGTTACTATAAAATTGTATTTTTTATAGTTTACTACTGCATTGATTGTCATTTTGCCATAAAAATGCATTAATAGTGGTCACTTTTATAAATATATACATATATATATATATATACATATATATATATATATACGTATATATATATATACATATACATATATATATACATATATATATATATACATATATATATACATATATATATATATATACATATATATATACATATATATATACACATATATATATATATACATATACTTATATATATACATATACATATATACATATATTTTTACAATAATATATTTCTGTACTTAAGAAACCACTAAACAAAAATCGAAACACAATTTTCCCATAGATGGGATCCAAACAGGTGCTACAACCTTGGGTCAGGTCAGAAATTCTTTTCTTTTTATGTCATTTCAAGACTTAGGAGATAATGGCTCTCCACCTCCCTCTATCCCTTGCAGGTCACAACAAGTTCCTTCTCTCTGCTACCTACTTCCAGACCACGTTCTGTCATCCACTTGTTAAGCCTGCTAGGCATCTCATGCGTTGTTTTCACTTGTCTCTCTTTCCCTCTATTCGACCCGTGTGTAGGACATTCTCCAGGCCCTCCTTCCTCATATGACCCAGAAACTTCACCTGCCTCTTCGTGGTGTTAAGTATAAGACTTCTCCTTGTTTGCATCCTCTCAAAGACCTCCTTGTTGCTCACACTCTAGGTCCATGATATCCTTAGCATCCTTCTGTAGAAGCACATCTCCGTTGCCTCGAGTCTCTCCTTCATCTTTGAGGAAATCGTCCAACATTCGCTGCCGTAAAGAAGGACAGATGTCACGTAACAGCTCAGTTTTATTTTCTTTGTTACCAAAGAAATCCTCCTGTCTCGCATTATTCTGCCCAGCTTAAGGAACGGCCAGCAATTAAGAGGTACAAATACTCTACAACAATATTAGTATATATCAGTTAAAAGATTCGACCTTCATGTGTGACCCTTGCGAACTTCAACAGAATACACCCGATACTATAACAAAGCTAGCATCACCTTAATCAGTACTCTGCTGAATCAATAGCGTCATGGTTTTTCTTTCCACACATGACTTCGATGGTCTGCCCATGGTTAAAACGAGTCTCATCTGACTAGACAACACTACCCCCATATTCGACGGTTCAACAACAATTTTCTTATGCCAAGGCGAGGAGCAGTAACTTATGATGTGTGGTCAATAATGTAATTCCTGTTTTTTCCGAAACATCTGGAATGAAGTGTACGTTATTTTGAATGTTGACTGATGGGTTGAGCTGTACCAATGTTGAACTTGAATCCATTTTCATGCAATACCTACCTAGCGTTTTCGGTAAATATATACTGACTTTTCCTACTGAATATCATTTATCTGTATTATAATTTGTTCTCTATTATCTGGCACGAAGTCCATCTTTAAGATTGATATGTCCCGGAAAGGGATATATTTGTTCGAAGTAGATAAGTGGTTTTGGATGCTGTAACCGAGTAGTAAAACCTAGCAGGTAGCCGTAATCGACTGGTACTCGTCGTAGTCGTAGGCAATATGCTTAGCAAATGGGCGTAATCCAATAGGCCTAGGCCAATGGCCTCTCGAATGGCGTGGTCCAATGGCGTCTGTATTTATGGCTGACACCAGCCAATCATATTACTGTGAGGGGGAACACAGGTGTATGCATATTGATTACATCAAAGATGAAACTACACACCGAGAAAAGGGGATTAAAAAAATCGTATTACTTTATAGCAGAGTTAAATGTGTAGAGTGTTTTTAACTGTCTGCATTTAAATATATATAAGTTTAAGCTTCAGATACTGGTAAACATCGGTACAAATTAATATTTGTCAACAGATATTTGTGTCAAAAGTTGTATTCGTTTAAGATCAGATACCTTTCCGATTTTCTATTCAACTTAATGAATCACAGATTGCAAGTGATATACGTCTCCTTCTTCGTGTCATGTCTCCTCATGACGTCATTGATCATGTTTCTCCACAACTTCCTCTCCTTTATATCTCAAAGCGATGTTTCTCCTCTTATATCCCCCCTCAGTCATTGTAAATTATTGAACTTAAACAAATTCGTTGGGTAGGTTACTCGCTGGTTCCCTCTTCAATCTTTCTTTTTTTTACTAATATTCTCCCAATACAAGGCCCAAGTGCCATTTAAGGTAGAGGGTAGTTGTATGTCCGTAATAAAAAGCAAGAAATGCCGTTCAAGATGTAGGAAAGATAACGGTTAACTCGTGACATGGAGATTGGAAGAACATATGCCTTCAACATGTTCTGTGTCAAATTTTTCAGTCTCCCTTTTCTCAGCATACGTCACAGAAATTTCAACTATTTTAAGTTTCGTTTTTGTTTCCGTGTTCCTTTAAAATTAATCATTGCTTTCATAGTATGTCCATTCTTCTGTATAGCCAAATTGTTACCCCAACTTTCTGCTTCGTCTGTTAGGATAGTATATAGGCTTCCCAGGCATATATGAGGATTGATATCACTCTACAGCTCAACACTCATTTCTTTGTTTCTAACGAAACTTTCCAGTCTCCTAAAACCTTTTAGGTTCTGAAAATTGCCTTTCGCTATTTCAATATGATTTTCGTCCTTTTCTGTCGTCTGTTATAAAACATCCAAAACAAATTTATGTATTTACTTGATTCGGTCGTCTCTAATTCGTCGCTTGTATTTAAGGCAGTCCATATGGATAACTATCACACATTCTATCTTACAATTGGTATATAGTCATGTATTCTCACTTGCTCTTTTGCAACGGCATTTTTGTGTCTGCCATTTGGAATTTGAATTAGATCATGTTTGCATGTTCTCCAAGAAATTAATAAGTTTCTTTAACATATAAAATCTTTTGATACATTGCTTTTCTTTTAACGTCATGACTTTCCAGCACGTAGAAAAATGTTTCTCCAAAGTTTTAAGTCATTTTTAATATCTTTAAATTTCTGAGACTTTTTTTGGAATGGTAGCAGCGGGGATTTGCTTTCTTCCAATCTTGAATTAATGATTGTTTTTTTCATAGATTGGTTAACCTATCAAGGCAAATCCAGCTGCTAGTTTATCCATGGCGTAGTGAGTAGGAAAAGGGATGGATTAATATTTTTCAAGGTTAATAGTGCGATGTGAGCCCACACATTTCCTGTGCCGACAACCGTCATGCCACCCTCGCCATCCGTCTAGCTATGTATCAGTTTCTGTCTTAGTTATGCAGCTGAGATATATTTGATGTTATCTTCGTAGATTATACCTGAAAACACGAGATCATATCTCCGCGCGGAAACATATATTTTTATTCAATTCTGGACTTCCATAACCTGAGGCCTTCTTCGTACGCCGACCCAATATCGTCGTGGGGATATACCACCTTCTGGAGAATGTGTTAATTTATCTACATGTCGCATCGTTTTCTCACTCGTGTGCACATCGTAACTGATGCGTTATCAACCCTTTGTTGGTTATTTAAAGCCAGAAAATATGTTTCTATTATAAGTTTTTTTTGTTTGTTTTAGTTTTTGGGGGGAAGAGAATAATGTTTTAATGATACATGTCTTACTAATTAATCTACAGCTGGGGGAGAATAGGTCGATTCCTATCTTTCCCAAGGGTATTTGCACGTAAGTGAATATAACGAACCCAACTGGAATTGGATCACGGCTTTCCAATTAATAATTCTGAGACATTATCTATTACACCATCAGCACATCCAAGTTTACAGCAACTGGTATTTCTAAGTGGTCACTCATCCCGGTACTGACCAGGCTCGGCGATGCCTAACTTCGATGATCATACGGGAACCGGTGTTTCAATATGATGTGGCCCTAAGAATTGCTCATCTCGGACTCATCTAAGTCTATCAGGTGTTCATATATTCAACCACTGGCAACGGATTAAGCATTTGAGTATGATATATCTCAAAATATAAGTTAGCAACTCAAAATCAAAGGGTTTTTTTTTTCAAATTTCGGTCATGAGAGGACTACCCCATAGCCTTATAACACATAAGAAAATCATAAATTTAACAATTTAAGGTTTTATACAGAAACGCACCTCTCCAAGAAATAATCATTTGTTTTAGAACTATGTTTCATATTATTAGAGATTAAGTACTCCAAAGTGCGGTGTCAGTTTACTATGTAAATTCCTTGTAATATTTTCTCCCTCCGCAGACAACAAAATGATATGACCACGTGATAAGTCTTATTCTTTCTAACCTTAAAAAATTTCAAATAAAAATTTCAAAGTTAAAATGTATAATATTAAAACATTTTGTTTAAACTTTTTCCAGTGTTTTAAAATAATCCTCACAAAATGCAAAACAAACACGGTATAAGAATTTAAATAGTCTTATTTACTTTTTCGTTTATTTCTTTTGTTTTTCCTCTTTTCTTTTGTTTTTCCTCTTTTCTCTCTTTTCCTCTTTTCTTTCCCTGTTTCCTTCTACTAATAATATTCTTTGTCTTGTTAGCATAGTGGGACCAATTTACCATAGTAAATGGACCTCCGCCTTATTGAAATTTAAAAAAAAAAAAATACCTCTCTATTCGAGATATGAAGTGCATAATGAAAAAATAAATTTGAATAAAATACTTATTTTTTGGAGAAATTCATTAAAAAATGTCTTATTGCTAAAATCCTCATCACTATCATGACACAATGGTAGCCACGTAAAAATTAGTCAACTGGATTTATATCAAGAATTACATTTTTTTTGTCTCTATCATTAGTTTTGACAGGTGAATGCAAAAGAATCTCCATTTTTATTTGTATTTTCCCGCCATTGCTCTTGCTAATAATACCTCTCGTCATCATTATTTAAATCTTTTTTTATTCTCATTTCAACTGATATTTTATTTAATTCCCTTGCTTCAAAAAATACATTTCTCGGTCCGATCTGCTTGGTGTGAACATCGAAAACATTTATAATTACGATGCGTTATAGTCACCTCTCATAAACCTGAGAATTCATAATTTACGTCACAATAAAGAAAAGATATTAATTAAATTCTTAAGTCGATGGTCTCATATTAAAAGTATTTTAAACTGGACTAGAATTTCTTAGCTCATAAAAATAAATATTTAAATCTATAAAGAACGCTCTATTTGATTTTATTTTAATTTCGTTGATTTATATGCAAACAATGGGAAGACGTTTGCATGATTAGATTGTCTCAGAAATTCAGTTTTAAAATATAATTATGAAAATTCCTAATATATTTTGTCAGATTAAAATAAGTGGACTTGTTGTTGTTGTTAGTTTATTTGTATTCTTTCGTATTTTATTTTATTTTCAGATTGAAAAGTTAATGACTCCCAAACATTGTGTCTAGTTAATTTTATTAGGTTGGTGCATAATTATCAGGCGTTTTTGTAGGCGAGTTATTAGTTAATAAAAATCGATGTTAACTTTACTTTTTAAAGAAAAAAATAGTATTGTTTTATTCTCATGTTATACAAATACGGGTCGATAATCATTCGCTCCGTGATAATCATTTAAAAATGTTATTGTTGAATTGTTATGTTTCTTTTTCATAATAAATATTGTTTAAAAACGACTGATAATTATGCACCAACCCAATATTTCTGATATTCTTTCGGTATCTGAGAAAAATGAATAGATGAAAATAGTAACCAGTTGCGAGTCGGCAAACCGAATACAGTTTCTAAATGAAACGGGTATCGCTTTCAGGTAAAAATGAGATCCGACTATAAATTTCAAGCACTTTTATTGTACATCACATTTCGTAGCCAGTAATTCGGACGGGGACATTTTTCATAAACTGTAGTGCAAATATAAATTTTTTTTCTTTTATGATTTTGTCTAAGTTTCACGAATTTATATATTCAAACTGTCAATGATACTGGATCTGTAATTTCATGGTCTGATGCATTTATTAAATTAATTTGCATTATATCGTTTTCTGTCCGTGGAGGACAATACTGTGTAATGTTTAACAACACGAAGAAAGTATTCGATGATCTGAGTTTGCGTTCACTTCACAATAACGCCTTCTTACACTAGCTGGTGTAAATATTGATGGCATTTATCTCTCATTAATACTATAAAGTGAATATTCTTGGTCCTCGTAAAAGCTGACTTGCTATTGGAAGCCATATAAACATTATTTTATGTGGTTAATTCCCTACGTTCCAAAGCTAGTCTACAGGAATAACAAACGTGTTTGATCTATATGATTAATGGAGAAGTTGTCGATTAAATGGATATAGAAAGGAGGATAATATGTTGAAAAATAGACATTTCTTGCGCAAAAATATTTTTCGCCCCATGAAGTCACGGACTTCTTTATATATATATATATATATATATATATATATATATATATATATATATATATATATATATATATATATATATGATAGAAATTGTTAGGAGGATTCGATAATTATAATTAAGTAATTCATTGAGTCTGAAAGAAACCTCAACAGAATGCAGAAAGCTAAAGAACTGGACGGATGTTTCGTCCTATATTTGTGACTCATCAGCAGTGCGCATCCACTACAGAGTATTGAAATCCTGACAGTTGAGTTATCAAGCAAACGTCATGCCAACTGTTCCAACGGGCCTCGGTGACGAAGAGGTAGCAAATCAGACTCAATATAGCGCCGCTCGCTCAAATGTAGGACCAAACGGCCGTCCAGTGCGTTCTGCATTCTGTTGAGGTTTCTTTCAGACTCAATGAATTACTTTATTATAATTATCAAATCCTCCTAACAATTTCTATCATATGTATATCATTGCTTGATCCGACTTCTAATGCTTCAGTTTGAGCGGCTTGGTGATAGTAGTCGTGGCTCCAGAGGACACAATCCTATGGTTACAGAGAATTTCAGTTGAGTTCCACCACGGAATATGTGAGCGAGCGGCGCTATATTGAGTCTGATTTGCTACCTCTTCGTCACCGAGGCCCGTTGGAACAGTTGGTATGACGTTTGCTTGATAACTCAACTGTCAGGGTTCCAATACACGGTAGTAATTGCGCACTGCTGATGAGTCCCAAATATAGGACGAAACGGTCGTCCAGTGCTTTCTGCATTCTGTTGAGGTTTCTTTAAGACTCAATGAATTACTTATATATATATATACACGAGGGAGCATCAAGTTCCCTACCAAATATCATCTGAAAATTGATCTTACATATTCTCTGTATAATGATCGGTAAATGTGACTAAAGGGAAATATTAGGCTGAGTTCTCTAAGAAGAAGTTTGTTGAAAATAAACGCCTCTCTGTGTTTGTGTTTGTTTCTGAAATTATGTTGGAATAGGCTATATGCAGAGTTGACCTGTGATGAGCACGGCTGTGAGTGGGTATCCGGGATTCACGTTGTGATCAAAAGAGGTGAACAGGGCGGCGTCTTATATGTGCACTCGCGAGAAGAAGAAAGAAAACGTTGAGCTGACGTCTATAAATACGACAGAACCAGAGAACACACTGGCCGACAATAGTTTGACGTAAAGCGTTGAATAAATGCTAAATATGGAAGATTAAAATCTCATGTTATCAATTTCTCTGCACGCCCATTTCATTACATGAGAAATAAAGGTTCTATTCGTTGTTAAACTACGGAATTATTTATGTGTCTGGTTAAAATCAAAATATTGGTACAAACAAAACTGCATTCGTTTGAACAAACTTTGAAGAAAGTATTCACGACGAACAATACACAAAACTCAAGGATCCACTGAAGAAATATTACACAGCTACTTTTTTTCTGGGGCTGCTGACGTATCATGTCAGATGTTTCTTTGTCATAATCCTTTTAGTAACAGTGAACAGGATAATAATTCAAGACCGTTCGAATACTGTAATGAAGACTGAGGAAGCAATGATTGTTCTAGAATCTTTTTCCTTTAATTCATCCCCACCCCCAAAAAAAAATTTGCTCAAATTCACAACAAAATTCGGAAATGTCCTTTAAAACTTATTCAAAAATACATTCATTGTTATTTTTTTAGGAATTCACAAATAAGGGAAATCGTGACCCGTGGAGTTAATTTCTTAGCGGCTTCCCTCCACGGCATCCAGTGAGAAAGCTATACTGTCAATCTGTTCAACTCAAACTAATATCATGTTCTTTAGAGCATATCATCGACTTAAGAAGAATATTAATTCTTTGTATGAATATTAATTCTCTTTTTCGTTGCATTCTTATATTAACTCCAGCATCTTTATGGTAAGCTAAACAAATTTTGATTCAAAATTTATAATTTCAAAAGTGTGCCAGAACTTTAATAAACAAAGCAAACATACCTTGATTTAAAACATAAATTCTTAGGGTAAATTAATATTTACGATAAGTAACATTACATTATTTAAGGTGAATTAGCAGAAAAGATCCCATAGATATTTCGTCTATAGGAAGTCACACAAAAAATATTCTGTTTCGAAGTTAATATATTGAAGTATATCCGTTGTAACAGATAAAGAATCCAGTAAGTTAGTAGAAGTAAAATGTATCATTAGGTAAACAACCTTAAACGAAAGCTAGTCTCATAAATGCAGTGTGTTTTCTACTTAATGAGTTACTTGTGACAGAATGAGCCTGTAGCATTAACAGCGATATCCCGGCTATTATATTAGCAAACTCTACTCGCCATATGCAGAAATTTAGTGAGTGTAATATTTAGAGAAATCGGCGATCCGAGTTCGATTTCCGGTCGAGATCGTTATATTCACTTTCACATAAATACCCTTGAGAATCTACACTTTCTTCGTCCCGCTATAGGTTAAATAGGAGAGTCGACTGGAATTTTGGTTAGCAACCAGTTTAGGAGAAGAGCACCTCTGAATTCAAAACCTTATATGACCATGGCTGCGGCATATAACTGAGCTGAGCAGATTTGCAGTATAAACTACAGGTGGGCTCCTGTGGGCGACGGAGAATTAAAAACGAGCTTGAGTGGATGGGCATGCCCCGGAAACGAGCCGCTGTAATGATCATGATAAATCGCACTGATTTGCATTGTACCTTCAGCTGGGAAGATAACTGACGTATATGCAGCTAGGCTCTATGAAGACTGAACACCCAGGAATAATTATAGTAGTATGATCTCTTGATCTCTTGATCTTGAGTAATATGGTAGAAGCGCAATATGTTTAACTCAAGAGTCAATCCTTGCCTGCCACCCTTATTCGCTCTGTTTTTACTTCTTACCACATCTTCTTTCATTCGTATCGCACATCGATAACAGTTTTAACAGTGACTCTTTAACACGGACCTTGTATTGGGTGAATTCACGTATAAAAACCTTATTCCCTGAAAAGAAATAATATAATTCTGCTTGTTCCTCCAATGCCTCAGATAAATAAGGCACCGTTCCGTTTTAAATGAGAGGCAAGACGTAAGAACACTATATATCAAGGACGGTGTTTGGTTTTAGTGTAAAAGTATGAGTACAAGAATCATACAAGAAAGTAAGATGCGATGAAGCTCTTATGCATTTAACATCTCTTTCAGTGACAAAACCATGTCAGTTCTGTAATTTTTATTTGCTCCTTCTTTATTACGCCATATACTTATCTGTATGTGCCTATATGTATATTATGCTGTAATGTGTATTTGCAGCGATGAAAAAACGGATGACCCAAAATTACCCAAAAGAACCTGTGGAATTTGACCTCGTCAGACGGTTTCTACATTTTAGATTAATCGAGAGAAATCTGAACAAAAATATATGAACGAGAGGCGTCGTATTTATTCATTCTGCGCTCATAAAATCCACTGATTAATTCACGTAGTCGACTACCGCTCATTTGTGTAAAATGATGACCTGAATTCCGAAATTGTTATTGTAATATTTGATTAAAATGTCATGCTCAGCTGTTTAATGATGTAATAGCGGTATATCCACAGATATTTTAGAGTTGTGGAACTTGCCAGGGCCTCTTTATAAAATCATCTATATCTAAAATTCTGTAACTTCTGTTACTCCCACAATCATACTCCCAAACATAGCCATACATTAACCGATCGAAACTAAATTTTGGGGCGAAGTGCAAACAGATAAAGGGTACAATGTGCAGTTGTTTTACTGGGGTGCGCAGCTTAGTACAATAAATTTTCATTCATTTTTTGACGAATAATTAAATGTTTTATTATTTAACATGCAAAATACCCCCACTGTTTTAAAAAAAATAATTTACTGATTAAAATAAAAAATACTTGTTTAATAAAAATTTGATATAAAGTGCAATATTGTTTTTTTTTTTTTTTGCATATCTTGTGTTTTTATATATGCAAGAATCCAGTTTCCAGTTCGCCCTGCGTTTGCGAGAATTATAAACCAATCCCAAGAAAAAAACGTTTCAAAAAGTTGGAATTTGATTCCAGAAAGAAATATTGTCGCATGGCCAAAAGTAAGAAATCCTAAGAATTTCTTCTTCGCTGTTCAAAAAAAAAAAAAAAAAATCTTAAAAATATTGTTTACCATAAAGTCCTGTAAAATTAAATAAATTATTAAACCGCAAAATATGTTTTTTGTCAAAGTATTTCCAAACAAATCAGTTAATTCAAATTTCATGGATTGAACTGCGAAATTGAACGAAACGTATTGTTTGTAAATCTCGACAAAGATGTTAAGGATAATTTCAAAAATACTAAAAACTGTGAGGGTTTCAACACACTTCAGCGTGTTGCAAAAAATCTAGTTAGCCCATAATTTATCGGAAATTCAAATACGAACATGAAATCTTCCTGGGTACATTTAAATGGAAACATTCATAAAATGACGAATTTGATATTTATACACACACTATATACATAAAATATTAAATATTTCTTCTACTTAGAAAAAATTGAAATGACCATAGCCTCATTGATTAACAGAGCAATATTAGCTACAACATTTTTTATATTACTTATTTACAACTTGAAGAAAACGACCGTATTTAGTAAGAATTCTTGAATAATAATAAACAGCTGGGTAACAGTGAAAGGAACGTAGTTACGAGGCACAACCTAATTTTGTTAAGAGAGTAAGCTAGTCGAAAGAAAACAAATTTCGGATTTTAGCTACGGTGAATGGCCCCCAGGCACAAGTATTCTGGAGAAAAGCGCTTACAAGTATTTATCTGATTTACGGCTTTATCTACGTTGAAAAGGACACGTTAATTTTTTCTTTCCTCGGGGAAATTTCGATATGTGTATACTAATGGATATTTTACTCAAATGAGCAGTAGTCGACTACGTGAATTAATCAGTGGATTTTATGAGCGCAGAGTGAATAAATACGACGCCTCTCGTTCATACATTTTTGTTCAGATTTCTCTCGATTAATCTAAAATGTAGAAACCGTCTGACGAGGTCAAATTCCACAGGTTCTTTTGGGTAATTTTGGGTCATCCGTTTTTTCATCGCTGCAAATACACATTACAGCATAATATACATATGGGCACATACAAATAAGTATATGGCATAATAATGATTTTAATATGGGCTTACGGCCATATTAAGTTAAACAACGTCGAGCCTGGTCACTATCTAGATGGGTGAACGCTTGTTTATACTAGGTGCTGTAAGCTTGTGTTTGCAGGTGGTGTGATAGATAACACCTCGGAATTGGAAATCGAAGGGCCTAGTTCAAATTCCAGTCAGTTATAGTCTCTTACACGTAAATGCCATTCGAAAAGGTATGTATACGACCCTTCTTCCACAGCGCTGTGTTAAACAGTAGGATCTGTGTTAGTAAAATCATTATCTAAAAAAAATATACAATTCAAAAATATTTTCTGGCTTTAAATAATATAGTTTGAGAAGTCGTTAAAATAAAATCAGTAAATTTAAGATATATATAAAAACTAAACAACATTCCTAGGTATAAATCTCAATGGATTTGCTAAACACACAAAAAATAGAAAAGATTTTGGATTAATACTTGGACTTTACTCTAATATGTTATTTAATGATATATATGGTCATTTCAGTCTGAATTTCTGTAATAAGGAGTTATATTTACGTCCGTTATTTACACGCGAACTATTGTTCCAATTTTTTGGTGTTACGTTTGTGATAACAACGTATGTGGGGGTCAATAGTCTACGTTTGAATAATATCAATACAGGATCTTTATACATGACTGATTTAAGTACGTGAAGATGTTAATTAAAAATAAATACTTGCGTTAAAAAATAAATAATTATTCCAGCATTAAGTTATATATTGATGTAGCTACGTGTGTCTATTTCTCTCTTTCTCTCTCTCTCTCTCTCTCATATATATATATATATATATATATATATATATATATATATATATATATATGAGAGAGACAGAAATAATTATTATAATTTATTTCGTGAACACCAAAATGATCCTCTCTTCAGATCGAAATTCTTGAGTGAATGGAGATAATACATCGGAGATATATATTAGATTGATAGCGCGGATAGCGGGGAGGGAAAGCAAAAGAGAAGAGATGGTATATAGGGGACTTAGGAATAGAATGGGTTAAGTAATTAGCGGTTGCGTAGTAGTAGTAGTAGTAGTAGTAGTAGTAGTAGTAGTAGTAGTAGTAGTAGTAGTAGTAGGCTGCCCCGGCCGAGAATTTTTCCTTTAAAATTTGTGACTTTTTTATATTGGGTTATATATTAAATGGACTGATATGATTTGTTGTTTTTGGCAGGACAAACCAATTCGATAGCAAATGTTAGTTTAATGAAAGAGACCGTAATTCAAATAATAAGTGGAGATTACAATAATAATACATAAGTATTCATTCTTCAGACCGACATTTCTTAGTCAATGGAGACAATATAGCGGACGGATATATTAGGTTGATAGGGGAGGAGAAGGCAAGAGAACCGTTCACTCGCCATTAATTTAAAATCGCCTGATGAGACGCATTGATATGAGTTCAAACACGACTGTAGTGGTTTTTAACATGTTTTTGTTTTAATCTCGCCAAGATATATATATATATATATATATATATATAGGCTGTTTCAGCTGGACTCAATCGTCAGGCGGCCTGACGATTGCGTCCAGCATGAAACAGCCTGTCGCCTCTGAGTGTTGACTTCAATGTTCACTTTTATATTTATATTTACATACGCTCTATCTCTGATATTGAGCACTTGATCCCATAAATATTGCACACCTTAAAACTATATTTCTTCATATATATGTATATATATATATATATGTGTGTGTGTGTGTGTGTGTGTGTGTGTGTGTGTGTGTGTGTGTGTGTGTGTGTGTATGTGTGTGTGTTTATTAAAAACGAATATTTACAGATGTGCAGATTGTGTACATTTTATCGGGTTGGGAAGTAAAATGTGGCCTTATCCGCCGTGTTCAAGTTTGAGCAAATGCTCTTGAGGAAGACATGGAGTTATCATCTTGTGAACGCTATCGGTTAAATAGCAGGAGAGACGAAACTCCAGACATAAATGCCAGACAGGCTGAAAGGACAGCACTTAATTCAAAGCCATGGAAAAGGCAACGAAAAAACACCCCAGTGTTTTTTCGTTGTTTTTTTTTCCTGTTATTTTTGTTTTTTTCTCAAATGTCATGACAATACTAAGAAAATAAAGGAAAGGAAACTGTAGAGAACCATGAGAACATGAAGAAACATGGCATTAAATGATATTATAGTTCATATTATCAGGACAAACGCCTCAATCTGGAAGAGCCACAGGAAAACGGTTTTTTTTCTTTTACGGGAAGCTTATATAAACAGAATGAAAACATATACGTAAAAGTAAAACTTTTCATCCATACAAAGGAATTATTAAGATTTATGTCCGTTTTGTTGATGAAATCTGTTTTATATTTAAAAAGGTTTGTGTGGAATAAATTAATTCAATGCACTGACCGTTCATTGTAATAGGGCTGACCATAATCTCGACTAAAATGTAGTTTTGATTAATAAATAAATTCTTACTATGAACGAAGCACGTTTCTTGTAAGTTTCTTTTTCCATTTTGTTATACACTTTATATCCATTATTTGACATATACATGTTTGTTGGGCTGAATATACATGTGTATATCATTTCACATGTACTGATATGCAAAGATTATTAACGGCATATCTATCTACACAAAAACAACTCCACTCACTCACGCACACTCATATATATATATATATATATATATATATATATATATATATATATATATATATATGTGTGTGTGCGTGTGTGTGTATGTACAGAAAAATAGGAAAGACCACGTTAGGTAAATAATCTGGAGTTCTTTATTATTTTTGCTTTCATTTTTGAAAAACGGTGCTCCATACAGAAGTAGAGCTTAAATTATAATTATTTAAAAAAAAATAAATAGCGGATGCAAAAACGCTAACATAACTTATAGAAACAATATTACTAACAGGAAGAAAACAAGAAAAGAAAAATCATTTGGTATCTTTCATTGTGACTGACCAGACGATGTGCGTACATGAATGCCATTATTCGCTGTGAAATTGATACCCACCCTACCTCGGCTTGACCTCTTTCCGAAGGTGACTGAGATGTGGATAAAAATTAACTGTTAGACCCCTTATCAAAATGGTCGCCCTAGCCGTTTCCATAGTAATTAATTTTGCGAACGAACATGCTTATAATAATGCGTAAATTTCATGATTGCTTATTCCTAAATTTTCGCTTGAGGATGAAACAGGGCTTGATACCTTAATTCAATCTAATTTCAATAAAATTATTGAAGGTTTCGGCTCTCGTTTTTGAAACATGAGAACTCTTATATAGCGAAGGAATCTTTTTTTTAAACAATTATAATATATATATATATATATATATATATATATATATATATATATATATATATGTATTATAATTATTTGCACGACTCTTCGACAGAATTGAGTCACTCTCAGTCACTGTGTGTTTATCTGAATCTAAAAATAAACACGCTAAAATTCACCCTCATCCCGTACCGTACGCTGGCGGCTTAGTGGGAGAAGTTCGGGCTGACGCAAGTTCAGTCGGGTTTCGATCGGACGTCTAGCCACACTGATGAGATGTGAAACAGCGAAACAGTTTGTCTGTGGATGAAAATATATATATATATATATATATATATATATATATATATATATATATATATACAAGTTGAAGATCAGATATGCATCGGAATCTCAACAGAGAGCAAAATGGACTAAAGAACAAAGTAGGAAACGAATCTTAATCTAACAGGTTTCACCTTTATTGAGGATGATCAGATATCGAGAGTAGCAATGGAAAAGCTTTTGCTTTTTTTTATTTCTATTCTCAGTCTCAGACTAAGCCTTTATGATGTTGAAGTATCTTAGTTTGAGATTCGTTTCATACTTTGTTCTTTATTTCATTTTATCATATATGTGTATGTGTGCGTGTTTATGCTTGAAGATTCAGTGTTAGTATCGTATTTTCCGAACTTTTAAGTACTTACATGCCATTAAGTTTAAAACTTTGGACGAATGGTAAATATGAATATAACGAAAAGAAAGAATTAAGAAAATGTTGAAACAGCAAAGTTTACTAAAAAACATTCTTGAAATAAGAAGAGTAACAAATATATATTCTGCAAATTAATTCAATTCTTCTACTCTTTAAAAAACATAACAGCTTTTAGTATTTTGATAATCGACTCTAACGACGTTCGATAAGTTCCAACCATTACTTTAACTCATTTTTTTAACAATCCCTTTTTAGATCATTGAGCTTTCTTGGACTCGTCTTTTGAACAAGTATTGTTATCTCTCTCTACATTGTTACTATCGGAATCCTGTAACTATTCCATAACATGAATATTCTGATAACATCGAACATAGAATAGACAGCCTGAAAACGAGAATTATGTTCTTAAATAGTCTCGTCAGATCGAGACTTACACATGAATGAACGTTCAAAAATATCTAAAGTAGCTGAACTACACAACCGATTTCTAAGATCAATGTCTACAATGCCTTCGAGCAAGTAAAACCGATGAGTCTGGGTGAAGAGATGTGGATAAAAATTAACTGTTAGACCCCTTATCAAAATGGTTGCCCTAGCCGTTTCCATAGTAATTAATTTTGCCAACGAACATGCTTATAATAATGCGTAAATTTCATGATTGCTTATTTCCAAATTTTCATTTGAAGATTGACATAAAAACGCTAACATAAGTTATAAAAACAATAGTACTAACAGGAAGAAAACAAGAAAAGAAAAATCATTTGGTATACCCTTCTGTTCAACCAAATTGTTAGTACTAAGCTAGGACATAAGTTCCTAGCTTTAACTGAAAAACACTTTCCTACTAATAGCAGACTTAGCGAGATCTTTAATAAAACACCTTAAAATTAAGTTACAGTTGCACTGAAAATCCAGAAAAAATCATAACAAAACATAATAATAAAAATCCTGGAAAAACACGCATGCCAAACAGTATTAATAAAAATCCTAAACTAAAATTAATGTCCCTGTCAGCGTGTTATGTATCTGGCACAGTTATTATTTCTAAACAGATGCCTCTTCGTATTTTGACAGCATAATTTTATTTCTAAAACAGTTTACTGAACATCAGACGATTCTACACTATCGTCTAATGTTCGCTAAATAGCTACCTTCAAGAACACTCATCAAATATGGTTCTTCTCCAAGCCTTTTCCAAGTTCAATGTTTTCAATGTTTTATATGCATGGTAATACACCTTTTATAATTATCGTAAGAAATTTAAAAAAAAAACTTCGAAAATTATCGTATATTCATTGTATATATTTAAGAAAATGTTATGTTTCATCGTCGACATTTGTGAACTGGTGCTACAGAATCACAATCAAAGAACTGTACCAAAACAACATAAACCTCATCATTTGAGGACTTTCAACCGCGGCAAAGGCTGAAATCGATATTGCATGTAACTCAAACAGAAAAGAATGACAATCAATATGTTGACATTTCATACTACTTCAAATAAAAGGTTAAGAAGAATTCCTCCATCAACAATGGAAAAAGCGATAAAAGATACCTTACTTGAAATCAATTTTCCTGAAAAATTGTTTTAAGAGAAAGATTTTATAAATTTCCACCGACGACATTACTGGCTGCTCGGTCAACGAATGTCGAATGTTTCTTTATAAGGGAACGGCTAATATTATCATTAAGTAGTACCTTAATTGTCTTCTCAGGGACGTTGTCCCCTTAATAGGTTCAAAGTTTTTGTCTAATCAAGTCTCTGGCATGCAATTGCAGCTGTTCCTCCAAAGTCTGATATTCATATCGACAGATGTTTCAACAGCTCCATATAATTACGCTATCGCTACCAAATGTCCCTGTCAGCATGTTATGTATCTGGCACAGTTATTATTTCTAAACAGATGCCTCTTCGTATTTTGACAGCATAACTTTATTTCTAAAGCAGTTTACTGAACATCAGACGATTCTACTGTATCGTCTAATGTTCGCTAAATGGCTACCTTCAACAACGCTAATCAAATATGGTTCTTCTCCAAGCCTTTTTCCAAGTTTATTCAAATTATTGTTAATTTTTCTGCACGTTGTCCTTTTTCTGACAATCATTTTCTGATATATTTATAGCAGCAGGAACTGAATTTTTTTAAAATGACGTGAAGATCGTAGCAAACCGTTACAGTAAAAGTTATGACATTATTGACCACGAGATTCTTCTTAATGCTCTGGCCTGTCTGTGGTGCTAAATAAAAGGTTCTCAATGGACTTGCAGTTATTCTTTGTAATTGTGAATGGTGATATTTCAAATGTGAGAGATAATGATCGAAACAAATTCAAATCTAGGACGATTACCTAAACAACAATGTTTTATATGCATCGTAATACGCCTTTTTATAATTATCGTAAGAAATTAAAAAAAAAACCTTCGAAAATTATCTGATATTCATTGTATATATTTAAGAAAAATGGTCTCAGCAATTTCATGAAAATATATAGTTGCAATCCTAGTAATTTGTTGAAGGGTGTGAAATGTATCGTTGTGTGCATGATTCCGGGTGTAGTTTATGGCCATACCCAGGGTGGGGAAAAGCTTATAATGACGCATTCTGCTGACGTCACGAATGTTATGTTCGGTTTCATCAGCTTGGGATGAAAGCCAAAACTGTAAAGAAAATGAGTTGTGATTTTGTTTTTAGATTAAGAAGGGCATTAGATGAAATTACCTTATATCCAGAGTCCAGAAACACACACACACACGCACACACACACACGCACACACACACACACACACGCACACACACACACACACATACATATATATATATATATATATATATATATATATATATATATATATGTTTAAAAAATATGAATGCTGACCAAAACACAACAGTCGTGGTCGAAACCGAGGTAGTGTTCTGGTCAGCATTCATTTTTCTAAACATTAAACATCTCGGCAAGTATGGTCTTCCAACTTAATATTGAGCACTTTTAATGCGTACGATCATAAAAAAATATTTTACTATTTGTTTTCTCTGGTGTGTGTGTATATATATATATATATATATATATATATATATATATATACACACACACACACAATTATCGAATCATAAATTGAAATACTACAGAACTTGCTTTGCCCCTGCTTTACGAAGTGAGACTTGTCGGATTTAAGGACGTACTCACACCACATTTTGTTATTTAAATTAAGGTTTTGTTGTATGGCGGGATTCTATTTATAGATTCGTGTTTTATTGCAATCTAACACGTTTGTAAGGTTAAGAACATATCCAAAACAAATTTTCTCTTTCTGATAATTGCGGCTAGATATAAATGAAATATGTGAATAGATCTTTAAAATCTGTAACTTCAGCTGAAACTACCAAATTTGTGACGGCAGGGAAGGTTATTCGTTTCCATTTGAGGTTAATGGAATGTCAGAACGCTAAATCAATGTGACCAGTTAGAAAATATAAAGCAGAAAATGAATAGATTAAATGATAATATTTTAGCCCTATACAAAGTAAATGGACAACTAACGGATACTTCTTCAGTGACAGATGCAGGGTCATATATGAAGGCGAAGAAAAAATGGGATGGGAGTTGAACTAATATTAGAAGAAGGCATTAATAATGTGTTTTGTGGATAGTGTAAAAATATCTGATAAGATTCTTGCAGATAAACTGAATGAGAAGACTTTTAATATAGCCATTACAGTTGTATATGCACCGACATCACAAAGCACAGAGCAAGAAATTGAAAACTTTTAGTGCACACTGAACAAAGCATAATGCTAATCACAGGAATTTACAATTATCATGAGAAATCTGAATGCCAAAGTAGGGATGACGCGAGATGATGAAATAGTTGTCAAATTTGTACCCGGAAGCCGGGTGAACGTGGAAAAATATACTGTAATTGTGCACGGCAGATGACCCGATAATAGCAACACCGGCTTTTAAGTAAATTTAATACGCTTATGGATATAGAAGATCTCCTGAGGAGAAACGAAGAACAAAATCCGACTGCATAAGCATCAATAAGATATTCAAGAATGCAACATTATATTCTAAAACATAGCCAAATGTCGCCCGAGGGAGCGAACGCCCTCCAGTGATATGCAGACTTAAAGTGAAACTACCTTTCTTCAAAAGGGTCGAGGCGTCAGTACCTAGATTTCAATACAACAGATTCTTGAATTACAAAGAGATGTATTTTGAGAGCGATGAAAGCAGATGCAATTAAATAAATGAAAATATAAATTGAACATTAAGACAAGTTTTAGGAGACTTGATAGCTAGCAGGTCGTTTGTCAATACAACCTGCCGATGTACCCGGCTTCCTTGAAGAAAAATGAATAAAAGTAATCTGAGGTGAGTCACGCACAAGTTAAAGTTAATTATATTTTTTAATGATTGTAGTGCATATTGTGGTGTGTAGGTCATTTGATAGATAATTACATTGTTGCTCTTTTTCGTATGTGGACGTGAGGTCAGAATGTTTTGTTTCATGAAACCGGGGTTGAATCTCCCTAATTATCAGGAAGGTAACGTTTCGCTATCGGCCTAGGGAGACGATCTACGGGTTTACCCAAGCCTTATGAGTGGAATCTGGAATCTATTAAGGACAACGCTAGGACGAAATCGTAATGACATCGTGACCGATTCAAAAAATTAGTTAATCACGTAAGGTTATGCGTTGTTTCCCAGGTTCTTACTTTAACTAAAGTCCTTAGCTTAGTTTCTGTATAAACTACTGGTGGAATCTGGGTTGAGTGGGCATCTCTGTAACAGCGGTTTTATAGCCGCCCTAGGCGGGTGTGCTTGAAAATGAACAATAGCCGAGCATTGATTGTTCGTGTGGATACGAAGCATACATAGCTGAATTGTTTACCTCTCTCCGTCCACATAAGTAGGATCACTTTAATTTGATTTTGGTTGGGAGAGAGGTGCTTTGACAACTTTGAATTCACTTAGAATTACAATTTGCAGTTTTCCATTGTTTTTTTCTGCTTGAATTGATTTCCATATTTAGACAGGACTTTGTGTTACATCTCTTTATACATTCTTTCGAATATTCAAATAAAAAAAGGATTACTGTTTATTTCTGATTCAGACACAATTGTGTTCTTTTCTGTTTCTTATAATACACTATTTCATATCGATACAGACATTATATTGAAATGTTGCAATTCTAAGACTATAATGAACACATTTTTACAGTGTCTAGGCTGATGACTTAGTGGTGATGCTATTCACTTTGACAAATATTTTTAAGAGAATTTTTATTTTAAGACAGAAAATTGATTTTGCGTTTGCAAATCTTCGTTTTCATTTATGCTTTTGAGATGGTTCATTTTTATCGTTGCTAGTGCCATTCATTGATATACAAGGATTAATATTGCTTCTTTATAGTAAAATGTTTGTCAGCACTTATTAATTGTACAAGCCTAAGTTGCTCTGGCTTAAAAGCATTTTGTCACTTTCTTTTCATACAAAAATGTTATAAAAAGTAAGTCCTTTGATACATAATCTTATTCGCTCTTTGTCGTTTTTGTGTGTTAAAATTATAACATTTATTTCTTCTTGTATAAATATCGAATATTATTCGTGTAGGTATATTTTCAAATCATTTCACACCTCAAGCAAGGCAATAAAGCCACTAGGATATAAGAGTTTGCCAAGTGTTAGATAATAAGAAAAACTACTATGAAGGTGAGAGAACAATAAAATAAGAATTAAGTAGACAGAAGATAATGATTGACATTCCATTTAAATGTTTGATGATTAAATCTGACTGGACAGAAAGAAGCCGGAAAAGAATTTCACAAGTGAGAAGTGCGATACAAGAAAGAGTTAGGATAAAACGTACTGTTACATCTAGCCATTTCAACCGTAAATCGTTAAGACCTTGTCGCCAAACTAGTACAGTGCTTAAATTCATAAAGTTTAGTTACCATAGAGGAAAGCTCATCAGAAAAATTACTATAAAAGTATATATAGAAAAGTCACAGGGAATTTTAAAGTATTATACTGGTATTTTGAATACAGCTCCAAATTAATCCAAATGCGATTACGGAAAAGGTCTCGGCTGATTTAAACACAAACCATTATTTTTATTTTTATAAAATTCCTCAGTATCTGTTTCCTTCGTGGAAGTGTTATTTTATGTTTCTCAGTTATTATTGTCAGTACAGTTCTGGCTGATCACGGGTGTAACTAATGAAGTATTTAGCAGCCGGTGCGGTCTTTTCCACCAACTTATTTGCGCTGGCGTGACAAGCAGTAGTTTGACTATATCTGATTTAAAAAAACGTCCGTAAATTCCCTGCTAAATTTAACCCGAAATGAATACACTTCTTTGTATGCATTAAAGAGGGAACACTGAAGTTGTCAAACTAAGATATGCATATTGTTTTGTTCTTGGAGACTATGCTTTAAAAATGATAGCAGTAGTTCAGCGTAGGAAAGGTTCTACAATTCTGAAACGTTTAATCATATAAAATACAGAAAGAGGTTTTCACGGTGTTAATTTGAATGTTAGTAAAAACGTTCATAGGAAGGGCTAAGCGTACTTAGAGCTAATTTTGTATGTTTCTATCTGTTTTGTATCTGACACTACAAGCTGTGGTTTCTTTCTTCAATATGATTTGCTCTTTCAAAATATAAGAAATATGGAGAGCCATATTTGCCTTTTTATTTTATTTTATTTTATTTTTTGCTAAGTAACTATTAACATTATTAAGCCTATTCTGCTTCCCATACATTTAAACTCCTGAAGTAAGTTACTCCGTTTCCCCTGCTTCTGTTGCATTTAATAAGCACTGTGCGGACGAGACCTTACTTATCTGTCCCAGAAGGTTCAGCTGTTTCATTCTCATTGTTAGCAAGTGTCCTTCTAATGTTTATTCTCCTTAAAACTTCCTGATAACCCGCATGATTTATGCAAGTTAACGTTCCGCAGTAAACCTAGATATGTGTCTCTTCTGCCATATAGGAAATTTGACGTTATATATCAACACAGCAATCTTTTCTTTGTTTAAACTATTCCCATTGTTTTCTTTGTTTATTACATTTTTTCTATCTCGTAATACTTTGATTAGTATTGGGAAATGGTTCTTTACCTATTTCTACGTCAAACATTCTATCGACCATTGCCAAATTACCTAAACGCTCAGAATTCTGTAAATGGCTGGTTTTGATGTACATAGCTTAATCCTTGGGCTATATTCTTTATAAAATTAGTAGATAGTCCTTTGTTCATGCTTTCATAGACTAATCTTTCCGAGTCTGCTATCAAAATTGTGTTATCTACGTATATCATGCTAAAATTATTTCCGCCGATAATAGATCCAGGTAGGTCATATAGTTCTGTACAGGTAATCACGCCCTGCAAATAAATAAATCTGGTAAGAAACTACATATTTCCTTACTCCATCTGTTTTTATTTATTCATGAAACCCGTTTTCCACTTACATACAAGTTGTTTCCCAGTAGAGGTTAAATATTATTTGAATATCTCTTCACTATAAATAAACATCTGTCTATATTTTTTAGATGAGGTATTATGTACACTATTTACATTATTCGGACTATTGTCCTCATCTTTGTCGCCATGTTTATCACAACGTTTCGGCCGTTGTACGCTCTGGCCTTCTTCAGGTAGTTGGAATGTTGAACTGAAGACTTTATTTCGCTCACTGGGGGTAGACTGTTCTAGTTCCACGTTCCACATGGACACATGATACAGTGGATAAAGGCGTTGGTTAGATCCAGTGACAGGACTCAAAGAGTGTGAGTTCAATACCTGGCTAAGCCATTGGAGAACTTTCAGAGGGGAATTAACAGGAGATAACTGACATCCATTAGACATAGCACGTGGAACTAGGACAGTCTACCCCAGCGAGTGAAATAAAGGGTTCAGTTCGACATTCCAACCACCTGAAGAAAACCGGAGCGTACAACGGCCGAAACGTTGTCATAAACATGGCGACAAAGATGAGGACAATAGTCGGAATAATGTAAATAGTATAAATAAACATGCTCTAATAATTCAAGCAGCCCTTTGTGTCGTGGCCTATCAACGGCCCTTTTTGTAATCTATGAAACATAGGTACAAATCTGTTTGTACTCTCTATGAACTACAATTTTCATTTGATATTGAGTTAAACAATATACTGAATAATTAACATTCATGTTGAACGTTTCTCGCTACGAAGCCATATCGGATTATATTTGAGGTATGTAAGAAGACAATTCATGATTATCAGCAGAAAAGAAAATTCATAGTGTGAGATGCTTTTGGGACACCAAAATATATCTGGGTAGTGTAGTAAAAGACATGAAGATCCGAAGTTGGAGTGAGCAGCGAAAGGTCTTTTGGAAAGTAATCAAAACATTAAGAGATAAGAAAATGGTTTTAGAAACGATGTTCAGGAATACTATATTATATCTAATTCTCTTTATGGGAGTTAATGTTGGACATTTTTTTTCATAGCTAGAGAAGTGTTGAAGCGGCAGATGTGGCTCTACCAATGAACGATGAGGACCGTTTACAGAACATATGATCAACAAGGATGTTTTAAGTAAAATAGGAAATAAAAGGGCACTAATGCTTACAGTCAGAAAGATGGTGTTTAAAGATCTGTGATTATTAATAAGGAAAGAGCACCTAGAAAATTTATCACCTCGAAGGCATACTAACGGCAAGAGAAACAATGAGTAAACGAGTCTGTATGCATAGTCGATAGAAGGGAAACTATTATATACCGTACCTATGAACACGAATGGGTAAGTCTCAATCCTCATAAATACATTGGACACTATTGTAAGTGAGGGAAATATGCTGCCTAAGCTGGCAGCGTAAGCTGTCAGCGTGGGAAGCTCTTGCCGTGTCGAATCCGGACGATGCTCTACAGAAGGGCAGTGTCACGTCCAGGGAGGTAGACAGATTCCCAATCCCGCGTATGCGGAGTCTACGGGCAATGTTTGCCCAAGCCCACGGGCTCGGATTTACCCACATTACATTTGGCCTTGTGGCACATCCTAAGGTAAATATCGTAATATGCTGTCTAAATAGTCCACCACTAGCAGTGGTTTACCTGCTTCACGCCGCTGGCGAGTATTGTATTTTGTTGATGTTATAAAGATTACCATTTCATTTGCAACCAGCGTTTTGGTTAGTCTTCATTCAGTAACCCTTTCTAGGTTACAAGAGAAACAAAAAAAGGCATGTAGTTGTTGAGATTCAAGATCTCCACCCCCTGAATGGTAACGGTATATCTAATTCCTGTTGTTTACTATTGCGTCATGTCTCAGAGTTCGACAAAATGAATGAAGCACTTGGAACTGAGATTTGTTTATGAGCACACGATTAATGTCGGATTTTTTTTATATGCCCGTATGAGAGTTCAATGCATACATAAGGGCCGAAACTTTAATCGCTGAGAAGATTTAACATTTCTGTCTAGCCTTGTCGCGTTTGCTTTAGCAGACATATTATTTGGAAAGGCATGAATCCATCGATTGTTCACTTCAAGATATAGGTTAAAAACAGGCTCGACTGTACATAGCGCTTAAGATCAACGAGTATAAGATAGGGAAAATTCGGAATCTGAAAACTTAGTAAAGGTATCGGGAAATCATTTTCTTAAGCAATCTAGGATTACCTCGGGAACACACACACACACAAGCACACAGAATTGAAATACCACAAAATAATGCTAATAACGAAATCAACCTCCACTCAAAAATTGCTAAGCATTAACCGAAATCAGACCGCTCCTACACAACTTTAAAAGAAATTTCAGGACACTACAAAAACTAGAGAAAAAAATAAATAAAAATAAAAAAACGGACAAAATTTCCCTTTGGACGTTACTCTCAATAAAACATGTTTGAAACGATTGCTGTCCTTTACACTATATATATATATATATATATATATATATATATATATATATATATATATATATATATATGTAAGCAAATGTGTGGATGTAGATCCGACGGTATGATGAAAATGTGGAAAAGACTAAGCAAAATCCGAATATGTGAGTTTACTGTTTTTTTATATGTTGTTTTTGTTTTTGTTATTCTGTTGACGTCAGACGTTTCGGTCAAATGCACCTTCTTCAGGACATGGTTAATGAAGACATATTTATATTAGATTTAAGTTAGATGAAGAGACGATATATACAGGACTAGTCAGAAACAGTAAAACTGAAATTCTAAAGTCAGTACATATATATATATATAAGTGAACATAGAAGTCAAAACTTAGAGGCGACAGTCTGTTTCATGCTAGATGCAATCGTCAGACCTAACGATTGCATATAGAATGAAACAGACTGTCGCCTCTAAGTGTAGACTTCTATGTTGACTTTTATATTTACACACGCTCTATCTCTGATACTGAGCACTTTATCCCATAAATATAGCACACTTTAAAACTATATTTCTTTATATATATATATATATATATATATACACACACATTAACTAATTTAAAAATATGGTTTCATCGCTACACAGGAATTACCATGTTTCAAAATCAGAAAACAAAAACTTCGAATTCAATTATATTAAATTAAAAGCATTACTTCTGTTTCATCTTCAAGTGAATTTTGGAACCCAAAAGAAGATGAAACAGAAGTAATACTTTTAATTTAATATTAAATTTAATATATATATATATATATATATATATATATATATATATATATATATATATATATATATATATATATATGTATATATATATATATATATATATATATATATATGTATATATATATATATATATATATATATTTAATTGGAAGTTTTTGTTTTATAAGAACACCGGATTACATATACTGTTCTTCCTTTTTTACTATAATATATATATATATATATATATATATATATATATATATATATATATATATATATATATATATATATTATATTAAGAAAAGGAAGAACAGTATGATATGTAATCCGGTGTTCTTATTGATATTTTTTATTTTTACAAAACAGTGCTCAATGTACATTTACAGAGCATAAATATTATAAATTAACTGACTTAAAAATATTGTTTCATGACTACACAGGAATTACCATGTTTCAGAAACAGAAAACAAAAACTTCCAATTCAATTATATTAAATTAAATTTAATATTAAATTAAAAGTATTACTTCTGTTTCATCTTCTTTTGGGTTCCAAAATTCACTTGAAGATGAAACAGAAGTAATGCTTTTAATTTAATATAATTGAATTTGAAGTTTTTGTTTTCTGTTTTTGAAACATGGTAATTCCTGTGTAGCGATGAAACCATATTTTTAAATTAGTTAATGCGTATATATATATATATATGTAAATGTGTGTCTGTCTGTGGATATATCAATAAATCTGTAGTCTAACGATTAAATTATCTCTTTTTCACTATAATAAACCTAACATTTGTTCATACCAGTGCGGATGATTTTAGCAATGTTGGCTAAGGCGCGTTTCGCGTCTTTAAATGTCTTAACTACTTTAGCCAACGTAATCTTCTCATTCCGAGTATTTAATAGCTTTGTCAGAAGCAATAACATGTAATAACACGTAATGACGTGTGCGTGAGGCATCAATAATAATGGTTTCGACTCAATGAAACATCATAGTCGGCAAAAGACACTTGTTTGGAGGAAATGTAGATATTCCTACCACTTTCGAAGTTTATGGCTCTATTAATTTGATGTCCTTGGAAGTGGAGGTTCCTTTCGTCGAATATGCAAATTAAGAGTTAAAAGCAGGAAAACATTAATATGCATTTCGTGATTTTGCTTTTCCTTGCTAGTAATAAAATGGTTGCTTAGATAAGCGTAATGAAAGAGAAGTCGAAGGAATTACTCATAAATTAATAATTAAAATGTTTGTGCGGCATATCGTATTTTGAAGAGCATCCGAAGCATTTGATAAAATTGCGGATATGAGAAACTGGATATGTGTTTTGAATTCAATCGATTATACTGTCGCCAGTCTACTTATGGACCAAGCTCTGCGTGGACAAGGAATGATTCACAGTTGGGAGATAGTTTTTTCGTTTACATGTTGGTGGATTAATTCTTATGCATACCTTGAGTTTTACTATGTTTCTCGCGGTAATTTATCATATGTGCTGTGTAATGATTTTGTCGTTTCTGCAAATTCTTTTAATAATTTGTATATTTGATATTATCGAATATGTCGGCAACCCGACTTTTTTTATTAACAAATTTATGCATTTCTGTTGACTGAGAGGTCAACTCATTCTAAGCGTATAGCAGGAAGGATTGTTATTTACATTGTTCGAACTGATGTCCTCTACTTTATATTCATATTCATGACGTTTCGGTCGTTGTACGCTCCGGCCTTCTTCAGGTGATTGGAATTTCGAATTTAACCCTTTATTAGGTCTAGATTGTTCTAGTTCCGGACGTCTCTTATCTCTCTTTAACTCAACTCTCCAAGTTTTTTGTTCACCACTCTGTGGGTCAAGTCACTGGATCCAATCAACGCTTTTATCCACTAGTTCCTGTGTCAGTGTATGAATTTAAGTATGAATTTTTGGGACTAGTAAACTTAATGTCTGAGTAACCCTTTTTTTTACCAGAGCTCATATTGCTATTTTGTTATTATTGCTTTAATCTAGCACTCCGTATTACTGATTCTTATATTGTATTCATTTCTATGCTTGGCAGGCTTACGAGAGTTTTTTAATCTAGCATATGTGCTGATTTTTTACGTTTTCCTATTTTCCAGTCATGTTCTTAGTCTATTATTTCAAACTCATCCCACTGGGGGCAACGTCGCCTTTTCCCTTCATATGCGGACAGCTACGCCTGATTTTTCCTTCTCCGTTCGTGTTACGGTTCTACTGTGTTCTTGCAGTTTTACTTTAAGTGGGTGGCCTGTTTCACTTTTCTATTTTTTTTACCACAGCTGCACGGGATGGCGTACACAAATTTCTTAGTCATGTTCTCCTCTATATGGAGTCTTACTCGGGAAAGCTGTTTGCGAAGTGTCGAACCACTTTTGAAGGTTGTCCTTGTGTTATATGTAACACAGCTCATTTGTATTTGATGCAATAATCCCGTCACTTAGGGTAGGCAGACCGAAGCTGTTTTCCGAGTGTTATCCGCCGGCACCCTTTCTATCACAGTTTGTCGGAGATGCTGCTATGTACCCAGGGTAATTTTTACGTTGTAGTGTACTGCTTATACTGACCATTTCCTGGTGGATGAAATAAAGGGATCAGTTCGAAATTCCAATCGCCTGAAGAATGTCGGAGCGTTGGGGATATGGTAATAAAGATGCAGATAACAGTTCGAACAATGTAAATAATGTAAATAATTAGAATCCCTCATCTTAGAAATATAGAGAGAAACCAAGGATTGTCGCTTTTAATTGTGCCTTGTTCATTTTGAGATGCAAATGAGTGATGCTTCTCCAAACATTGCTATCTTGCTGTCTTTTTATTTACTAAGTTTCAACCAATAAAAGGCACAAGAAACACCCACGGTTTTAAGCGCATAAGAGGAGTAGCTTAAGAAGTGTAGGAGGAAAGATGACGGTTAACCATAGACTTGAAGACGTTAAGATGGTAGTGATCAGAAAATCATCTTTTCGGGAGTCTGTCCCACAAATTAGAGGTTCTTGAGAAGAAACTGATAGGGTGAAACTTCCCTGTTACTGATGGAAAAGGAGAGGAATGGGGATGGTTCGTCCCAGTGTAAGTTGCATGGCGCCTTTTAGCTACGAAGTCTGGCTTAATTGTATCTTACATAGGTCGGGTAAGATACAATTAGGTCGGCCAGGTAAGAACTTATGTACTGAAGGTGGTGTAATAAAACTGATATCGTCCACGGTGTTTACAAGAAATCAATAGCCAGTCTTATCGGATATATAGAAGAAACAATCATACGTATTCAATCTATATCGCTTATAATTATTAACTGGTTGGTTGTTTAAGTGATATTTATTTTTTGAAGGAGAAAGTTAGAACGCATCTTTTCTTATCGACACTGAATCCGGAGTCGTACTAGAATGTGTAAAGTTGAAAATGCTATTTGTGTCGACTTATTATATTCTCTCCATGTATTAGTGTATTTGAAGGAGATATTGGCATGTCTTGTATTTGAAGGAGATATTGGCATGTAGTGCATTTGAAGGAGATATTGGCATGTAGTGTATTTGAAGGAGATATTGGCATGTGTTTGACAGATCTGAGAATGTGTAAAGTTGAAAATGCTATTTGTGTCGACTTGTATATCCTCTCCATGTATTAGTGTATTTGAAGGAGATATTGGCATGTCGTGTATTTGAGGGAGATATTGGCATGTAGTGTATTTGAAGGAGATATTGGCATGTGTTTGACAGATCTGAGAATGTGTAAAGTTGAAAATGCTATTTGTGTCGACTTGTATATCCTCTCCATGTATTAGTGTATTTGAAGGAGATATTGGCATGTCGTGAATTTGAATGAGATATTGGCATGTAGTGTATTTGAAGGAGATATTGGCATGTGTTTGACAGATCTGAGAATGTGTAAAGTTGAAAATGCTATTTGTGTCGACTTGTATATCCTCTCCATGTATTAGTGTATTTGAAGGAGATATTGGCATGTCGTGTATTTGAGGGAGATATTGGCATCTAGTGTATTTGAAGGAGATATTGGCATGTGTTTGACAGATCTGAGAATGTGTAAAGTTGAAAATGCTATTTGTGTCGACTTGTATATCCTCTCCATGTATTAGTGTATTTGAAGGAGATATTGGCATGTCGTGTATTTGAGGGAGATATTGGCATGTAGTGTATTTGAAGGAGATATTGGCATGTGTTTGACAGATCTGAGAATGTGTAAAGTTGAAAATGCTATTTGTGTCGACTTGTATATCCTCTCCATGTATTAGTGTATTTGAAGGAGATATTGGCATGTAGTGTATTTGAGGGAGATATTGGCATGTAGTGTATTTGAAGGAGATATTGGCATGTGTTTGACAGATCTGAGAATGTGTAAAATTGAAAATGCTATTTGTGTCGACTTGTATATCCTCTCCATGTATTAGTGTATTTGAAGGAGATATTGGCATGTAGTGTATTTGAAGGAGATATTGGCATGTAGTGTATTTGAAGGAGATATTGGCATGTAGTGTATTTGAAGGGGATATTGGCATGTTTTTGACAGATCTGAGATAGATAATGTGTCTTAGCAAGTAGATCCGTTAATACGGCCTGTAAATGTGAAATCCCCCCCTTGTATTAATTTGATTGTCAGATATAATCATTTTCTTGTAATAAATTTATTGATTGCGGTCGGCAATAACTGGCAATTTTATTAATGGTGCTAATGCTTGCTTTCACTGCGAACCGTTCTTTGTTCAAGAAGCGCTTTCTCTGCTAGTGTGCTCTCGATAGCTCTTAATGAACCGGAGGACCTGAAAAGGTTCTTATGTACTGTCTCCTCGGATCGGCTAATCATTTTCAAATTGTCAGGTTTAGCGTTTCATTTATGTTGACTTCTGGCAAACGTCCTCGACTGAAATACAAGGCAAGGCTTCAACGTCGCAAGCAAATTAGATTTTTCCTGGGATGTAATTCTTCGAGAAGCAATGATAGCTGAGTTTTGCAAGAAACACGTTTCAGGAATTGTCTTATTAAATAGCAGTAGGTGGAGATGACACTGGTTTGCAGTTACAGAGCCAAACGATTGTTGTTGTATGCTGTATTGGAATGTTTGTTGCAAGGCGAAACTTGTCTTTTTTTTTTAAGGCAGTGCAGATAGAATACATGACTTGGCTGAATGTTTGCGTTGGGCGTCACCGATTTGGCGTGAAATTCTACTAAAGTCATTATTTAATTTCTGACTTAAGTGAAGGATGGCTAAGAAATACAAAACCTTACTATGAATTGTCATAATGCGTGAATCAAATGAATAAATAGACTCATAAGAGATGTAGAAAAAGCTGGTATTATTAATTTTGTGGCTTCGAAACTGGTTAGCGTTTCTAATATGTAAATCTTGTAGCTTTCGATTTGTGATGTGCATCAGAGACTGTGTACTCAATGTAGCTTAAACAAATGTTTACAAAAGATATCTTTGCATAATTCAATGATTAGTATTCATTCATAATTCTAAATAAGCCACCTCGACGTGGTGCAATAACTAGTTTCTCTCGGTAGATCAATTACAACCGGATTGTGAGTTCGATCCTCACTGGGAGCCCCATACATCTGACCTTGTGCCTCATCTAAATTACGCTTACAAAATCAGCGTAACTCTCTGAATGACTTTCGCCTTATTGTACAAAGAACAATGCTATATAAATATCGACAATCAGAACTTGTACGGTGAGGTGTGATAGAGAATGTATTCTTTCTACATTTCAAAATGTTTTAGAAATACATATTACTTCATTGATGGATAAATTTTGTGAATTCATTATATTGTGTACTTTTTCATTATTTCATATCCAAACGCATGACAGTTTACATGAACACACACACACACACACACACACACACACACACACATATATATATATATATATATATATATATATATATATATATACATATATATATAACATATTTATATAACATATTTATGTTATAATATTTAAATAATATATATAATAACATATAATATATATATATATTATAACATATAATATATATATATTATAAAAAATATATATATAACATATTTATGTTATAATATTTAAATAAATAAATGATTATATATATACATATATATATATATATATATATATA
>OZ038492.1:76102501-76107501 GCA_964036315.1 Acanthosepion esculentum | reverse complement strand
ATATATATATATATATATATATATATATATATATATATATATACCTCAATTCAGCTTTTATTTTGAATGAGTAATTTCTTGCATTATTTGTCACAAATTTTGTAGACTTCAAGTATCTCACAAATCATAATTTTAAAAAATATGATTTCGGTTATACCTTAGAATCTTTAAATTTTAACTCTGTTCATTTTTCCAACATTAATTGTACGTTGTGATCAGTTTCCTCTTACTTAAGCACCGTTTCAATCTTTAAATAAAAACGAATTACCGATAGCTTTAAAAAATATTCGCGTTTTTATATTACATTTGTTTAGGAACACGAGTCCCGCCTTCTGAACCAATAAAAATTGATATTTTTCTTATTCTGTTAAATATCGTGATTACAGGAATTTAATGAATGCTACTCAACACCGTAGTTAAAAAAGTAAAAATTTCCATGATGTTTGCTTTGTTTTTAGATGCGCACCGGTTTATTTAAATAATGCTCTATTGATCTATGTCAATCTCAGAATCATTATTATGGATACACGATATAAATGTTTCAGTTCAATCTCTAAACGTTTCTTTTCATTCTAAGATAAACATTATCCTTCTTACGTCGTTTAATAAAAACCCGACGTAAAACCGTGTAAGTGTTAACTAGCGCAACCGATAATGGAAAAGAATCAAGAAGTACTTGTTTGTAGTTAACAGTAAATATCTAACAGCCAATGTATTCAAAATTATCTTGCTAAACCAGGTTAGAATAAAAGAACTAAAAACAGCAGAAAACTCATGCTTTCAACTAGCAGCAGTTCATAAAGAAAAGTTTTCCATACGCACATAGCAATGCGTATCATAAAGGAAGTCCAGGTATGTAACTTCACGCCTCGTAACCTTAAAACAAAAATCCTCTTACCATTAATCAGTGCTGTCAAGTGCAAATAATATATGTAACAATGCCGATATATTTCTCTATGGTGCAGATGATCGATTATTGTTCAAATAAAATAGCCAGAATTTTCATGACAAGCAGGCGATTCACGCACTAAAGATGGATGTCCGCCTATCACCTATTTGCCTACCAGTATTTGGCTTTGGACGAAGCAAATGAAATAAACTTTTAAAAAATAGTAAATTATGCAGAGTAATCATATTCTGTCAATACAGCCCTTGTATAAATCTTGACCACTGACAATGCCGCTTTCCTGATTTTCTTTTCGGTAAGACGGTTAAATCTTGAAATATATTTAATTCATTACATCATGAAGAAGATTAAATCAAATTAAAGTTGAGTGGTATAGCAATAGTCATCGGCAAGTTATGTTCACGAATTTCCTCACCCATTCAGGATGCTGTGATACCATGGGTGTGTCTAGTGTATGATCGCCTGGTGGGGAGCATCCTTATTCAGGTTTTGAATTCATTTTTCTTCTAGAGAGGTGGTCCTACCAAGTGCTCATTTTGCACCTTTATTTATAATGATTTGAATTCATAATTTCCCTTCTGAACTGGCTGCTAACCATAGCAAGAGATTCCCGTATGCGCTGCTTTGTTATCCATAGCTGGGATGCCAATGATGAAATTAACCGTTTCCATGCCGGAAATATTAGGGATTCATTTTCAGAACATTTAGTATTATTGTCTGTTAACATATATAAATATCAAAACACATGTCCATGAAATTAGTTGGTTCTTCAAGTCCACTAAATATATTACAAACTCTCATTAACAAACTTCCAATGTCACTTAGCTGTAAAAAGTGTTTTGTTTGCATTTTTTGTATTAAATGAGATTGCATGTTGCAATAGCTTTTTATTATTACACCAGCCATTATTCAAACATGATTTATCGTTCAAATGGTTTTATCATTGCCAAATTACCAGCCGTGGTGATTGAATTTATATAGTGAAATAGGTTTAGATAATGGAGGAAAATATTCTCCGTTTCATCTTTGATGCCATTTCGACTTTTGTTATTGCTATATGTTAGCTATGTCTTTTTCTTTTATCGCTTTTCTCAGGATTGTTATGTATTAGACAACATTTCTGGAATTATAGAAATCTCTCTCTCTACATTCATCTGCGAACATTTTAATGTTTAGCGATTTAAATGCTCATCATGCCAAGTGTCTTAATCATTCTAATGTTACTGAATTTGCCCGTATCCAGACTTTCAATTTTTCCATTGTTCAATCTATCAGTCTACTAGTGGATTTCCCTACTTGTTTACTTTAATAAATTCTGTTCAATATCCTTCTTTCCGTGATTTATTCCTTTCTTCCTCTCCTAGCTCATGACGAGCATCACAACTATGTCTTCTTGGAAATTCGGGTCACGTAGCATATATTGATATTACATTTGAGTCGTCTATTAGAAAGGACCTTGTATTTCTGCTACCAGTGCATTGGTTGGGATTCATAAAATGACTTTTTTTGAGACGTCACTTAGATTGATATGAACCTTCCTATTGAGAATTGTACAGCAGAAGTTTCTCCTTGAGTTAAATCCGGAGTCGATGCTTTTGTATATTCTCGGAAATACTTAGTGCACATCGTCCTGTTCAGTCGCTATATTCCACAAGAATCACTTTTTCCAGCTGTACCTGCGTGATAGATCCGATCAAAATAGATACCTATTTAAGTCTGTTCGTAATAATTGTAAACGTGTCCTCACAGAAGGTAAGTCTCTGTTTATATAATGAGGTGCCGTATGGCCTGCAAAAATTTAGGTTTTCGTGAATACTGGGGGCTCTGCAATCGTATATTAAATATGTCTCCAATCCCTCCACTCTTCACTATATTTGAGATTTTAACCTCATCTGCTGATAAAAGAAAATGTTTTGTCTGTAAATTCTCTTCTGATTCTACTTTTGATTCCTCTGTAATATATTTGCCTAATTTCCACTTAGAACGGATTCTCTAGTGAGTGATATATGCGTATAACTTCACACATGGTTTCTGCAATCATCTCCAAACTAGATCCCCACAAAGCATGTGAAATGCTGATATCCCTGCAATATCGCTCAATAAATCTTCTCCTGAACTGGCTCCTGTATCTCAACAAACTGTATAATAAATGCCTTGTTGCTTCTTGCTTTCCTACTTGTTAGAAACCCTCTTGTTTAGTTCCTGTCTTTAAGAACTCAGGCTAACAGTCTGAATCTGCTATCGGACTATTGACCTTCTATCTCTTTATAGCAATGTAAAGGATGGTCTAATCACCTCTAAATTGATTACGTGTCTCACATCGCGGGGTCCTTCAACTAATCAGTATGGCTTTCGCTTCTCTGTCAACTGCTGATGCATTAACGACCATTGCTGAAAGAGTCTATCAAGGTTTTAGATAAGAATATAAACTCAGCCTGTTACTTTGGATTTTTCGAAGGCATTTGACAGAGTTTAGCATGATGATCTTCATCGCAAGTTGAAAAGAAATGTTATTTCTGGACCTATTTTATTATCAAATCGAGAAATGATCTTGAACGGCCAATCTTCTAGATCATGTTGTCTGAATGAAGGTTTCGATTATGTTTCTGTCCTTTGATCTAATTGTTCCTAATTTTCATCAACGGCGTTCGTAATGTCATCATCTCTCACCTCGGTATCTATGCTGATGGCAAAACTATTTACTTTTGTTTTAATACTATGTCTGATCAGTTTGGCAGCTGATTTAAAAAAAAAATGACCTGCAAGATCTTGTTAACTGGCAATGAATTCCCTGTTAATTGTAACGCCTCCTAAAGGAAACTACTATCTTTTAAATGCCTGAAAGAACACTTTTTGGTTTCCATCTCCAGGAGAGCGACACATTGCGCCTTCTTTCGCTCACGTTTTCTACTGACACGAAATGGAAAGATTTTATTAAATCATTTGCTAGGTCTGCTGCTAGGTAATTTGGTTCACTGTGTCGAGCAAAACAATTATTCTTTCCGGAATTTATTTTACATATTTATAAATCTAACATTCGTATATGCTTTGAATATTGTTGCCACGTCCGATTTGATGATTGTGCTATATATTTAGATATCTTTGATAAAATACAACGAATCTGCAATGTCTGGCATTTCAGCTTCACTCACTTTCACACCGCCTTAACGTAGCTTCCCTGTGACATTTCTATTGATAATTTCATTGTAATTGTTCTGGTGAGTTTTTTTCTATATGGTACCTAGTCTTTATCCTCTCATCATTTTACAGTTGAATTGGTTAGATGTAACCGTAAGTTCTACATGAATTGTTTCTTCTTTTGTACTTCTCACTTTTGGCACACTCTTCCGGTTTATTGCTTTCTAGTAAACTTCGATCTTCGGAAATTGAAATACAATGTCAATTGTTTTCTTGTCTTAGATATTTTTTCCTTTATTATTCTATCTCTCTGCAATGATATTATCTTTTTTCTAATATTCTCTCACATGCAGTAACGAAAGTATTTACATTAAGGAGCCAAATTGTGGATCTGAGATGGAACTATTCTGAACGTGAAATTATTGTACAAAATATGATGTAGCAAAACTGCTGTGATCACTGTTTTCTGACATTACTAAAATCCGATATTTTTAAGAAAAATACGCGAAGTGATTGTCCATGGAAAACATTTTTAGAGAAGACCTCTGCGACATGAACCTCAATAATTTCTTATAAACAGACGTTTCCTGCTCTGCTTCAAAAATTAATTTTGCAGAAGATTTTGTTCTTCAACAGTCGTTATCCGTAACAGAAACATAAGTTCATCTGATAGGAGTAAGGTGAAAAGTATACAATTCAGACAATGAAGCATTCACCAAGCAAAATTATTTGATGTGCCATTTGCGAGTCTGGAACAGCTGGAATATATTTTTGCCTCCAGGAAAACTGATGAATGGTGTAAGATATATAGCACTACTGAAAGGGATATTGAATTGCATATTCACATTTTTCAACGCATAATATTGACCGATAATAGTGTCTCATGTCGCTAGTCAAATCTTTCAGAATTTTTGAAGAGAGTCACCATGACAACACTGGTTTGGTCAAAGAAGAA
>OZ038492.1:76077501-76100001 GCA_964036315.1 Acanthosepion esculentum | reverse complement strand
TTCGATATGACAATTGTTTTTTAAGAACCACTTGATTTTTCAGGTGGATATTTTGATTTTATAACCGATTAGTGTGCTGAACGAAAGTAACCCAATCATATGTATGTTGAAATTTCTCTTATACAGTGTAACCCGGATATAAGAGACCCTGGTATAAGAGAAACCCGGATATAAGAGAGGTGTTCTCTGCTCCCAAATTAGAGTCTGTGTTTACCTAAACAAAATAGACCAAATCCGGATATAAGAGACTTCTTCTCCGGTCCCGACAACTCTCTTATATCCGGGTTACACTGTACTAAATTTGTTACAACTGTTTATATATTTTGATGCATTTTCTAATTCGAAGTGAACCAACTTAACACGGTTATTATTTGAACTTCAATTCTCCGCGCCGATACACACACTTCCGCATATAAACCTGGTTGAGAAAGTTGGGGTTAAAATATAACTAGGCCTTATTTTCATTTCATAATAGGAATATTATACGAGTGGCTGAATCAAAATTTAAAAAAAAAAAGTTTAATGAATACTTATCGTGTGATCATGGACTATATAGACAATTAGTACGAAAAATAAACATAATTAATGTTCATTCTCTATTCGCATAGATTTTGCGAGAATGTGAGATAATTTGAATAAAAATCGTATAAAACATATGCCCAAAAGTTAACGTGCCTAGAATTGGGATTGAATATGTTCCCACTATTTTCATATATGCATGTATAGTTGCGAAATTGGAAATATCTATAATTTGAATGTTTGTCAACTTTTCGTTCTTTCAAGTGTTAGAAAGTTTTTCTATCCTTACTTCACCAAAGATTGTATTATTTAACCATCTATTTATATAACGGACATCGAATATTTCTACATCTGCTCAAGGAATCAGAGAGACGCGCGTGCGCACACACTATATATATATGGAAGTAAATTTGGATCTTATTTTCGTTGAGTGTGCTAGAAATAATCTTTTAAAATCCGGCTAAACCGACAAGATTGGAATAAGCAACAAAGAGCTCTGTCCGACTTTAAATAACAATTTTAATATTGCAAGCCCAGGTAGCCATCTCAACAAGGCAAATGTCAGAAAAAGATCAAAGATCGCCCTAAAAATAAGAGCAGACAAAAATCCGGTATTTGCATTTTAACTGCGAATATTTGCAGCATTGCGTGAAAGTCAAGGACGAAAGACTAAAAATGTAGCATAAAATGTACAACGATAACACACACATATATTTATATATTTACTTAATTATCATTAAGTATTCATAGTGTCAAGAGGAAACCTCAACAGAATGCACTGGACGGGCGTTTCGTCCTATATTCGAGCATCCACTACCGAGAATTGAAACATGGACAGTTACGTTATCAGGCAAACGTCATACCAACTGTACAAACGGGCCTCGGTGACAAAGAGGTAGCGAATTAGACTAGATATAGCTCCACTCGATCACATATTCCATGGTGGAACTCAACAGAGTAAGTATGGTGTAACAGCAAAATTGTCCAATTATTAGATTAAGGTTTGGACCATTGTATATATATATATATATATGACGAAATGCCTTGATCATCTAGGTGTAGAAAAGAAAATACAAAGGTAACATTAAATAGGTGTAAGTAAATGTATATATAAGTATATTCCGTAAAAGCACACACACAGACACACCTACAGAAACATATATATGTATGTATGTACGTGTTCACAATTCTCTCTCATCAGTCTGTATCTATATCTATCTATATATATGTGCCAACAAGACCCCAATATATATAATATATCCCAATATATATAATATATCCCAATATATATAATATATCCCAATATATATATATATATTGGGGACGTGGTGGCACATATCGTGTGTACATAACAATACCTCCTGATAATTGCAAGATGCACGCCTTTAACGATCAACAAATCACACACATTCATGCACATATATATATAGATAGATATAGATACACACTGACAAGAGAGAATTGTGAACGCGCACATACATACATATATATATGTGTGTGTGTGTGTGTATTTCTGTGCTTTTACGGAATATACTTACATATACATTCACATACACCTATTTAATGTTACCTTTGTATTTTCTTTTCTACTCTTAGATGATCTAGGCATTTCGTCACATATTTGTCATATGGCCTCACATATTCTATTGACACCTTTCGTGACAACCCTTCATTATTTCTTGTATACAGATGTATAATTCCCTTCCAAATGAAAATCTTAACTTCCTCTCTTTAAGCATTTGTTGTTTTGTTTATATCTATAATCACGATTACATAAATATTAGCCTTCAAATTCCTTACAATGTTATCTAACACACGTATATACATATGCAGCGACTCTTTAATGTTTCATTAAAAATTACTAATAAGATATTTCCCGTTTAGTTCTTCATTGTATTTATATTTTATCATTGTATTACATTTATACAAACATAATTCTTCTGGGAATTTAATGTGTACAGAAAATGCCCCAATGATTAGCTCGCTTCGAGCACTTTGGTTTAATCTGTTAGACTTTTCTGAATCTTGGTTGTGCTATAAAGCTAAAGGTTTCTTTTTATGGACACACTTATACACGCACGTAAATGTAGAAGCCGCAATATACAGCATGTTTGCCGGCACAAATGTGTGAGACACTCCTCTCAATGCAAAAACGTTTAAAAATAATTGCGCCCATTATTATAAATCAAAACAAGAAAGCAGCCCTTAACAGCGTCAACTATGTACACGGTGACAATGTACTTGCTGTATGTGGTAATTACAATTATGCATACTTGTCAGCAATGTATACACCGCTTGCAATAGCACTGTCAAAACCCTTCAAAATTGCTTAGAGATTAGCCGAAAGCTCCCAGAACAGACATTTGGCCAATTGTTACACATACTGAATCCCCCACCAAAAAAAGAAAATCTTGTTCCCAATCAAGAAAATGCAATACAAATCTTAAGGGAAGTGCCGCAACCGTTTATATATATATATATATATATATATATATGTATGTATAATGTTGTCATCCAAAGACTGTTTCGCAGTATCACAGCTCATCAGTGTGTCTAGACATCCGATTGCTTCAAGCCAAGATCGAAACACAACTGATTTGTCATCAATTGGAGATTTTTTTTTCCCTAAGCTATCATCTCGCGTTGAATTTTTACGCATTTATTTTTTAATAGACCCGCCAGTGATTCAGAGTGCTCAGTTCATAGAAGAGCTTTGCAGTAGCCGTCACTGTTTACAAATTCGTTGTTTTCGTCTAAAGTGCTCGACCGAATTTTATTTTTTTCGGAGATATATATATATATATATATATATATATATATATATATATACATATACATATATATATATATATATATATATATATATATATATATATATATATATGTGTGTGTGTGTGTGTGTGTGTGTGTGTGTGTGTGTGTGTGTAATTTGTAGATTGTTTCCTGCGAAATGTTCACCCATGTTATTCATTAAATTCATCTAATTTCTAACCCGAAATTAATAAATCCTTCTAATTACAAATATAAAATTGTTCTCACTTCGCACTAGTTCCTTTGGAAAAGTTATGGGTGAAACAGCAGGACACGTTGGCCTCTCTTGCCATGGATGGAAGCAATTCTAGTAGAATGAAAACTGATTTCGAAACTACCCTGAAGAAGACTACGTTCCGTCAGGCCATCTTGCCCTGAACACACTCACAGCTGTAGAATATGTAGAATCCTTACTACACTAATGTGATACGGGACTTCTGAAACAGGCTGATTGCCGCTCCGTAATTAATGCATCATATTTTTAATATTATAGACACCTGAATTAGAAGTAGATCTCATTGTTATACCAGCAACAATTGAATCTTACAACTTTGATTATTTATACTCAAACCCTTCGCTTTTATCCGCGAGGCTTTTGTCCCGTGACATGATAATCGTGAGTTCAATTCTTGTGTTGAGTAATACAGACTTAGGCACACTTAAATCAGGGCCACGAATATCAAGATGTGATATCCCAAAAATTGCGACGGACTTTTTGCAATTTGTTTTGGGACATAGGCGATCATGATTCTCCGTAGATTTTTTTTTCTTCATTATTAGTTAATTTACATGAACTTTCGGTGTTGGGAAAGTTGAGTGGTTTTCATGTTGCGTTCTCCGCGATTTTCAATCCAGAGTTATCCTTCTACAGTGCTTTCTCTATACGCTTATCTCGCCTAGGGATGATATGGATCTAATGGATCGCTTCATGATTTCCTCAAGAGCATTTATGCGAAATTAAACGTAACAGACTGAGCTGGAATTTGAACACTGCTCGCCAATTATACAATCTAAGTCACTAACAACTACGCTACCTACACAGTCTCTCTTTAATTATTTTTTTTTATAAAACGTCTATTCTTTATTCTTCTTGTGTGATTGCATTGATCCTTATTTACTATTTACTTATTTACGATATCGCGGTTCTTTTCAGTGTAAGAATTAGATTAGTGTGTTCAGAAATTGATTCTCCATTATAATCCATGTATCAGCCAATCAAGGTATACCACCAAAGTTAAATGATTTGGAATTACAACCAGAATTAAGTTATAATGCATTTCACAGTTTCTGGATGATTATAACTGTAGAAAGCAATAAATTAGCTATTGCATAAGTTCCGAAAAGATATTACTGCATAAAAAAACATTGTAGAGTATGCAGGCAAAATGAAAGCTCATATATAACTACTGTAGTGTAAAAGGTTTAAAAGTAATTGATTACGACATATCCGCCAAGTCTCATTGTGAAAGACGATCAGCTCCAAATTACGAACGTTTGAAAGAGTCTCCAGAGTTAAAACCACGTTAAAAAAAGCGCCAGATATTTGTCCCTAAATATCTCAAGCGAATTGGACAAAAAACTTGGAAAAAAGGAACTGGATTTCTTTCTGACTTTTCATTTCTGTAACGAACTCATTTCACCATCAGCAGCAGTCTCTTAACCAGGAATATAAGCCGTTCATTTTTGCATAACTTTGTTAGAGGTGATGGAAAATAGGCATTGAATGAGAAAGGATGGCCTGGATAATCTGATACACACAGATCGAATAGAAGGGGAAAAGAGTCAAGTGAAAGCAACGCATGACATACGTGGATGGGAGGATGTGGCCTGGGGGAGTTGGCAGAGGAACGAAACTTATTGAGAGCAAAAGGGGTGGGGAAAGTTGAGAGTCATGATCGCATACGTCATGAAAGGACACGGCAAACAAAAAGAAAGATATCAACAGAAAATGTAAAAGACTTAGGTTTCTTATTGCGATGACAGTGCCAAAACTAAAACCAAAATTCCATCTGTACAGATCCTTGCGAGATATGGCAACTGTCAGTCATTACGAGCTACCGTAACGTTATAACCACCGTCACTTTAAACATTTATTGCCAGTTACTTGATCAAGTAAGCCCAATATTTCGTCCAAAATGTCCTGATTTTGTAATCAGAAAAGGTGTTACTAGAAAAATGTTACAGCAAACCTTCAAAACAAAATGATATCAGTATCGAAGATATTTCCACAACCTCCAGACTTATTTAACAACTACAGATATTCATTTTTTTCGATCACTAGAACATTTAAACCTTTCATTTTTTTTTGTTTTGTTTATTTTCATCATTACAATCCAAGCAATGCGATAAGCCCACTAGGACGCAGTGGGTCCAAAGAGTGAAACAGAATGAGAAAACCTTTTTGATAAGCGAGGAAAAGCACAATAAAGCAACACAATAGAAGATGGAGATTGACGCTGCATTTCAATGTTTGAAGATTGTCGGTTTGGTTTGGTTTAAGGCATATCAACTGAGCTGGTTTGGTTTGATATGGCATATCAATTTCAATAGGTTATTTTATGCCGACAACATGTTATTGGTGGTAATTTTTTTCCAAAATTGCTGGTATTAAACACTATTTTTATACTTTCATAGTGTTTGGGTCACTTTGGTACAGGTGCTACCACTCCCGATCAGAGTGGAACTGGGAACACCAGCAATTAAGAGGTGTTGCATGCTCTAAAAGTCCCGATCAAAGGCCTTGCTGTCGGATGTAGTTTGTCGTCTCTAGCCAGAACGGACCCATTTGGTCACTTAATGCCTAAATTTAATTTTCTTGAGAGAATTAGTAATTTTAAATATATATATATATGTGTGTGTGTGTGTGTGTGTGTGTGTGTGTGTGTGTGTGTGTGTGTGTGTGTGTGTGTGTAAGTATAAACAAAGTTTTTTTCCTGGTGACTTTTTTATAAAATTGTATTTTTACGCTTTCATAGTGTTTTGACTCCAGTTTGGAGGTTAACTATTTGCTCCAAGCTGGTAGGATGTTAACAGGTGCTACCACCCCGAGTCAGAGTGGACCTGGGAACAACAGCAAATAAGATCCGAGGCCTTGCTGCCGGATGTAGTTTATCGTCATACCCAGGACGCAAAGATTGTAGGTGGTAAAGAAGCTGGAAGTGAGTTCCACAGCCGAGCAGTGCGAGAAAAAACTATTAGGAAATAACAGATGGTTATATCGAGCTAGTTCAACTGAAAAACGTTGAGACCTAGTTGCCAGTCTAGTAGCACGCATAAATATATGCAGTTGAGTCAAAGAAGACAGCTCATTAGAACAATTGCCATGAAAATATTTATAGAATAGATACAGGTAAGCCACGTCACAACGGTGAGGAAGTGACTGAAGTCGAGATCCCAAGTCAGGAAATTTGTTTGAAATTCGTCAAGACTTTTCAAGACACACAGTTGGAGCATCAGACCAGATATAGCAGCAATACTCAACACATGGACGAATGGTAGATTTATAAATGTGCAAGATGGATTCTCGATGAAAGAAATTGTCTAGCACGAAGTGGACCGCCATTCCTAGCAGCAAACCTAGCAATTGATTCAATATAATCATTCCACTTCATGTCAGGGTGAAGCGTGAGCTCAAGAAGGCGAAATGAGTTGCTATCCCGATAGCAGAACGTTCAGAAGCTGAATCAAATTTCTTTATATGTGGAATTTAAAATTTGATTTCTTAGGCTGCAGTCGTAGAAAATCAAATATACTTCTTTTGATAAAATTATTTACACCAGTTTATTTTTTTTTTATTACACACTGAAATTTCATTTACATTTATTATCTCAGTAGTAGTAGACAGGTTCATATCTCGCCCGGTACACACTCCTCCCCATTGGATAAAAGCGTTGGACGAAGTAATCCAAAAAGTTGCTTGGTCCAATGAGTTGTGATTCAATACCTGGCCAGAACAGAGGGAACAAAAATTTGAACAGTTCCGTTACAAAAGTGAATAAACCGAAACTGAAATATCCAAAAAGGATATGACACTTAAATCATGAAAACAATCTACCTCCTAAATAAGTGGTTGGGTTCAAAATCCGCGAATTTTGTTGTTTTAATTGTTTTTCAGTTAACATGACATGGACAAAATGGTCCAATTATTAGAGTAACGTCTTAGTAGTTTTTCCCAAAAATTTTGCATTCGGGTCAGTTTTTCATGCATATCAAATGGTACAGTATATATATTATAAAGAGATAATCATACTAAGAATTAATCAGTAAAGTTAATGTAATTAATGGCAAAATCCCTTCGCCATTAATTTACCACATTACTATATTCAAGAATGTTCTCATTTGAAATATTTAAAATAACTCTAGCGTTGCGACAGTGCACGTTCCAAAATTATGTAACTGTTAATAAATTATACATTGTTAAACAGAAACATCTTTCGGCCTACAATACATTTGTTTCGTCTTGGAGTTTACCTGAAATGAAAAGAATATCATAGCCTGATGATGGAAATGTGATAATTTTAGAAAGTACTAGCAGCAGCGGAACTGCTATTGTGAAATTTTTATATTTTAGGATTTAATTACTTTCTTATAATTTTTATTATTTTTTGGTCAAAATAGATATAAATAAGTGTGCGTTATTTCGTTATAATTTATTTTAAAGAAGTGTGCCAGGCAATGTCTACAGAAAACCAATATTTCATTTCTTTGATTTAATATATTTTATTTTTCAGAAACTTAATATATAGCCTTTTCATGTAGGCCATGGGTCATCTAAAAGTTCTTGTTCTATTTATTATTTTCCATTTTACTGTCGGTATTTTATTTGTTTTTCTTAAATGCCAAAAATATATGGATAGGGATGTCGGGTTTCGGTACCTAATATTAATTAACTTAATTGTTGTCTCTACCTTATTTTAAATCCATTTTTTGTGGATGCTATATATATTTTTATATATATATCAGAAGATTTTAAATTTAGTTCGTTATTTTTTTAATTAGATTGTTATAGTCTTTTGCTGTTAATTTGTAAAAATTTCCAGTTTTATCAGACTTCACTAAATCTTCATCCGTATCATTAATACCATTTAGTATCTGGTCCTAATATTTAAAAAAAAACGTTATTCTCGTATAATATATGGACTGAGCCATCATTGACTTAAAAAGATATATTTTATTAAAATTCAGTGAGGGATTATATATATATATATATATCTATATATATATATATATATATATATAATCCCTCACTGAATTTTATATATATATATATATATATAGGTGACTATACTCGTGTCTAAAAACCTTCGAATTCTTGTTTTAACAATAGCCAAATCAATCTCGAAGGGAAAAAAGGTTTTTAAAAAGAAAGAGCCAGGAACATGAAAGTCTGTCGAAAATAATCGCACAGATACACGTTCAAGGCCTAAAGAAAAAAACCCGATACGAGTAAACAACTAACTAACTAAAGAGCTCGATACAAACGTAGAGCAGACCTAGTCAAAACCTAATGAGCCAGACAAACCTACCAAGGTTTCACTTAGGCAGCTCGTCAGGGCCAGCTGACCCTGACGAGCTGAATAAGTGAAACCTTGGTAGGTTTGTCTGGCTCCTTAGGTTTTGACTATATATCTATATATATATATATATATATATATATATATATATATATATATATATATATAATATTTTTTGTCATTTCCCCTCCACTCTGCTTCGCTATCCATGTGCTAACGCTCGCTAAATATTGTATGCGTTTTTTTCTTCTGTCCCACTTGCCTTGAATCTGTCATGTGAGTATCAAATTTTCAAAGCCCTCTTTCTTCATTATATGCTCCAGAAATTTCAACTCCCATTTTGATGTTAAGATGAATGTCCATTTTGTTTCCATTTTCTGTAAAGCTTCATCGTTGTTTGCATTCTCGGTCTATGGTCGACTCAGCATCCTCCTTTAGCTCCCCGTTTCTGTTTTTTTTCATGCCTGCAATTGGATTCTCCGGCATTCAATTACCATATATGCGAACTGTTACTACATAATAGTTCAGTATTCATTTCTTTGTTTCCAACGACATTTTTGTTATCTTTAGCTTAGCATATGGGAGGCAACTTTCGCTATTCTAGTGCGCTTTCTGATTTCCATGTCGCACTTTTTATCTTCTGATAAAACACTTCCCAGATATTTAAATTGTTTTACTTGTTTGATTTTGGCATCTCCAATTTGTAATTTGCATGTTGGGCTGTTGCTTTTGCTAAGAGCCATGCATTCTGTCTTCTTACAATTGATCTTTATCCTTTTTTCTCGATTTCCTTTTGTAGGAGTTCTTGCCATTCAATTTCTGTGTCTTTCAACACTTAGTCATCTGCATATTTTAGGTTGTTAAAATTCTCTCAGAAATCATCTCAGTGTATAGGTTGAATAAGCCCGATGAGAAAGGACATCCTTATCTTCCAACACTTTTTATTTTTGCATATTTATTGATTTCCTTTCCCATCCGTAAACTGGCAATGTGCTTGGAGTATGGCTTCTGGATTATTATAATATAATTTCTAAATGATTACCTAAGACTGAAATAAAATGACGTCACCCACTCGTTACACAATTCTCTTTAATTTTTTTTTTTAAGGAAATTAATGTATTTATTGAACAAAATAACTAATAATAAAATAAAAGTCATTGAAACAAAGTAAGTTCAGTCGACCAATGATGACAATTCCAGAACAACGTAACTACAATTTTTTCTATCCGCTGCCAGCCGCTATGATGGAGAAAGCATTACGTCGAACCGTCGCCAGTGAGACACGCTGTAAGAGCCACTCCGTTTCGCGAGGCTCGTTCCTTAATCGAGACGCAATCGCGCCAATCCTCCGAAGGAACGCCATCGAACGAGGGCCAATAACCGCTGAAGTCTCCACAGGAGTAAAAAAAATCTATCAGAAAGAGAAGAATATTTTGCTATTTTTTTAATCTCTGCGTCTCGGGCGACGAACCCCGGCTTAACCGCGGACCTGATCAAATTACCGACCGAAAATGTATCCGCACAGGTCGCATCCCAAATCAACGACTTACCTATTTTAAAAGGGAAGATGGTAATTTGGGAAGGGAACCCAGCTGCATCCAAACCTCTTTTGATGATGTCGTTAATTGCTGCATGCCGTAGAAAATGGAAATTCTCTTTAATTGTCTTTTTTTAGCATTTTGTGACATACAGTGGCCATTAATAATTAAGTATAACACAAGGTTTCAGTGTTAAGATAACAGTATTTAATTATAAACGCTAATAAATACTTAACAAGAACGAACAAGTAAAAGTCATCCAAAGATAATTAACCATTGCTGAGAATATCTTGTTAGTAGTGCGGCTCGGCTTAACGTCCGGTAAATCCTAAATCAAAGCCCAGATCATCGACGCTCAATAATTCACACTAATTCGACTGGATAGTTCCACTCAATTGTCACTCAATAATCATTGCAATCAGTCGCCTGACACCGCTATTTATACACGTGGCGGAAAACATATTCATAATCCCAGACTGTCTCGGTGTCGGTAATGCATTTTCTTGTTATATGATACATTTGAATGTAGATTTTCCTTTATATTGGAAACAATATACGCTCTTTTCTTGCTCACATTAGAAGAAAGCGACGAAATGAAATCCCTGTAAGTTTACAGTGGCAAAAAGCAGCTACAACAGAACATTCAACTGACCGAAATTTCGGAATACATTTCTTCTATGGTTTATTTATTCATTAATACTTTTTTATATGTTAATAGCGACTTAATAAAAAAAATAACGATAATACTCTCATTATTATAACGATAATGCTCTCATTATTATAACGATAATGATCTCCCCGTTATCATAACGATAATACTTTCACTATTATAATCTAACACGAAAAACTGTTAAAATTTGATATAATAATGTTTTTTATTTTTTTATTTTTTTCAGTTGCGATTTTATATGACGGTATTTAGTCTGTTAAAACTTGGAAATATCACTCTGAGAAACCATGGCATTTACAACAGACATACCGCGGAGAACGATGAATTATGTGGACTCTACAAATAATGTCTCTTTTCAAGTTACTTCGCCCGAATACATCCTGAGAGAGCAGGAAATCGCAGGGGATAATAATTCTTCCAGTTCAGAAGAGAATATTGCTTTCTTCAAGGTAAGACGAATCTCGTTGAAATTGTTTTATTTTTACTGTTTTTTTATTTTGAAAATGAAAATGTTAACCCACTAGAGTAACTATCGTTTTTGAATGATTTTTTTTTTAATATCTGTGACTAGATTTATTTACAAAATGGACATCACCAGTAAATATATATCGTGTATAAAGAATATTTAAAAAATATTTTCATTTTTAGTGTTCGTCTACATCAATGGACAGATATCAAATTGAACCCGAAATATCCGTGAACAGTTCACGGTTTTAATTCTTGAAATTATGACGATACTTAGTTTTTAAGTTAATTAGTAAATAAGCTCATATGAATGCTAGTTGTTAGTTTAAGATGTAAGGAATACAAATGAAAATATGTGAAATTGAACACTTCCATTTCACTGAAACAAACGCTACCCTCTTTCTTAGTGTCTTTCAAAACCAATTAGCGTCTCTGATAGCTTTTCGGTCTTTCCACGCGATCAATACTGAATACTTCATTATATATTAGTTATTTCCAGGGCATAATGGCCGTGCTAACTAAGGAAGGGGCAAGCAGAATTATATCTTCATGCTTTTATAGAGTATCAAGAACTAAGATTTATTGGCCTGTTGTGATATTTTTTCCACATATGGTATTGTTTTTTTGTTTTTTTCACAATACAAAGTTCAAGACCCATTCAAGGTGTAAGGTTGTTGTATATATGTAAGCGCATGTAAAAAGTGCATATTGCTAGGAAATTTTAGATAACATGGTAGATAAAACTGAATCATTTGACTCATTAAGGTCTTTGAAACACCATATGTGCAGCAATTGTAGCAACAGTGGATGGGTACAAAGCAAGAGAACCGCTTGTCCTTCAAGTTGATTTTTAATTCAGGATTGCTTGTCTGTTTGTCCTACCAACACTAAATGTGCAGTTTGCCCAGATATGTAACCAATGGCTGGAGGAAGATGACTTCAGGCATTTTCTAAGATCTTTACTGCAAAATGAATTTAAAAAAAACAGTCATGTTCGGAATTTGAAATCGAGAAGCCGACAACTGCTACGCTGCCTGAACGTCCAACGTGCGATTGAGTTGAGCTTTCACGGAAAAATTCTCATTTATCTGTAGTCTATCGTACGATACGACTTTCAAGATCGTTATCCGATATCTGACACTGGGAAATAATATAATGAAATTGATTTCTGGTTAATTCTGAAGTCGTTCATTAGGTTTTAGAAAAAAACTATCGTGTAGAGGTTTCGAACCAAGTTCTCAGATTTGAGAACCATTACATGTTTTTAAAACTCTTTGCTTCGATAACGGAAGCGTTAGGTTCCTTCTGACTTGATCCTAAATGTATTTATGAGATTTTACTTTTAGTTAATTAGAAAAGATCACCTTCGTCTTTATTGTGAATAATGCCAAGTCAGTAACAATTCTAAATACAGATTCAGGGCATTCACACTTCTGTTGGAGGGACACCTCCCTGGTTATGTCTTTAGGGGTGTAGCCGTAATCCCAATAGCCGTAACTCGACCAATAGCGGGTTGCTGAGAGTATTTGACTGATGATTGGAAGTTTTGAATTCAGATTTGTACTTCTTCTAGACCGGTTATAATTCACTGTTACAGAACCCTGATCGATGCTTCGCAACAGAAAGCAGTACTCGGGGTTGACAGCAACCACATCAAGTGCATTCTTCTTTTAGTGCCGTGTCCATTCAGGGCGTAAATGGGCAGGTCTTTCCACAACGGTCTGTCTTTTTCTACTTCTAATAAATATTTCCACCTTACTACCTCTTAATTAACTGCTTTACATCCATTTCCACATGATCGTTACGTAGGTTACTCGCATTTTGCACTCTTGCTTTCCGTATGTTTTGTGAGTATCGAATTCACCAAGCTTTTGCTTCTCATTACGTTTTCCAGGAATTTCAATTAGCGCTTTCTGATTCGAAGTACAAATAGCCTTTTTGCTTCAATTTTCCTTAAACCTTACTTGTCAGTCTCGTGTAATCGTCGATGATATTCTAAGCATTCTTCTACAGATCCATATCTCTGATGCCTCAAGTCTCTAATCTGAAAATTTTCACAAGTAGCGCTTCTTGCAGGTAATCTTTGTTTACGCAAACTAAATTGAGATAATTTTACATTCACTATAACCAACTTATATAGTAGCAAAACAAGGACCATAATTTCTGTTGGTAAAAAGGGACAGAACTCCTATTGACACACTGACTATCTTTATATTTATATAGTTATTTATTCCTGCTGTCATAGAGAAATTGTGGCACAAGGCCGAAGGGGAAAGGGGAGAGACTGGTCTTCATTAGCTGTCCTAGTTAATCAGACTCACGACCCATTCATTCTTTACAATTTACTCATTCACCAGCGGAACTCCTCCATCACCTCTCAATCCTGCATATACCACCACACCGCATATTCCCCAGGGTACTACAAAACACCCTATGACAAAAATTTTGATGAAAGTACAAAGTGTCCATTTTTTTGCTTCAAAAATATATAACGATTTCATAATTCATGAAATGATAGAGAGAGGATGAACCCATAAAACGAACTAAAAATGTAGCACAAAGATAAAACTAAATAAATATTAGTAGGACCCGTCCACTCCTCAAAATAATAAGAGTGGCCGCTGTATTCTGCCGATAGACAGATTCAAGAAGCACACTCACTAATGGAATGGGGGTGGGGATGAAAATAAATGACGGAATGGAAAAATCAAAGCCTGACCCAGCTGGGATGAAAACAGGGGACAACAAAAAACTGGGGGGGAATCTCGACATGGGTCATAACAAAAGAGATGGCCGGGAATAAGCTGGGAATAACACTTATACACATTAACTAGGAAAACTAGATAGTACTAACCTAACAAAGGGAGGGTTTGCATCAAGTGAACTTAAGAGAAAATACTCTCACGGAACCTACCAAAAACCCCATGACATAAAAATTTGAAAGTTCATATATATATGTAAATATTCCATGGTTCACGAAATGATGGGGAGGGGATTAACGTAGAAAACAAACAAAAAATGTAACACAAAGATAAAATCAAAACAAATGTTAGTAGGACCAGTCCAACCCTCAAAATTATAACAGAGGCGACTGTATTCTGCCGATATCAAGAAGCACACTCACTAATGTAATGGGGGGTGGGAATAAAAATAAATTACGGAATGGAAAAATCAATGGCTGACCCAGCCGAGATGAAAACGGGACAAAAACAAACTCAGCATGGATCATGGCAAAAGAGAAGGCCGGGAGCAACATTATTCACATTAACTAGGAAAACATAGGAGTGTCTAACTTAACCAGGGGAGGGTTCGCAGGAAACCGCCCGTTGCATCAAGAGGACTTAAGAGAAAATCAAGGCTAGCCCGGTTCACACGAATCAGGCTCACCACAGTCACCCACCTTATACCAGAGGATATCCCACCAAAAATACAACCAGATTCTGATGAGAATAACGTTCATATCGCAAGATTCCCGCCTTTCGCGACATCCATATTACCATTCTTACCACGGTTAACAACGTGAGAAGCACCATCCTCTTCACACTGGTCACACATGTACGCGAGATCGATGGACACGGGCCGATCGGGAGCGATACGAGCCGCCAACTCAATGACATAATCCCAGAAAGAGCGCACCTGAGGACAATGGCGGAGGTCGTGCGCAAACTTTTTCTCGATGACAGTCGGGCAAATCCGCCCAGCCCCATCTGAAATCTATGTCATTGAGAGGTAGCAGATTCCAAATCAATCGTCAGCTAAGCAAAAAATAAAATAGTCCGCCGCTGGCATCCAAGACCAAAAGAGCGCAACTCTAATATTGACAAGCCGAGCCGGCCACAAAGAGGATCCCTTTCTACCCCCTCCACTTATTCACGATACAATAGCCTATGGGGCTGTGAGAGCCTTCTCCTGTCGTTCAAGCGCCTTCTGTACCACCTCAATATCGCTGCGACACAACACGAAAATGAATACCTCATCGGCCTATGCAGAAACCATGGCTCGACCTCCACCAGGGACAGGACTGCACGCACTGTCCCTCAGCCGGCGAAGGAGGGACTCCAACGCCAAATCGTAAAGTAAGGCCGATAGCAGACAATTATGTCAAACCAACCGAGACAGCGCAAAAGCGCTGGACAGCTTTCTGTTCACCTGCACCATAGCACTGGGGGAGCGATACAGGAGGCTGATCCTCTTGCAGGAGTCGGGTTCGAATCAGCGGCCTGCAGGACTGCATCCAGGTATTGAGAGTTAACCGTGTCGAATGTCTTGGACTAATCTAAACACATCAACGCGACTCTCTTGTCCTATTCTACAATATCTATGATCGTGCGAAACAGATGCAGATTGCTTTGAATTATTCGTTCCTTCAAAGCACAAGTCTTCTCAAGTATCAACAATCTCGCGACAACTGACTGCAAATGCTTCGTCAGTATCTTGGCCAAAGTTTTAATTGTGTTTAGCAGGGTTATGTGCCTATAATGGACTAAAACCCGCCCAGCACCCTAGCCCTTTTTCATCAGCGTGATCACACACCTAGAGATTCGATCGGAGATGGACACCTGATACATCTGCTTTAAAAATGTATAGTTGGAAAGTGTTTTTTTTTTTATAAATATGTATCATTGGTAATTTTTATATAAAAATATGTATTCTTGGTATTTTTACTATAAAAATGTATTTTTATACTTTCATAGTGTTTGGGGGTTTACTATTTGCCTACAGCTGGGACCCTAACAAGGGCTACCACCCCGGATCAGTATGAACCTGGGAACAAGAGAAAGTCAGAGGTAGTTCCGTACCGCAAAACCTGCAATCTTCCGAACAGGGGCCTTGCTGCTTAATGTAGTTTATCGTTATATCCAGCACTAAACCGGCTCTGTCCATAATTTTAAAAACTAGAATTGATTATGTTAGTCTCATTATATTTTCTTTTGTTGTATAATGTTTCAAAGACAAAGTTTCTCATTGTTATTGATCGTTCTAAACGAACAGATGAAAAGTCAATATATAATTTATAAGTTATCATTTTTGTATATATGGACTGAGAAGTTAATGTTTCCACTCCATTTTCACGATTCAGTTCCTCCACACCAAATTCACTAAATATTTGTTTCATCTGTTGCCTTCATTTTCTGGTAAAGAATATACCAAGGAATAGAACTTTTGTATCTGTATATATTTCTGATATGAGGGATTATGTACACTGTTTACATTATTCGGACTATTGTCTTCATCATTGTCGCCATATTTATAACAACGTTTCGGCCGTTGTCCGCTCCGGCCTTCTTCAGAATATCGAACTGAACCATGTTATTTTTCCGGGTACCTAGGGGATCAAGAGTTTATAAGACAGGTGTTCCAGTATTGTTTTCCGACTCTAAGCCATATAATCGAGAGATTGATGAAATTAAGAGCCTGGAAAACTGATAAAGAACTTGATAAAAATAGAAAAAAAAATATTTACACTATTTACATTATTCGGACTATTGTCCTCATCTTTGTCGCCTTATTTATTACAATGTTTCGGCCGTTGTAATATGAGCACTGTGCTATGCGTCCACAGTGTTTAGAAAAATAGTATGACAGATTGGAAAAAGGTTTTTGTGAGGCATCAAAAAACATTCCAATTTGTAATATATATACATATATATATATGTATGTATATGTATGTATGTTTATATATAAAACGATAACTGAGATATAAGTCCCCAAAAATTCATACACAGATGTCCTCAAATGGTTAAAAGCGTTGGTTGGATCCAGTAACTTGACCCAAAGACTTGTGACTTCAATACCTGGCTACTGAAAGTGGTGAACAAAACTTGAGTTAAAGGGAGATAACTGGAAAGTGGAACTAGAATGAACTAGCCCGATGGCCGAAATTAGTGTTCAGTTCGAAATTCCAATGACCTGAAGAAGGCTGGAGCGCACAACGGTCGAAAAGACGTGAATAATGCAATAAATATGTGGACAAATGTCCGAAGAACTTTATAATATATAGCACGATTTATAATTTTTGGTGAAGAAGATTTTAGCAATCAAATATCGTTTCCTCTCAACATTCGCTGCTGCTGATGTTTTGCATAAATTTCATACAATTTCTTCTCTTCGATCCTTATCATTTATTGTGACTTTTTTGTTTGTGTGTGTATGTGTGTGTGTGTGTGTGTGTGTGTGTGTGTGTAAATCAGCATTGTAATAGTTGCTTGCATGACTACTGATATTAAATGGATACTGCAAACCAAAAAAAAAATGTCAATTTGATAATTTCACTCTGAAATTATCGTAATATCTAAAACATGATTTGAATTAAATGCTTTGAGTATAAAATATTGATTCGAAGATATTTTTTGTGGAATATTATGATGATGCTTTCCTCTCTTTCAACCCATCAAGTGTACATTATTTAATATATTTAACTCGACTAACTTCCTCAGACATAGATATTATCACTGACATTCAATAGAATAATCTGAAAGTGGCCTTGCTTTTTCCAAATTCCTGTGACAACAAAACATTTTGGGCAATTATTTCTTATATAAAGTTGACGATAAATTTTCGCTTGTGACAGTCTGAAGATAATTCAGAAAGATTCGAAATTTCCAGGCCAGTTCTTCCACATTCTTGTAAATTTAATTTTTGTTACTTTTTTTCTTTATGTTGGGTTTTTATTAATTTTATAATCGTGTCCAAGATGCAAGCGAAAGCAAGCGGTTAATATTGATATGTAAGAAGCCAGATAAAACCGTGATGCGGGAATCGAAAACCGGATGAATGGAGAGAAACTGTGAGAAACAAAAAAGATATATCAACCACATGAATATTCGGGCTGAATTATCGTCATGTTCAGCGTCGCTATCTCGGCGAACATGTTGACATCGAACAAAGAATATCGTGATGAGTCATTCGAACAGCCAGATATTTTCAGTCCATTTCCACCAATTCATGATGACACCAACTCTACGACGCAAGCTTACTCTTTCAAAATACATATTCTCCAGTTTGTTTGTTTTTCTTTCACACTTCTCTGTTTAAAGAATGCAATAACGTTGTAACTTAAAGAAACGCACACACTCTCTCACTACATACACACACACACGCACACACACACGCACACACACACATACACACTCTCTCTCTCTCTCTCTCTCTCTCTCTCTCTATATATATATATATATATATATATATATATATATATATATTCTCCCTATCTCTCTCTGTCTATATACATATATATATATATATACACACACACACTAGCCGAATGACATGCGCCTTACTGCGTGTCACATATTTTTTGTAAGAAAATGATGATTGGTTTGAAATCATTGTTATAATATACGGAGAAAAATGATGCATTTCAATATTACTCAATGTTTCATGCCGATTTGGTTTCAATTTTATGGCTTTCTCCTTCTATATTTTGGATAGCAGTCATTCCCTTGATTAAATTTAATTTAAATCAAAATGGACAGAATTATCAGTGAGGGTGTTGTACCCTCCTAACTCCGGATTCCCTTTGATCAAAATGAAATACACTTAACCATGTACCCTAGTAGTCATTCCCTTGTTCATATTAAAATTAAACTTATATCAAAGGGGGCAAAAATTCAGTGGAGGTGCCCCCGGGGTGGGGGAGACATCCTTTGATCAAAATAAAATATACTTATCCAAGTACCCTGGTTAATGTAGTTTCCGAATATATATATATGGTTATGAGTGGGGTCTATCTCCAAAAATCGAGGGCGTGGATGAGAAAAAAATTACATATTTATTTATTATATATATAAGGGAGAGAATATATATATATGTAATAGCGACTTATATATTCTCTCATATATATATATATATATATATATATATATATATATATATATATATATATATATATATATATAGATATATATATATAGATATATATATATAGATATATATATATACATATATATATATACATATATATATATATACATATATATATATGTATATATATATGAGAGAATATATAAGTCGCTATTACATATATATATATGTATATATATATATATATATGTATATATATATATATATGTACATATATATATATATGTATATATATATGTATATATATATATATATGTATATATATATATATACATATATATATATATATATGTATATATATATATACATATATATATATGTATATATATATATATATACATATATATATATATATGTATATACATATATATATATATATATACATATATATATATGTATATACATATATATGTATATATATATATGTATATATATATATATGTATATACATATATATGTATATATATATATGTATATATATATATATGTATATATATATATATATATCTGTATATATATATAAAAGTGAACATAGAAGTCAACACTTAGAGGCGACAGTCTGTTTCATACTAGATGCAATCGTCAGGCCTGGCGATTGCATCTAGCATGAAACAGACTGTCGCCTCTAAGTGTTGACTTCTATGTTCACTTTTATATTTACACACGTTCTATCTCTGATATTGAACACTTTATCCCATAAATATAGCACATCTTACGACTATATATATATATATATATATATATATATATATATATATATATATATATATATATATAGGCAGTGTATCTTCATTGGTGAATGCTTTTGGTTGGATAATCTTGACATATATCTATTTTTATGTTAATCCTCTCATGTTCACGCATCAATTTCTTAATGCTGTTATTAAACTGATTAAGGAAGAAGCCGTAGTTATATTCATTTCTTTTATTTTACAAATACTTTCAATCTCATCCAAGATCATCTTAGTGCGTGAATTGCTAAGAGAAAAAAAATCATGTAATTGATAGCTGTGAATTTTTTGTAAATGCGCATGAAACGATCTTTATAATTATGAATGCGTACGAATGCGCTCCTTTATTGTCAATTTAAAATTTAACTGTTAAGAATAATATGGCATGTAAAGGGAGGAACTTAATTTAGATTTTTTCATTAATTGTAAAGTACTCAACGTTCAAATTAAAAAAAAATACAATTTGAGGAACCCAAAACATTGCTTTTATAGACATTTTAAAATATTTTGCTATACTCATACTTAATCTTATTTAGCGTTGGTTGTATTTTTTTATACAGAGGACTTCAAGAACTTGAAGATTTTTTTTTATTTTCATGTTGGAGTATATTTATATTGTCAGTTAATATTTCTCTAAAACGTGAATAATGAACAAGAATATTCCTTTAAATGTTCTGCAATAGAACTTGAATCCGACATATGTAAGGCTCTTTCGTAATATTATTGTAGTGAAAGCATATATATATATATATATATATATATATATATATATGTAAAGGCATATGATGCGAGGGGTAAATTGTCGCCAAAAATATTTTAATTTGGCGCATGCCCTTTGTTAGGTTTAGTCGACTGCACACTATAGTAGCGTCAGTTCTGCACTGTCTCTAAGAAAAAGAGCACTATGATGAAATTCCCTCCGCCAGAAATTTATAAACGGCATGCTGTATTGGTTCGCATTCGTGCCGGAAGTTCCAATGCGAACATTTCTGAATATTCGTGTCTCAGTCTAAGGATAATGCATGAATGAGATGTCAACGTTATTTTAAATTTTGCATAACTTGACGACCATCCCTTGCTCCCTGTTTAGGACATGTTTTATCAAATTCGTTCGTTTTCATAAGGGTTTAAGTGACTTTTGGTGATCAGACTGATCAGTGGTTGCGAATTGCCGTGTTCAGCCCTGGGGAACAGATGCCTGAGGCCACGCCCTCTCATTGAACCAGAGAGAGGGATCGGTGCTTGCACCGAGGCCAGCGCAACGTCGGTTCCTATCCCGGGTGTACGCGCTCGGGCTCCCCACATTAAACCGACTAGTGTCACAACGCAACTTCGTGTGGATCAAGTAAATACCTTGTGTCACAACCTGACCGCGTAGGAGGTTGACTAAATACAAATCAATGGCGGTGACTATCCATTATGTGGTTACCGTTCGCTGGCTGCTGCATCCGACTGGTAGTAAGGAGACCGAACTCTTTGGTAATGCTTCGAGATCCTACTCTGATCAACAGTAGCATAATATCGAGTTAATTGTAATGCCTGTCGCTCCTTGGTAGGTGCCTCTGCATGTATTTTCAATAAAAAAATGTCCTCATGACAAATACACTGAAAACAAATGTTAGAAAACCAGTAACCGTAAAAGCACCCTGTTATCTCGTTTTCCTTTAACGCTCCCACTTTTCTGCAGACTGCACTAATATTAAACATAATAGCTGACACTATAGAAACGGCACTCTCTCTCTCTCTCCTCTCTCCATTCGTCTGCTAACAACTTTGTGTTCAGTTATTTAATGTTCGTCATAACACGTGGTTTAGACTCTCTAATGTTACCGATGCTACCGGTATTCAGATTATAAAATTTTCCATTGCTCAACCCCTTACTCAAATCGTTGAATTCCTCACTACTTTACTCGATTTCGTACCTTCTCTCCTAGTTCTTGCCCAGTTTCGCAACACTGTCCTTTGGCAACTCGGATCACTGCGTGAATTAGCGCCAAAGAAACAGAGTTGAAGCCGGTCGGGTGTGCATCTGATTATGATATATATAATCTTGTTTAAAATTTGAGTGTATTTATGGGACAGAGGACTAAATAATGGAGAATTGTTGCCATGAAATATATGAATATAGAAATCGACATTTCATGGGGACTGTCAATTTCACGACTCAATCGATCTTCAGACCATGTGTCACTATTCCTTTTGTGGGTTATAATTAATGTAAGATCTCTACAAGGATATTTTGCTTGAAATAATGGTGGTGAAAAAGTACATGCACAAAATAACAGTGACCGGTTGATTTGCAATACAAGAAAACATTTATTAAACAAAACAACAAAAGTAAATTTTAAGAGTTTCTTTACCTAGAAGTAAATTGTATACACAACGTAAAT
>OZ038492.1:76045001-76072501 GCA_964036315.1 Acanthosepion esculentum | reverse complement strand
ATATATATATATATTATGTATATATATGTATGTATGTATGTATATATATGTATATATATATATATGTATGTATGCATATATATATATGTATATATATATATATATTTATGCATATATATATTTATGCATATATATATGTATATATATATGTATGTATATATATATGTATATATATATATATGTATGCATATATATATGTATATATATATGTATGCATATATATATGTATATATATATGCATATATATATATATATGTATATAAATATATGTATGCATATATATATGTATATATATATGCATATATATATGTATATATATATGCATATATATATATGTTTATATATATATGTATATATATAATCATATATATATATATATGTATATATATATGTATGCATATATATATGCATATATATATATGTATATATATATAAATGTATATATATATATGTATATATATATGTATGCATATATATATATGTATATATATATGTATGTGTTTTTGTATATCTGTATGTGTTTATGTATATCTGTATATATTTATATATATATATGTATGTATTTATATATATAAGTATGTATTTATATATATATGTATGTATTTACATATATATATATGTATGTATTTATATATATATATGTATATTTTTATATATGTATATGTATGTATTCATATATATATATGTATATATTTATGTATGTATTTATATTTGTATTTATATATGTATGTATTTATATATGTATGTATTTATATATATATATGTATGTATATATATATATGTATGTATATATATATATGTATATATATATACATATAAATATATACATATATATATAAATACATACATATATATATAAATACATACATATATATAAATACATATATATATACATACATACATTTATACATACACATATACATACATACATATATATATATGCATACATACATATATACATACATATATATATACATACATACATATATATACATACATATATTTACATACATATATATATACATACATACATATATACATATATATATACACATATATATATATATACATACATACATATATACATACATACATACATACATATATTCGTTGAAGCCAATCGTTATAATTATGAAATTAAAATATCGATATCTCTCATTTGCGATTAATGCCATAAAAATCTATAGAAAATACTTTTTTTTCATCAGTTTTGGATTTTTTGAAATTTGAATTAGAATTCACTGTTCTGTCAAACCCAACACCTTTCGGATATAAAAAACTAAATCGAATTCTACTCAACAAATTGAAACATTAGGATAATTGATATAAAAGAACAAAACACTTCTATATCCTTTGTTTTGATACATTAGGATGTCTAAAAACACTGTTAATGGTTAAATTACAAAGACTAAATTACCAGAGCTGCTGCGAAAATGCACCTGCTTTCGATAAGTGATTTTAATTAATGCGTAGCCGCCTGAAGCAGTGAATCCCAGAGATATGTCACTCACTAAATGTTTCCGTATAACTACCTTTGTTTGATGCTGACGAGATACAACTGAAGTTTAAATGATTTTTAGGTCAGCAACTGAATTTTTTCATTTTTTTTTCATTTATTGAAATCGCCCGTATATCAAAACAATATATCCTTGACAGAATATCCGCTATAAATTCAAAAAATGAAATAAAACCTTGAAATGAAATTACCGTTTTTAATGGGTACGTATAAACGCATCCAATTTATTAAATCTTATAATTTATGTTTCGCTGAATGTTATTTAATGCATGTCGCAATTCGCGCAGTAGTGTGCCATTTGTTTTAGTTAAATCCATCCTACTATATGGCATTATATGCTAGTTAATATATTCCCAAATCAAGATGGCAGTTGAGGCGACAGATATATGGTCCTATAGAAAGATACTCAGAATATCAGGAAGTGAATTTGGAAGCCACAAGGAATTTTTAAGGAAAAATTGAAGCACAGATATATAGAATCAGGAATATAAGGAATATAATTTATCGGATACAAGATGAGGAAGACAGGCTTGGCGAATTCAACACTCACATGACATGCTAAAGGAAAGCAGGGCAAAGGAAAATAATGTTTATGTAAATGGCAAAGAAATGGACGGAATGCTTAGTGAACGGACGTTGCTTATAACAAGAAGCAGGGGGTGTCATGATCGTCTGCGTGAAAGGACCCGTTATAAAATAGAAGACTTGGTGTTGGTTATCGATGTGTTAAAATGGAATAAGCTTGTCGAGTTCAAATTCTCGTCACGTCAGTTTCGTTCACTTCGCACTGTAGGCCCTTGGAAAAGACAAGAATACATCTGCGTACAGCTATGGATTAAATAAGAGGGCAGCCCAAACTCTCGTACACTAAGCGGCAGTTAATCTAGAAGGAGGAAGAAAACATTGAATAGAGCACCCACTATCTTGTTACTATCTTCGATTAAAAGCTAACGATAAACCCTTCGCACCCTAAGGTGTTTGGAGGACTTAGTGCTTCGCCTGCAGCTATGCTTGCATTAAATCTATTTCTTTCTTTCTTTTTTTCTGTGTGTTTTTTTTTTCTTTTTAGTTTCTAGCAATGATGAATGGTGTGTTTGGACGTATCGGCAGCTCAATATCCCTATGACCCTCTTTATACTTGTCACGTTTTGTACTGCATCGTTCTATCTCGAGACAGACGTGTACCAGCATGAACGCTGCAGCACACATTCAGATGCTCAGTGAAATATTTCTGGCTGGCTTCCATTAGCTTCAGATATATTTGGATAGATATTTGAAGACTTTTTTTCGCACAAAATCTAATTTAACTGAATAAAATTTGGGGAGAAATACATAATGTAAAGGTCATGATATGCCTGTGGCCACAACAATACTGAGCCTGCCCCCACATATTGAAGGTCGTGAGACCGTAGCAGGATAGCCTTTTGAGCGAATGTCCGTTTGATCGAAAAACCCAAATGTTAAAGTTTCTTCGATCAAGGTTAATTGTCATTGTCTATAAGCTCGGGCCTTTTGACTTTTCAGAATGTTTTTCTCAGTAATTTCTTTCATGCAAAAGTATTGTTAATGTCTTTAAGCTTCGGTTGATACCATCCTAAAATCTCTGCTGTAGAAGTTCAGATGTCTATCCTCAAATTGCTGAATGAAGACATTTAATTTGTAGAAAAGCTAGAATTTCTTCTACCTAATTTTCTGCTTAAAAACTGCGAACGATTATCAAAAACGGGGAATAGACTTTTCTATGATAATTGCTGCATTGTTCTTTTACATTTTTGCTCACCACTGAAGACCCAGGAGCCACTCAAGGTAGAGGGTTGCGAAATGATGTTGCTGTAACGGCGTACAAGGAGTATTATATGTAGGATGGATAAAGATTGATACTAGACTTGAAGGGGTTAAGGTTGTAGTGATCTGGGGAAGAAGCTGAGTGGATCTTCCTCCTCACTAATGGAATACGAAGGGAATGAAGACGACAACTCCCTGTACATAGTTTGGGAGGTCCTAGCTGTGAAGTTATGAACCGGTCGAAATAAGGAATGTAGCGCGTCTGAACATCTGTCATAATAATAGCGACAATGTAGGAGAGGCTAACAAAGTTTCGTCTGTGGGTAGAAAGGGTTTTCAGGGTGGAAAATAATTCATTACCTACAAGGTTGTTAATTATAATTAATATGTAATGCGAAGGTACATTGTTTTAAGAATTAATCATTTCTTGTTGAAATGATTCTTTTTATCTTGATTGCTTGTTTTACATTTGATACTCCTCGTCTTATTAATCCTTGTTTTCGAATGAATAATAAAAAATAAAATTGTGCGGAGACATTAACGGTTAATGTCGTTGAATATGAAACGCCGAGCCATGCTTAAATTCCACTCTGATTCGTTAAATTTGTGTTAATGGTTCTTGGAAAAGGCGTAAATCCGTCTCTCGCTCTTTGAGTTAAATAGTAGGGTAGACTATGATATTTACCATTAGTAGAATCAGTCTAGAAAGACAACTCTGAATTCGAAACCAGCCTAAAGAGCAGTGTTCTCCGTCAGGTTATATTGCTCTACACACACAAACACACTAATGCTATGGCTACAGTACGGGTGTCATCTCTACAATCGCCATGAGTTATGAGGAAAGTGATCGTGAAAAAAGAAAAGTAGAGTACCAAAAAACGTTGCAAAAAGATAAAAGCAAATAATATTAAATTTGGTTGGTTCGTCTGTTTTGTGACGTAGAGTGGCCGTTAATAATTAAGTATAACTCAAGCTTTCAATGGTAAAATAAAATAGTATTTACTTACAACCACAAATAAATGCTTGACAAGAACAAAGAACTAAAAACAACCAAAGATAATTAACAATTTCTTGTTAGTAACGCGTCTTGGTTTAACGCCCGGTAAATCCAAAATCAAAACCCAAATCATCGGCTCACAATAATTCACACTAATTCAACTGGATAGTTCCGCTCAATAGTCACTGCAGTCAGTAGCCTGACGCCGCTATTTATACACCTGGCGGAAAACATATATTCATAAGTCGAGAGTATCACGCTCTAACCTCGGTGTCGGCGGTTACTTATTTTCTTCCTATATGACAGGTTGATTTTGTTTAGTGGCATATTAACCTCTATAGGTTATTTAATGCCAAATTCTAAATATTTTGAAAAATATTTTATGGCTTCAACTACAGATAATATGTATTGTTTGTCATTTTGCTATAAACAGGTATTGATGGTCATTTTTTTTATATAAAAATGTATTTCTATAAAAAAAATAATTTTATACTTTCATAGTGTTTCATTTTTTTTTTTTTTTGAAGATCACTATTTGCCGATAGTTGGGACCCTAATAAGTGCTGCCAGCCTGGGTAGATATCGTTGTTGGTTTTATTAACGAGGAAATTAATGTCTACCGGCCTTTATATAGAAAGTTTTAATAAAGAAAATGTTGGGGGCCATCTTTTCCTTAGACTTTAATCACTATGTCGGTAAATATTCATTTATCTGTTTAAAAACAGGAATGTCTACTCAAAAAAATTTACACACTAATTATAAGTTTTATATAATGGGTTGAAAAGTGTACGTACCAAAAATAAATAAAGGCTGGAAAAGCTTCATAGATAACATGAAAAATCGGAGATTTATGTTGGTGCTTTTATTATTGGAAATGGAAATTTTCAGTTGAGAAATGTGAAATCATCATAATTTTTTGGATTTGAAGCAATAATTAGATTTCAATTCATAACCTGGACATTACCCCAGGAAGTACCTCTCTCACAGAGGAAGGCTACGGTTAATCATTGGCACCTAAATCTTACGCAAAGGGGAAAATGCCAAGGGAGCAGGAGTATTTTTAGCCTCTGGTTCTATATATGAGCGCGACTCCTAATTTAAACACTGATCTGTGCCGCATTCCGTCGAGTGAGCGCGCGGATAAATCTTATCATAACAATGGAAATATTCAATATTTCTATCAATATATGCACGGTGATTAATGTGATTGCTTGTGTGTAATGAAGCATCTACATGTTTCGGTTAGTTCTGTAGCGTGTCTTTGAGAATGTCTCTTTCTCGCGAAGGTCATGCATTGCAAATCGTTACTTAAATTTCCATTTGTAAAATTGAATAAATTTAAGTTTTATATTTAAGAATAAAATATTTTTCTCCAATCCGGGTAAGTCGAATGTTAGAACGCAAAACGCCTTTAAGAAAAATATTTTAATGAAGTCATTTGATTTTGAATTTCATTAATTTTCTCACAACTAAGTGTTGAGTTCAAAAAAAAATTCCGTTTTTGTTTTATCAAATTTAATTATTTATTTTTATTGCGATTACATTGTATTAAATTATATAATCTCCATTATTGCAATTATTCGTTACTATATAACAGGCGGATCTTCGATATATTTTAGGAACACTCCGTAGGTTTTGATGTGAAGAGTTTTCCGACAAAATCTGGAGTCTAATTTTTATTATAGAATGTTTTCACTATCAAAACATTTTGAAACAATCAAAAAAATTTATAAATGGTTGCTGAATATAAGTGGGATAGAATAGACCAAGAGAAGACCAAGCTTTCCCTGAATTATTCATTCTGTTTTATGACAGTGTTGTACACAGCTAAAGAAATAAGTCGAGCAGTGTCAATATTTAAACGTGTCTGGTATCATTACGAACGAGAACACGACAGACCCGCAGAAAATATTTATTGCGATTCTGATTGGTTAATAACAAAATGAGATATGGGAAATAATGAGGTTTGTATTTACCCAATACATTACAATGGTGCTTTGCATTATCATGGAGAAGAACAGTATCTTATTGACAAGTAACCATTATTTCAAGCAAACGATCATTTAGTGTTTCATGTTTTCTATCACACCTGAATTTAGTGTTTCCTTGTGTTTTAAGAAATATAATGAACAGGAGGATATATACATATATATATATATATATATATATATATATATATATATATATATATATATATATATATATATGTATGTATGTATACATACATATATATATATATATATATATATGTATGTATACATACATACATATATATATATATATATATATATATATATATATATATATATATATATATATATATATACAGAGAGAGAGAGAGTGATCCAAAAAAAAACGGGAATTTTTTAAGTGCGTATTGCCAGACATGAGCAAATAGCAACACTGCGAGACAGTGACCTTGAGCAAGTAAACATTTCGACATTTTAGTAACGAGAATGAAATTCACAGTATCCCAGCGGTGATGTTGCAGCAGTCAATGAGGAATCTCAACAGCATATTTCAAGAATGCATTCGTACAGAAGGACGCCATCTACAGGATGTAATTTTTAAAAAATGAAAATTCCATCATTGTTTCTTAAATGGCATGTTTTAAGGTTTCAATTACTATGAATTAAATATTTTTCTTCCATCACTCTTGGTTTTATGGGATTGTTAAAAAGTTCCCATTTTTTGGGGTCACCCTATATATATATATATATATATATATATATATATATATATAGATTTAAGTTAGAATGTAAATATGTCTCCAATAACCATGTCCTGAAGAAGGTATATTTGACCGAAACGTCTGACGACGAGAGAATAACAAAAACAAAATAAAAACAGTAAACTCACATATTCGGATTTTGTTTTGTCTTTTCCACATCTTCATCATACCGTCGGATCTACATCCACACATTTGCTTACATATATATATATATATATATATATATACACACACACACACACATATATATATATATATATATATATATATATATATATATATATATATATATATATATATATATATATAAACAGGCTGACAGAAAGATATGAACATAGAGAGAAAGAGATATCTTTGGATATGACGAGGCGGAGTGAGATATCTATATAGCTATGAACAGGATTATATATATATATATATATATATATATATATTTATTTAACAGGCATATATATATATATTTAACAGGCATATATATATATATATATATATATATATATATATATATATATGTATATATATATATATTTAACAGGCATATATATATATATATTTAACAGGCATATATATATATATATATATATATATATATATATATATATATATATATATATATATATATACATATATATTTAATAGGCATATATATATATATATATATTTAACAGGCATATATATATATATATATATATATATATATATATTCAACACATCCACAATGTGCTAACCGTATTCGGAAATTAAAAACATCCCTACTACACACTAACACATTTAAGCTTCTAAATCGAATCATCCTTGATAATGGCTGAAGGTATAGCCGAAAGCGCTCGGAAACATAAAACATATGGACAGTTCTTATACACCCTTTGTCCTGTAAATAAAACTCTTGTTCGAACACAAGAACAATTAAATAAAAAGCTTAATCGTAGTACCTTGTCTGTCGTTTTTAATGAAACATATATATATATATATATATATATATATATATATATATATATATATATATATATATATATATATATATGACTATGAACAGGCAGAGAGAGATAGCTATTAAAAGGGAGAGTGAGAATATAGATAGATGGATATTGTGAGAGATGAACAGATAGAGATTGTTAAACAATCTGTAAAATTTTATTATTGCTATAATATTTTTTCTTGTTTGTATACATTTAACTTGCTATCCCTGTTTTTTTTTTTTCTTAAACAGTGAAGTTAATAACCACCGGCATATGTGGGAAAGCTTTTTTTTTAAATATAAAATAGCATTAAAGATAATAAACGCAAATTCTATAAAAGAATTCCATTCAAAAATAGATATATATGATCAGGTTTCGTAATAATCACGAAGAGAGAAAAATCTATTTTAAAGCATAAGAAATTTGACTGTTATAGTTATAAAAAATTGAAATGTTTCTCCGTGTCTGTTTCGATATTAGTTTATAAGCTATTCAGCGTGTTCTTCAAATGTTCCTTTCCTCTCAACATGATTCGTTTATTTTTTTTATTTTTAGTTCCTCTTTAGGATTAGCTTCCGTTTCAAATGCTTGATAATATATTTGAACTTTGCATGGCCAAAGAGCATTTTCCTCTTAGTTTATTGAAAGTTTTTTTTTTTATAAACGGATAATCTCATTTGCCCGACGCAGATGTTTGTGGCTTCCTTAATCTATTTTGATTTTCTCTCTGCTGTGAATATTCTAGCATTTCCATCATCATTAAGTCTGTCGATAATCGCACGTGATGTGGTCAAAAATGATAAAAGCAAACATCGCTATCCTTGAAAGGGATTAGTGTTGCAAACTGTCTAAGAAAAGAGTCAATTGGACGCTGTGATAAATTGTAAAGCCGAAAGAAGTTAGAAAATCCACCCAAAAAGAAAAATCAACGAATCAAATTAAACTTTTTTTTATATTGAATTGTGAGTGATAAAGTTTTAGTTCCCAGCGAATGGCTCCTAGCACGTGTTTCCAATCCGGTCTGCTACTTAATAGCTGCCTTTATTCAATTATTCTTAGTACAATCTTTCTTGTTCACAAGACGTTTCGGTCAATAGTCTCTGTAACTATGTTCTTTCTTTTGTATGCTATATCCTTTCCAGATTATATCTCTCCATAGTTTCCTGTCTTCTGTTATTCTAAGTAATTTCTGCTCTTTACCATCCACCTTTGTTCTTGCCATTCTTTCACACACACTGGCTTACGCCATGTTTCCCTTTGCTTCCATTGCCTTCAATATGTTCTGGGAATGTTAAATTCTTCAACCATTATTTCTTCATTATATGACCTAGATTTTTCAAAAATAGCTTTCTGATTGTTAGTACCTATTTTTCTGATAACTTCTTCGTAATGCTCATAGTCTTTCAATGATACCCTCAGCATTCCTCAGTTAACCACAGCTCTGTTGTTTCAAGTATCTTCTATGAAGAGATCTTCCAACCTTCACGACCATATAGGAAATTATATAATACACAATTATTTTCTTTATTTCTAACAGTTTTATATCTACAGAATAGCGTCGTTCCATAGTACCTCTCAATAATATCTCTAACTACTATCATGCATTAGTATCGTTCAGTTGTATCTCTCGATACTATCGCTCAATACATTGCTTAGTTTTTAAGAGGCAATTTAGTTATATTCAAAACAAATTGTTAGGAAGTATTTTCATTATCCCATGAAATATCTGGAAATAGATGCTTTAGTTTTGATCGCTACGTTTTCAGCATTTCGATCTCCGATATTGGTGTTGGATTATTATGTTATATTACCAGTATGCCTATAATTCTTTAAATAATTAGTCCTTTTGATCAATACGTTTTCATTTATGTCCAGCACGGATTCACTTCGTAAGGTATGCTTGATCCCTATATCTACCCGTGCTTTCTTCGGCCTACTTCATTTGAGGAGACCTGAGATGAAACCGTGTCAAAATTTCATCAAAATTTAGGGCAAACATATTCATTTTTTTTTAAGGATCACTGTTTTACCCGGTATGTTTTACAACCGTCATTGCACCAGTTCTTATTCAAACAACATGGAAAATATTATTTGCTAACATTCGCTTGCTGTCTTTGTGTGGTACATCGTCTAAGAGGAATAAGAAACTGATTTCAAAACTGTGAGACAGTAAAAGGAATCTGCTCCATTATATTTCTTAAGAGGTTATGGCAATTCACATATATCGAAGTACAGTGTAACCCGGATATAAGAGAGTTGTCGGGACCGGTTAAGTATCTTATATCCGGGTTTCTCTTATATCCGGGTTTGGTCTATTATATATACATTAACACAGGCTCTAATTTGGGACCAGAGAAAATATGTCTTATATCCGGGTTCCTCTTATATCAGGGTCTCTTATATCTGGGTTACACTGTATAAATAAAACTGTAGATACAGGATCGCTTAGGTTCGGAAACGACAAAGCATTTTCAATAAATTGTCTAAAGCTATTTATTTAAATCAGGTTCGATTTTTCTTTTTTCTTTTTTTGCGAGGGAGGGATTTTAAGGAGGCGTTTTATCCTTTCTCCTTAGATAATATTAACGATTCTATACACAATTAAATAAAAAAAATACGACATCATGAGAAAATAAACTGTAAATGAATGTTTGATATTTTAAGGGATTTTTTCTTTAGAAATTCGAGATTATTTTTAGAGAAAGCTAATTGACGAGCCTATTCTAAAACTTGTCCCGAACAGAGAATATGCATTTCAAAATAGTTTTGTCTTTATAACTTTGTTGCCATTATATTGGCAATCTTTATAAATTTGTTCTCCACACATTTATTGTTCTGTAACTACAATTTCTTTTAAATAAAGATTAATATTTCTTGCAGTTTCAGTAAACTAGCCAATGACACCTTCCTGCAAAATTAGTGAATTTCTCTGCAAAACTGAAGATATTAATTCAACTCTGAATGTAAAATATATGCACAACCAAAGGTGATACAATATATCCTCACCTTCGTTTCTGCAGGAGAAAAATCTATTTTACACCATATATTATTTAGTGTGATTGCGTTTCTTATTTATGTCAGTGAAAAGATAAATAAGACTGACCATAATATCGACTTAAACAATGTGGTATAAAGAGAAAATAATTTAAGGCTAAAGTGTATATAGACATAAGTACACTATTTACATTATTCGGACTATTGTCCTCATCTTTGTCGCCATATTTATTACACTGTTTCGGCTGCCCTTCTTCACATGGTTGGTATGTCAAACTGAACCCTTTATTTCGCTCACTGCGATAGACTGCTCTAGTTCCACGTGTCATGTTTAATGGATGTCAGTTGTCTGTTATCTCCTGTAAATTCCCCTCTCCAAGTTCTCCACTGCCTTAACCTGGTATTGAACTCACACTCTTTGGGTCCTGTCACTGGATCTTACCAACGCCTTTATCCACTGTGCCATGTGTCCGATTTTCTAAGTTATACATTAGTGCCTAGTTTAGTAAAACTGCAAAAATGATTGTCTTCATTAAAAATGATAGTTATTGAACAATAAACGACACATGGCACAGTGGATAAAGGCGTTGGTTAGATCCAGTGACAGGCCCCAAAGAGTGTGAGTCCAATACCCGGTTAAGGTAGTGGAGAACTTGGAGAGGTGAATTAACAGGAGATAACTGATAACTGACATCCATTAAACAAGGCACGTTGAACTAGAACAGTTTACCCCAGTGAGCAAAATAAAGGGATCAGTTCGACATTCCACCCATCTGAAGAAGGCCTATAACGGTCGAAACGCTGTAATAAATATGGCGATAAAGATGATGGCAATAGTCCGAATAATGTAAATAGTGTACATAATACCTCATTCCAGAAATATAGACAGATACTGATAGACATAAGTGTACAGAAAGTACACTAATCTCTGTGCTTCCCGCCATATATGTAGTTCCAGTTTCATACAGCATATAGCATTTCTTAACCAAATTACTAATACAATGTAAGGTATTAAACAAAATCAAAAGATAAAACGGAAGTGGAAAGAAGCTGTATGAGATCGCCAATGTTGTACACCGAGACACATCAGACGCCAGAAATTTAAATTCAAAGCTAAGAAACTGTATTTTTAGCGTTTCTTCCGATGAATCATTTTTCCTTATTATTTGAGTATTTCGTACCTTCGCCATACATTACTTATATATACATACATACATATATATATATATCTGCCTAAGTGAAACCTTGGTAGGTGACGATCTGCCTAAGTGAAACCTTGGTAGGTGTGTCTGGCTCATTAGGTTTGACTAGGTTTGCTCTACGCTTGTATTGAGCTCTTTAGTTAGTTGTTTACTCGTATCGGGGTTTTTTCTTTGGGCCTTGAACCTGTATCTGTGCGATTATTTTCGACAGACTTTCATGTTCCTGGCTCTTTCTTTTTTTAAAACCTTCTTTTCCTTCGTGATTGATTTGGCTGTTGTTAAATCAAGAGTTCGAAGGTTTTTCGACACGAGTATAGTTACCTATATTTATATATATATATATATATATATATATATATATATATATATATATATATATATATATATATATATATATATATATATATCATCTCTTCATTAAAAACAGCCTGAAGAAGTCCTTTTGAAGGACGAAACGCGTCATAGAATTTTTCGACTTCCTGTTCAATTACTCCCAAAATATATATCTTACGGCGAGATACTTTTCGTCTCATTATCCGTAGAGGAAAGAGGACATCAAAAATGTTGATTTTCATAAGCATGTATGTGTGGGAATTTGTGATGGAATACGTCAGTGTGTGTATATTTAAAATGTGTAAAATAATATTTGACTGCACATGTGTGCATGAATGTGGAGAATTATTTGTAGGCAAATAAAAAAAAAGGAAAAATGCCTTCTGAAAACATTTCTCTTTACATTTTTTTTCAACCATGTTTAAACTGCCTTATTCAAGAAAAACATTGCGTCCCACGTGTATTTTCCTATCTTTTTAGGAGAAAACAATTTAAAGATTCACAGAAATATTTGTCCTGTACAGTACATTTTCCATAATACATATATATATATATATATATATATATATATATATATATATATATATATATATATATATAATTTTGTTACCTATCCGTTACTTTTTAGTATATTCTAGAAGAGATACCCGGTATTGCTCGGAAGAAATAACTTCATCTTAGGTTTCATTGCTATATTGAAAATCAATAACATATTGATTCATTGTCTTGATAATCAATCTGATGTCATTGCAAAGACTCGGGAGTCTAGATTTTTAAGAATATGACTTAAGGTTTCCATTTTTCCGAATGAGATTGTGAAGTGTCATGCCAAATGGTTGGAGGGAATTAAATACAAATCATTTTTCCTTAAACAGAAAATAATTATAAAATGGATATTCCACTATTTATTAAAGTAAATATATTGTCTATATATTTTATTAAATTAACATCAGTAATTATTTATCTTTATATCAGAAAATAATTACATGATTTTAAATAATCTATTTGTTTTTATATTGCTATTCAAAAAAGGCATTTTATGCTTAAATTGTTTTTTGTCAGTAAAGTAAAAAAAAAATAAAGACAGAAATTGATTTCATGAAAAATACTGTTAATCCAAGAATCAATCTCTATCTCTTTCTCTCTCTCTCTCTCTCTCTCTAGCTATATATATATATATATATATATATATATATATATATATATATATATATATATATATATATGCACATTTCATTAAAAACGACTGACAAGTTGCTTTTATTTATTTAGATTTTTATACAATTCCTCATGCGATCTAATAATATTTTCTTTTCGGATGATAAATTATATAAAAACTGTCCGAATTGTCTTTTTATCCGAGCGCTTTCGGCTATTCATTTAGCCATTTTCAAGGATTATATTTTAACTGTTAGTATTAGAAATATTTTGTTATATGTATGTTTTATAAAATGTTCATTTTTTGTTTCAAAACACGGTCAAGATACTATGTCCATGTTCAAAGTTAATATTATTAAGTGTTGGTTTGTTTGTTTTTATTAATAAGGCTTCCGTTATTTTTAACCTTTTTTGCATGTGAATGATGCTATTATATTAGTGTTGTCGACAAGTATGTTCCGAATAGTGTCCAGTAGGTCTCCTTGAATATTTAAATGAGATATAATTTAGCTATTGTCAGAAAGGTGTAGAGTTAGTCTGCGTGTTAAACATGTTGTAGTGTGGCCTATATAATTATTTACGAAAGTTGATTGTTGAGGAATACAATTTTTTAATGGGCATTTGAATTCGTAAATAATATTTGCTCTATTTAACCTCGTTCTAGGAGGTGAATTGTTATTTTTAACTATAAGGTTAGAGGTTTTAAATTTTTTATAAATAATTAATTTAATTTTTTTGCTGTAATAATATCATTGAGAAATTTTGATAGTTGGTATATGCATGTTAGAATCTGAGAAATAATAGGTCGTAATGGGTATCCCGGTTTGTGTATTTTAACATTACAATATAAGTAACCAGGTTGGTAATCTCCAATAATTTTGTTTATTTTTAAGGATCCTGCAACAGCATTGTTGGATGTTATGAGTTTATTAACATATTTCTTTAGAGATTCCGTGGTGTTCTTATTCAATTTAGTAAATTTAGCACGATCATCAATAAGATGCTGAATTTTTTTGTGATAATCCAATTTATTCAAAATTACGTAAATATTGGATTTATCCGCTTTTCTGATCACTATATTAGGCTTGTTTTTTTTTAATTCTATATCAGCAATTTTGAGTTTTGTTGGAATGTTCTTGCTTCTATTACGTGGAATATAATCTTTTAGACCGTGAGAAGATCTTTGAGGTTTAGATGGAGAATTATCAATTTGTCCTTCTCCAGTTGACATAATGATTGATGTAAGATTTCAATTTCAGTCTTCTTTTTGAGAAGGTCGAATTTAGGTTGGAGATGGCAATTTGGTCCTAGATTTAAAAATTCCTTTTGATAATCCGTTAATATGTGAGTTGATAGGTTTATGTATTTATCATGGTCGTTGGGAAGTAGAATATTTCCTTGGTATAAGTCGCACAGCTTTTTTGTAATTATTTGTCGATGGTCAAGTTCATCATTATTAATACTGATATTGATGTGGTATTGTGCTTCATTATATTCAGTTTCAGTTTATGTTATTTTTAGATTTCATTATTTATATGGTGAGTTTCGTTCTTAGCTTTCGTTATTTGTCGTAGAACATGATTTTTTCAGAAATTTATAGTGTCGCTTTCCTTGTTGGCTGCCATGTCATGGAATTTAAAATTTGTGTATTTAGGCAGCAATCCTTCTTTCATGCACATTTCATTAAAAACGACTGACAAAGTGCTTTTATTTAGTTTTTTATACAATTTCTCATGCGATCTAATAATGTTTTTCTTTTCGGATGATTAATTATATAAAAAAAACTCTCCGAATGTTCTTTTTGAAATGTGCATGAAAGAAGGATTGCTGTCTAAATACACACACACACACACACACACACACACACACACACATATATATATATATATACATATATATATATATATATATATATATATATATATATATATATATATATATACATATAATATACATATTTTTGAAAGCATTTAGTAATTTTTTTATGATCCCCATCCCAACATATTTTTAAATGATTGTGTATATTTAAAATAATTTGTTTTTGCATGTATTTTTAATATTTAATTATTAATTTCAATAAAATATTAAAAGAGAGTTAAAAGAATTCCCGATTAATAATATAAAAAAGATGAGTTATATGTTCGTGGAATATCTGATGATTAAAACTACCAAATATTGTCCCAAAATATATCTACGGAATATCTTCTGTGTTTGTTTTTTTTTTGTTGTTTCGAATATTTGAATAAATAAATATAAAACTTTTTTCAAATAATTGTATTTAATATTCTTCTTCTTTTAAACTTACCCTGTTGTTTTAATATTCATTTTTTTAAGTTACGTTTTTATGTACTATATATATCGAAATAAATTCAAGAGAATAGAAATTTTTAAAAAATACATATAGCGTTTCGAAATTATCAGAATTAAAAAGTAAAATCGAACGGAGATAAAAATTATTTCTGTTCGTTTTTACTTTTTTAATTCTGTGAATTTCGAAACACTGACATGCCGAAAGATGCATTCCAATTCATTTATTAAGTATTTTTTTAATTTTAAAATATCTTCGCAAATACAAATCATACGATGTTTTTTTTTCTTTTTTTCAGAAAGGTGGATTGGGTTATATTGTGTCTGTATATATATATATATATATATATATATATATTGTCGGTAATTACTAAAGTTTTTTTTTTTTTTTTTGACCGGACACTCGTTTACCGACAGACAGACAACTGCCCTTTATACATGTGTAGATAAATTTTATGTACACTATTTACATTATTCGGACTATTGTCCTCATCTTTGCCGACATATTTTTCACAACGTTTCGGCCGTTGTACGCTCCGACCTCCTTCAGATGGTAGGAATGTCGAATTGAACCCTTTATTTCGCTCACTGGGATAGACTGTTCTACTTCCACGTGCCATGTATAATGAATGTCAGTTATCAGTTATGTCCTGTTAATTCCCTTCTCAAAGTTCTCCACCGCCTTAACCAGGTATTGAACTCACACTCTTTGGGTCCTATCACTGGATCTAACCAACGCCTTTATCCACTGTGCCATGTGTTCGATTTTCTAAGTTGTACATTATTGCCTAGTTTACTAAAACTGCAAGAAATATTATGTCTTCATTAAAAATTATAGTTATGGAACAATAAATGTCTGAAAGACAATCAATTTATAAAGTGTGCCAATATGATAGCAACAAAGTCATAAAGACAACAGTATTTTAAAATGTATGTTCTCTGTTCTGGAACTAATATTAATCAATTGGCTTTCTCTAAAAATATCTCGAATGTTAAACAAAAATCAAACATTCATTTACAGTTTGTTCTCTCATTATTTGGCTTTATTTAATAGTGTATAGTATAATTAATAATATCTAACGAGAAAGAATAAAACATCTTAAAATCATTAGCTGTGAAATCACCCTAACCAGGAAAACATCAATCGTGACTTAATTAAATGTTGTTAGACAATTTATTCAAAATGCTTCATCTTTTCAGATTATAAGCGAGCCTAGAGCTATAGTTTTTTTTATACTGCAATATATTTGAATTTCCATAACCTCTTGGGAAGGATAATGGCGCAGTTTCCGTATACTTTCTCCTGAGTTTTGGAATCGGTTTTTATTTCTCCTAGACTGGCTACCACCCAATGCTAGAGAGCCCGGTCAAATCTGCTATTTAATCCTAGCTGTAATGAAAAAGAGATGAAATTATGTATTTTATGCAAATTGAACGGTCATAGTCCCGATTGGAATTTGAGCAAAAATAATTTGCTATCTATATCAGACTTACATTTACCTATTTTAGAAGTTTTCTTCAAGCGTTAATGCATAAACCTAGTTTTAGATTCACTACTCCACAGATCTCAATTATTATTCTGTTTTAATTTCTGAGAAGTTAATAATATTTACGTTAATTACACAAATACTTCTGTCCAAATCTTTCCTATTATATTAAATAAAGGGCTCATTTCTAAATTACATTCAGGTTATCTGGATCCAAAGTTACTGATTGTGACCAGAATGAACAACGTCAAAAACGTTGTGATAAGAACAATCCCAAAGGTGATAGTATGAGTGTAAACAGTACTTCTTTTTTAGGCATAAATATTTGTTTCATTTGTTTATTTATCTTGTGATTTTCAGCAGTTAAATAACTCTTTTATATGAGATGGAATTGCAAAGAGCTGTTGTATAGTGAACATCGTGTCGTCGCTTCCCTCTGTCATTTCTACAAATAGTTTCAGGGTAACTGCTCCGACGAGCCACTTTCGCTAATTCCCAAACTGTATGAATTTAAACGTGCTACGATGTTGGCATCTCAACCCGACCCTTTCACTGTCGAAACGGTTAAATGTAGCCGTCTCTTCTACTCCAATAGCTTCATGTCTTGCACTTCCCGTCTGTGGAACTCTCTTCCTCTTGCTTCACTGACAGCTATAATCTCCAACTATTCAAATGAAATGTCAATCGACATCTGCAGATACCTTGATCTATTCTCCGTCCTTCTCTCTATCCTTTCCTCTATCACGCCTCTTTACTCTTGCTTCTACTCTCTGTAACCCGTTGCGTGCTAGTGGCACCCCCGCCTTGCTTGGGGTGAAAAGCTTAAAAAAATATATTAATTATGAAGATGAGACACGATAAATATATAATCATATTTCCTAGCTCTATTGTTGCCGATAGAAAAATGAATATGTAATGCTTTTATTATTTTCGTATATATTCAGTGAGTGTAAAAAGCAATAATAAGGAACTATAAACACATTATTTTCCGCCAAAGACGAAGTTTTGAGATGGAATCGTACCCTTAATAAACTTACCTTTCCTTTCGCAGTGACCAATATTCACGACAACAAAGTTAATAATTATCAACAACCAAAAAATAAGTCTCCATTGTCAATTATTGATGCTGTTTTTTCTCTTTCTTTGCCTTTAGTGTTGATTCGATCATTTTTTTTTAAATTAATGCGTCAGCATATTTTTACGACATTGCATTGATTCCTATGTTATCAGGTAATTTCCGGCCATCGTACGGCGCAGATATTTTCCAAAAATAGGTTAAACAAATGGGTGTCAACGCATATTAGCAAAAGCCTGTAGGATCACAATATCAGAAAATGGTTGCCTTGACATCGTCAGACAACATTGTTATAACATGGATAAAAAGTTTTCTAAAATTAGTAAATAACGTCTTTAAAAGTTTTTATTCTATATTTATTTTACTGCTTTATATTTCAAGTTATTTTCTCGTTCGACTTCCATCAAGTAAGCAGTGTAGATAGAAAATAAGAAATTCAGACGAGATTTGAACTACCATAAGTTTGGGGAGATCTAGTGCCTTACCGCATAGGCTACGAAGATAACCAGTAATAAATTCAATAAATTGTTCTGATGAGCTTTCTTCCAACCGATGAATTTAGGTGTGGTGCTAAACTGGTAACTAGGTATCATCGTTTTACTGTTTAAACGCTTAGATGTAACCTTAAGTTCAACTCTGATACTTTATCACTCACTTTTGACTACTTGCTTTCCTTTCATCTTCACAAGTTTAAATGAAACATCAATCGCCATATTCTGTCTTTCTGACCCTGTTCTATTATTGTCCTGTTATTTTTATTGAAACTTTCTCATCTTTCATTTTCAGTATACCTCGGTGTCTCAGTGACGTTATCGTCTTGCTTGGGAAGAAACGATTTAAAAAAAAAAGCATTGAGCAATATTTTATAGTGTCTAATTTTACTCAAGACCAACTTTTGTTTTATTTAAACTTCGTAGTAGAAGCATTAAGAAGTTTTTTTATATTTCTCAAACGAAATATTTTAATTAAATCAGGATAAACAAAAAAGTAATGAAAGGTTTTTGGGGGTTTTTTGTTGTTTTTTTTAACATTAAACTTCCTCGGTTGCAACTCGATCAAAATGAAGCTTTCTCATTTTATAGTTTAGAGAGATATTTCCTTTTAGCGGAGTTTGTAATTGCCTACAAAAGAAGACCAACACGTGCTGATTATCACAAGTTCATGATGAATAATTGGTGATAGGTTTTTAGTCATTTTTGTGATTTCTTTTTAACTGCAAAGTTTATTTTTAATATCATTACACACAAATAGAATAGACTGGAAATAAACATTAGAAATAAATTGGATATTAAATAACAGACAGCATTTCTATAACTTCTCCTTATAGAATTGGAATATAATTTGCCAAAACAAATTGGATTCCTATACTTATCTCAGGCACTAACAAGAGAGAAATTCACCCGTTTTCAATTTCAAATGTGTTAACGAATATATAGTCTATAGAATGTATTCAATTAGACATCCCGCCAGATCATGATGCGTAATAAAATGCACCTCGCATTAATATATTGCTTTTTATCTTCACTTGTTATTCCGAGGATAATTGTTTATAGTTACGTTGTTCTGGAATTGTCATCATTGGTCGACTGAACTTGCTTTGTTTCAATGACTTTTGTTTTGTTATTATTAGTTACTTTGTTCATTTCTCTTTCTAACCTTCATTAGATTTGTTGTAAACAGATGACATTTCGAACGATTCACTCGACACCATCATGCATTTAAAAAATAACCTATCGGAACGTTGTCAAATAAACAAAGCGTTTATAATAACAAAACCTCTTTAAGCGAAAGCTATATTGTAGCACAACTAGGCAGTTTAGGACTCTTTGTAGAGACTAGAAAAATCAGTTTTCCATAGTGTGAAATTACACGTATTTTCCGCTAATGTTTTGTGAAGAAAAACATTGGACTAGTCAATATTGCTGTTCGTCTGTTTTTACTTTATAACTAAATGCCTCGTTAAATAACGGCTCGGATTGAGGAATCGTAGAGCCGAGTTCGAATTCCAGTCGAATCCGTTGCATTCACTTACGTGCTAACACCCTTGGAAAAGGTGTGAATCCTCTTCTTCTCCCTCCAACTATGGGTAAATAGCAGGACAGACTGGGTTCTATAGCCTTGGATGGCAACTGGTCTAGGAGAAGGTCAACTCTGAATTCAAAACCATTCGGCGTCTGAACCGGCATCCGGCGGCCTCTTGGTTACTCCTACCTCTGCGTCTGTGGAAATTCTGCGGCAAGTAAGAGCATATTCCCCCCTCCACTGGGATAGCACGCGAGGTGTGGGGACCGCGTGTGAAGTTCAAACTCCCTTGTTACTCCGTTTCAAGAATTCGCCGCCGTTGGAATCGGGAATGGCTGTCGCTCGTTTCAGCATTGGCGACGGATCGCCGTGCTTGGTCGGCCTTCGTTCCGGACGCGGTGAATTCCTTGGAAGGAGACGGCCTAACCGATCCAGGGTGAATGCCGCAGCATACATACATACATACATACATACATTTAAGGAAGATAGAAACAAAGGACATTTATACTTCACATAATGAGAAAAAAAACACTATCCTGTGATATATAGTGATGAAGGAAGGTATTTTTGGAAAATGTGATACTTTCAGGATATTTAAGGTGAGGCCGGCAGCGAGTAACCTACCTAATCGGTTTGGATAAATGAATGATAGAAGAAAGCATGGGAGTGATAGTAAAAAGACAAATATTGCTAAGAGTTACAAAGGATATACAGATGTGGAAAGCAATGAACGCACACGCCCAGAAGAGAAACTGCGCATAGAAAAAAATCCTATGTGCAGCATTAGATGAAATTGGATTAAAGACCAAATTAACTTTTTATCACTTGTTATGTACGCACTTATCTTGCGTGTGTGTTTTATAAGAATAAAGTGTCGCTGCCGACACTTGAGTTTGAACATAGATCGCCAGTGAGCAAACACAGGTGATCCCATTATTGAATTAAGTAGACCATGTGACCATAGAGGAAACGCATATATGTAGAAAGTAGCTGACGACTAACGATCGTTATTTCTCTTCTATCCTTTACTACTACACGGATCACCATTTCTACTCTATTACTATACGGACCGCCGTTCTCTATACTATTTCACTATACTATTTCACTATACTATTTCACTATACTATTTCACTATACTATTTCTCTATTTGGATCACTATACGGATTACTATTCGAGCGAGTATTATCGAGCAAGTACTATTAGTGCGAGTGTCATTCGAAGGCGTCTGACACCAGTATTGTTCAACGGCGTTACTATAGTTGTATCGGCGATTACAAACGAGTATTACGAAAGTGACAAGGAGTATTTGTTGGCATCACAAATGTGTGGCATCGACACCTGTACAGAGATCAAATAGTGGATGCAAACACTGTTTGGCGGTGCATAATGTGTTTCAACAGTGGCAACAACAATGACTATGTCGCCTCCCCATATTTTCCCTATCGCGGCATGCGGGTACATATTCGACGTTGACAACATTGCATACCCACTGCTGGCGATCTTGTAGAATAATGGTCATTTGTAGCTGAAAACTTGCATCTCCAACAATGTTATTGCACTCTATATCTGTTGTAGTTTTCATGGGAATAAACGTGAGGCAGCACTTACCGAGTGTACCCCCTCTCTTCGTGCACGCATATATATATATACATATATATATATATATATATATATATATATATATATATATATATATTTTGAACGATAAAAATTATTAAAAAAATCAATTAAAATCTTCAGACATACTGGGTTGTAGATTAATATTCTTATGCTTTTATTATTATTATTTCATTTATATTCCTCGACTAGTTTCGACCAACATGGCCATCATCGGGAGAGAAAAAATGTCTCTGCTTGCTGTAGCAGTAAACTACAGAAATGAATGTATATACATATATATATATACATATATATATATACATATATATATATATACACATATATATATATATATACATATATATATATACATATACATATATATATATGATGGATTCTCCCGTCGGTTTCAACTTATGAGGTTCCGACAACTGTGCTTATTCAACCCTGTGTATAAGTCGCAAGTGACATTTCAGTCCTGCTAGTGATTTGCAAAGAAGTCTACAGATTGTGCAAGAGTGTGGATTTTTGGAGTGTATGACCGGTACAGCAGCAGATATTTTAGTCCTTTCCCTAGTGTGACGAAGCTTGGTGATGTTTGATGCTGCATTGTTCTTGATGCCATTGTAGCAAGTAGTCCTCCACTCATTGCGATCAATTGCGATGTCCTCAAACGTAGCATGGTCCATATTCGCAGCTGAGAGTTTACTTTTCAGTTTGTCCCTGTATCTAAGCAATGGTCGGCCCACGCTTCGATGACCACTGTCAAGTTGACTATACATGAGCATTTTTGGTATTCTGTTGTCTTGCATACGTAGCACATGACCAGCCCAGCGTAATTGTGACTTCATGAGAAAGGAATCAATACCATCAATATTGATGGTGAAAAGGTCAGCATTGGCCATCCTTTGGCTTGGGTTTATTCCACAAATTTCTCGAAGACAGCTCTTGTGAAATACATCCAACTGCTGAATTTGTCTTCTGTACAGTGTCCAGGACTCTGAACCATACAATAGTGTTGTAAGGACTACAGCCCTGTAGACTTGTATCTTGGTCTCAAGCCTAATGCCCCGGGGTTTCCAGAGTCGGTGACGAAGTTTCCCAAAGGCACTAGAGGCTTTTGCTATTCTATTGACTATCTCATCATCCAGTGTTCCACTTGAGTTAACTTTGCTACCAAGAAAAAAAAAATATATATATATATATATATATATATATATATATATATATATATATACATATACATATATATATATATATATATATACATATACATATATATATATATATACATATATATATATACATATATATATATACATATATATATACATATATATATACATATATATATACATATACATATATATATATATATACATATACATATATATATATATACATATATATATATATATACATATACATATACATATACATATATATATACATATACATATACATATATATATACATATACATATATATATATATATATATATATATATATATATATATATATATATATATATATATATATATACATATCTACATATATATACATATCTACATATATATACATCTACTTAGCGTATCGAGCACTTTATTTAGTTATTTTACTTACTCGTATCGGGTTTTTTTCCTTGGACTCTGAACTTGGATGCTAGCCGATTATTTTCGGCTGGCGTACATGTTCTCTGTTCTTTCTTTTCTTGTACCATTTTTTCCCTTTGGTATTGGTTTGTTTATTTGCAAAGCAAGAAACCGAAGGTTTTCCGGACGAGTATAATTTCTTATATTTATAAGATTACAACTAGTATATATATATATATATATATATATATATATATATATATATATATATATATATATATATATATATATATATATATATATATTGGACGTTTGGGGAGGTTGTAGCCAGTACCTGACACATTATTTGCATCAATTACATTTGAATTTTCAGTTTGTTTTTTCCACCGACCCTCAAGAATTTTTGTTTTTCTTGGTAGGTTTGAACACAAATTCTTGCTTTTTTGTTTGCCCTCATATAACGATGGACGGTATTAATTCCCGATAAAATTCTGAAGAACGATCCACTTAAATTGCATGATGACTTTGCAAAAAAACAAAACAAAAAAAACAAACGAAACTTGCTTGTTGCTTTTGAGAAATAATGAGATTTTAAACGGATGGTAACCTAGAAACAGCAGAGTAAAACATTTATGTATTATACATATTTTTAAAAAAAGAAGAAAATTCATATATCTTATTCGTGCACATATACATAATATTTCATATGTTAAAAATAGAAAATATAAGCATTGTCGTTATGCACGTAAATATAATTTACTTATTCATCACCAGGTACGTTTTCTTATATAATCTTTTGCGTTGGATAACGTGTCTATCGAAGTAGAGGTTTATATGATATTTATGTCAGGGATTATCACATAGTGAGAAACTATAAATTTATTGTGATATCAAAACAAAGATATTAGTGAATACGGTCAAATTCTATAATTTTATAGTACCTTATTTGAGGACATAATACTCCCACTTTGAAATTGACATATTCAGGAAAAAGGATGTTCGTATACTTAAGCGGGTAACAATTAAAGCAAGCAGTTACAGTACAAAGCTTCATAAACATAATTTAACGATAGCAGGAATCATTACTGTATAAAAAAAAAGCAAGCTGAACATGAAGCAAAAAGTCACAATTGTGATAAGAAACGTTCTTCCTGTTTTTTTTTGGGGGGGGGGTTGTCGCTTTGTATGAAGCTACTTTCTCCCGCATTTTCCAGCTGTTAATGATAGGCGTGTATTGATGCTTATCTTGTGCTGATGGACGGGCAGTTACCGATGAATGTCGCCGGTAGTTTACGATAATTTCTGTTACAGTGATTATACTACTACTACTACTAATAATAATAATAATAATAATGCTATTACTACTACTAATAATACTAATAATTATCATGCTGCTGCTACTAATATTACTACTAATAATAGTAAAGTTACTACTAATAATAATAATGCTACTAATAATAATAACAGTAATACTACTAATAATAATAATAGTAATGCTACTACTAATAATAATGACCCTATTACTACGACTAACAATAATGTTATTAATGATACTAATGCTGTTACCACTACTACTACTACTAATAATAATAATAATGATACTACTACTAGTAATAAATTATTTGACTAAATAATATTATCTGGATTCAGATTAGGGTTAATTGAGTGTCGTAGTTAAAATTAGAAACTACAGAAGCGAGATTTAGGAATAAAATTAGTCTGATGCCTCAACTTCAATAAAAGATACAAGGCGATTTCTGAACGATAAAATACTGGGTATTATGCCGGGATTCTCTTTCTTTTTTCTTCTCATGTTTATGTCTCTCAAGGATCAAAAGTTATTCTGAAGAGCTTTTTGAATAGAAGAGACTGCAGATTTGTTAGCATTTTATGTTTTCTTTTAGGCGCTAGTTCGCGTTGTCTTCTTTGAGAAAATTTAATTTTCGCTAATTAGTGTCACGGATATCTAAAGTTCTGAGAAGTTGATTTGGTAAGTTGGAAAAAAAAACAACAAAAAAAATCAAACAGTAATTCAAATGCACATAAAGGTTTTCTAAACAGAAAATCGAAACATCAAGTGTCTTCCGTTCTCGTCTTCCTCTGTCTTTCATTTTTAAGTTGAAAAGTGTGACCATCCTTTCAGCTAATTGTTATTAAACTTATCACCTCGATCATATCTGAAATGAAATCTTTATTTTTTAGAAAATTGACAACAGCATTTGATTTAATAGAGCAGGAATCTTTTGCAAAATATCCTGATACATTTATCTGATGTAAATATCAAGAACTTCGTTTGTAGAGTTTTAACAAAGGATTTAATATTGATAAATCATTTGAAATAATGTCAGATGATATTGATATTGTGCTCAAAGTATAGTACTTTAGCTTCTTTTTTATGTGCCATGTCCTTTCCGGACGTAGGTGATCATGGCGCTCCACTCCCTTCTATCCCTTGCAGCTCTCAACAAGTTCCTTCCCTCTGCTACCTCACCAAGACCACGTTCTGTCATGCACTTGTTTAAGGCCGCTAGGTATGTAATGAGTTGTTTTCCCTTGACGCTTTTTCCCTCTATTCGACCTTATGCGCCGTGTCCCTTCAGGACGTAGACGATCATGGCTCTCCTCTCCCTTCTATCCCTTGCAGCTCTCAACAAGTTCCTTCCCTCTGAAACCTCCCCCAGACCACGTTCTGTCATGCACTTGCTTAAGGCCGCTAGGTATGTAATGTTTTCCCTTGTCTCTTTTTCCCCCTATTCGACACGTGAGTATCAGATTTTCCAGGCCCTCCTTCCTCATTGTGTGTCCCAAAAACTTCAGCTGCCTTTTCCTGATCTTAAGTATATGCCTCCGAATGCTATAAATAAATACGGACGAGTAGAATTTTAAATACCACTTTGACAAATCAGGAATACCTGCTTCTTTTGACAATCAGTGTTCGAATTCATTCCTTTACTTATGTTCGATTACTGATCACCGACAATAGTTTGACAATACCATCAACTGTGTTAAATCTTATCCTCTCTGGGCTCCCCATACTTGTGACCGTATTACCAGCAATCTTTTTTTCCGGCGTTAAATAACCCATTGAAGTTGATATGGCCTAAAACAAACAAAAAAAACGGAACGAAACCAACAATACGCTTTTGAAAAAATATTACAAGCAATACATTTTTGAGGAAAAAATATTACCAGAAATTGATTTCTGACAAAACAAAATTTTACCAGCAATAAAAAGTTTTGTCGGCATTAAAAGACCCATTGAGGTTGATATGCCATAGAACAAACCAAACCAAAATCGTGACCCTGTACCAAACTAAACTTAGTAAATAAAAACTGTTTAACATTTGTCTATATTTCTAAGATGAGGTAGCGTAATTATTTACCTTATTTACATCGTTCGGACTGTTGTTCTCATATTTACTGTCATATTCACGGCGTTTCGGTCGTTGTACACCCGGCCATATTCAGGTGATATATGTTGGAATTTGGAATCACACCCTTTATTTAGTCCACTGGGTAGATTGTTTTAATTTGACCTGCCATGCTTTTGGTGGTGGGAGATATCTTTGTTTCAGTTAGTTCCTTTTAATTCCCTTTAGTATCTCAACCAGTAATACAGAGAACTAGAAAAATAACAATAGCAAAACAATTGTAATATGAGCACCACTAAAAAATTACTTGCTGAGACATTAGGTTTATAAGTCCCAAAAATTCACTCTAGGAATAAATGGTCCAGTAGAC
>OZ038492.1:76032501-76040001 GCA_964036315.1 Acanthosepion esculentum | reverse complement strand
CGTCTAAATAGTTAATAGGGTGATCAAGTTACTCTCATGGAATGTCGCCAAATGGGGTTTATATTTCAACATAGTTCGTCTGACGGTCGACACGTTTCTTTCATCAGTGCTGCAGTTCTTGGTTCTAATTGGTGAAGAATCTTTCATCTTCTTGGTCAAAAAACTCAACAGTAGTTATATCGTCATCATTACTGAAATATATGTTCCCAGTCAAGTGCTGTTTTTTTCATATTGGGAGACAAATCAGAAAAATATGAATGGTGATCAAGCAATATGAAGTTATTCACGTACAGCAGCCATTAAAACCAAGGACGTATGTTCTGGAGCAGTGTCCTGGTGAAGAAAAGACATCTTTCATCAGGTTTCCTGGTTGTTAGATGTTGATAACATTTCGAAACTGCATCACCAAGTTGGCATAGCACTCTTCATTGAGGGTGTGATCATTTTGAAGATAGTCAATAAACACAATACTTTTTGCATCCCCCAAATCAGAGGCCACCACCTGCAGATGAACTGATTTTGGCCTTCATTGGAGCATGTGAGGAGGGACGTTTACACTGCATAAATTGTCTCTGGATCAAAGTGATGAACCCATCACACATCCTGGGTTAGGTAACCTTCAAGGAAAACAGCTGGATCTGGCTCGAACAATGTCAGATTTCCCCGGGATGTGATCAGTTTGGTGCTTTTATTACCAGGATCAAAAGTGAGCAGAAACCTTTGTCATTTAAAGTTCATTGTGCAGAATATTCTAAAATCACCCGGGACATTCTAATAGCACAGGCTGTTTGATTTATAGTCGATCTCCAGTCACCCGTCACCATGTGGTGAACACGGTCAATGCATTCCCCGGCAGTGGCAGTTGCAGGACGTCCAGACTTTGGATTATCTTCAAGACTCCATCTCCCCTTCTTAAATTCATCTGCCCGCTTGATATTTTTTTTGCTCCATGATTCTGGTCCTGTTTTGAATGCCGCCATTTGTTTTGTTTTTTGCATCTCAGAATTCAAGTCCACTTACTTGATCACTGTTGTACAATATGTCTCGTTCATCTGGCTTCTCAGTTACTTGACGATGCCAACTAACTTGTAACAGGAACTGTTAATAAAACTGGAGCGTCTAAACCATGTAAGCATGAATGTCCTTGGGGTCTAAACGTTTTTTGTAGGTAACTAATAAACCTATGATACCAAGTATTGTACATTTTCTACAGAAGTCGCTACTAGTTACTTTGAAGTCATTTTCGAACAGCCAGATATTGATTTAACTGCAACGACACAATGCAGTTCTTAATAAGAAGTTCTGAAATTAATGCAAGTAAGAGTTCATATCTCTAGTCAGCTTATGAAGTTTTCAGCCCACCGTCGTAATGGTTAGCAAGTATGTCTCGCTAGACCAATTACAACGAAGTAGATCCTTACATTCGGCTTTGTACTGCATGTTAACTACGCTTATTAAATCGCTATAGATTCGTAGAAGTACAGGAGAGAGGTGTGCATTCTTTTAATAGGTAATTCAAAGTTTGCTCTGTCAGCTTGGTCTCCGATGTGAAACTGCTTGCTGCACGGCTTATCCAAGAGAAGGAGATTCCCTTATGAAAAATGATACAGATTTAATTCCTCTCAGAGAAAGTTTCTCTTAAGACTTCTCAATCTTTGTCGGTTATTATTAATTTCCTTGACTAAGAAAATAAAATAAGATGGATGGCAACTCAAACACGTGTACTCACTAAAAATATTGTTTAAGAAGAAATAGTGTATTATTATATATTATTATATATTATTGTATATTATTATATTATTATATATTATTATATTATTATATATTATATTATTATATTATTGTATATTATTATATATATATATTATATATATATATATTATATATATATATTATATATATATATATTATATATATATATATTATATTATTATATTATTGTATATTATTATATTATATTATTATATTATTGTATATTATTATATTATTATATATTATTATATTATTATATATTATTGTATTATTATATATTATTATATATTATTGTATATTATTATTATATTGTTTTTGAAGAAATAGTGTCGCATTAAAAATACCTTAAAAGTCATATATATATATATATATATATATATATATATATATATATATATATATATATATATATATATATATATATAACTCGGATATTTGGATCTCCTTGGTTAATTTATCCACAAATCGAGTGATAAGCAGTATGCTTTTCTCGGTATATTTTAAGATCTTTGAGGACCGCATTTTTGTTAATGCACAAAAGTTGATGATATGAAACATAGGGATGTTGAAAGATGCCATGAAAAAAATCACTTTTAAGTTAAAAAGGAAATTTTATTTATGCAAAGCGATTACATTAAGTACATCAAATGCAAGTATAGAGTACGTTATAAATGATTCTGCCTTTCGCTCAATTCGATGCGGTATCGAATGAAACAAAGTGCATATTATTTCAATGGGATTCCCCCCCCCCATTCCTTTTGGTATTAATCCCAACTCTCTTGGAGATTTTTTCTGGTTTTTATTGGAGCAATTGTTCCTTCATTCTCCACTACGATGGTTCAATTATTTTGAGATCAGGACAGTGCGCTGGCCAGTTATCCAAATGTTGAACATCTTCGCTCACAAAACACATTTTGGTTGCTTGTTACGTTTGACAAGAAGCACCGTCATGCTCAAAATATTTTCAATCTTTGTAGTTTCGCAGATTTGACCGCTGTTTAAGTTTTCATCAACTTTTACCAATTTTTCTTTCTATCTCTTTTGTTGGAACTCCACACCATTACGTGTCCACCACAAAATGTTACCATCTTTGTGATGTATATTGCATTTCTATCTTTCTATCTCTTGTCTCCTTACATATTCCCTTGTATTAGAATCTAATTCTATTTAGCATTCAAAAATTACTTTCTGGCACTACCTAGAATCTTATGTTAGATGTTCTTTTGACCATTTCAATCTTCTATTCGGTTGTTTTTAGTTCATTTTTGTTTTTGCTGCTATACAGGCACGTTCATGTTATTTTTTCGCAATACTCCGCGTATCGTATCAACTGAAGCCTGGCTGTCAAATCCGCATTCACAACTCAATCGTTTGGTTGTTAATTCTGGATTGTTCACCAAGACTTCAACAGTCTTTCTTTCCTTTCCATTGACTAACGTTTGCGAACATCCAGTTTCTTCAGCACTTCAAAACACTTCCAGTAGAAACAGATTTGTTTTGGATGATTTGAACAGTGTTTCTAGAAATTTGTAGCTGTCTGGCTATCTATCATTGAGTTATCTTCCCCTTAAAATTCCAAGACTTCATTATTGTTTCAATAGAAATGTTAGCCACGATTTCACTGTATAAATGCAAGGTAATCTTCAACTACCATCATTTGCCATCATTACACTTATTTTAATAAGATAGAATAATTCCTACTTAGAAATATGCGTATTATCATGACATTATCATCTCGGCCCTTGCATTGGGTCAGTACATTTGCATGGCCCTTTTTCATCTGCAACCCGCTAATTTTTGTTTTACACGGTACCTATGAAAATGCAACAAATTATTTTCCAAATCACTTCGTCCACAGTCACTACTGATAAAAACATACTGCTAAGCAATCTTAGCTTAATAAAATAAAAGTGTATATAGTTAGCCTAAAATATTTGCACGCCATTGTATATGCAATGATTTTCAGATTTTAGGTAATTTTTTATATGAGAAACAATTTCCTATAAACGGCTAAGCAGTACTACTTACGATATTTTAATATCAATTTTATACGGATGATACGCAGTAACGTAGAAAAGACAATAATTAAACCGTGTTGGCATCTATGTGCTTTTGTAATAAAATAAAACGTAATTTTTTATTTTTCTCTCAAAATTTCCTAAAAAAAATTCAAAAAGTAAAAAAACGTGTCCTCAAACTATAAAACTTGTTCAGATTTTGAGTATTTTAAACCACATGTCGATGCCATTGTCTCTTTTGTTTTGCATAGCTTATCGCAGTGAATGGATATATTTAACATTCGCAAATTCAATGAAGGTATCTCACGCATTTATTTAGCGCAGATGTATTGTATTTGATTGCCGAAATGCATTTCAAAACTTTCCTTGTTTCTTTTGCTTACTTTTTACAAATAAATTTCTAATTTAATTTTCTATTTACCTGCCCACTCCACTCTGGATCTGTCTTTCTTTCGCCCTCTTTTTCTTTCCTTCTGTCGCCCTCTTTTTCTTTCCTTCTGTCGCCCTCTTTTTCTTTCCTTCTGTCGCCCTCTCTTTCTTTCCTCCTGTCGCCCTCTCGCTTTCTTTTCCTCCAGTCGCCATCTCGCTTAGTTTGCTTCCTATCGCCCTCTCGCTTTCTTTTCCTCCTATCGCCCTCTCGCTTTCTGTTCCTCCTGTCGCCCTCTCGCTTTCTGTTCCTCCTATCGCCCTCTCGCTTTCTGTTCCTCCTATCGCCCTCTCGCTTTCTTTTCCTCCTTAGCCCCCTCGTTTTCTTTTACTCGTTAGCACTCTCGCTTTATTTTCCTTCTTTTATGAGGCTTTTTGTTGTTGTTGTTGTATTGCAATTAGTGAAGTGACAATGCTGTGGCAAGGACGTTTGAGAAATGTGAATCGGGTTGTGAACTGTTTTGCATGATTTTTCAAATATATTGATTAACGCTCCGTCCGCACAACTTGAATAGAGTTCAAAAACTGGTACAGCAGACGGTGGCGATGAGAACATTTGGAGATTAGTTCTCACTTGAGGCAAAATGCAAATATTGCCATAACAATTGCTGTGTATCTTGCTAAGCACCAACGTAGGAAAAGACCGGATTTTGTCTCCACTCAATAACTTCTCCGATAAAAAAAAAACAGATATAATTGATTCCGTAGACAAAACGGCAAGCATTTCTCAACTCCGTTCTTCCTATTAGCTGTATTTTTTATTTAATAAAGGGTAAAAGAACAATATTCTTTATTTAAAATAAATGTTATTTGTTGTTGTGTAACGCCGTTTAAATTTATCCATTTTTCCATTTTCGATACTGATGAGAACTACTAGGTAAGTTTGAGATATTTAGGATAGTCAAGAATCTATACTCGTAGGAAATTAACAATAAAGGGATATAAGACAAGGATGTGCCTTTTCACCGAACTTATTCAACCTTTACAGTGAGGCGAATCTGAGAGAAATGCATGTCCTAACAGGATTTATTAATGGCAGCTACAATTTTACCATGAGATATGCAGAAGACACAGTGTTTATAGCAGACACAGAAAGAAAACTACAAAAAACTTCTACAGAAGGTAGTGAAGGAAAGCAAGAAGAAAGGATTAATCATCAATTGCAAGAAGACAGAATGCATGGTTGTTTGTCCAACATGCAAATCGCAAGTTGGAGATACCAAAAGCAAACAAGTACACCAATTTAAATATCCGAGGAGTATTTTCACAGAGGACGTAATTTATACTAGAATAGTTAAGTCATTTAGTTCTAACAAACACCTACAGTCTTCCATTGTGCTGGTCAATGGGTTATAACGTGAGGTCAAATTAAGAAACTGAAATCGAGAGTGGATACTAGAAAAGAAATAATACTGTTTATAAAAGCAGTATAATAAAATTTAAATAAAGTGTGTAGAATTCAATTATTATTTAGTATCTATTTGTTAGGTGTCGTTAAATCACCGAAATTAATGACATAAAATTTATTTTTATGCTGTCATATCTACAATCGAAAATTTATCTCGTCGGCACGACTCTTTGAAGTTCAGACTTGTGAATTGTTTCTATGGTAACCAAATAAAACTTGACATTGAAAAGACATGTCGGTCAAGATGAAGATAAGTTTAAATAATTTGTGGAATCGCATTATCCTCTTTTTTCTCTGTCCTTAACTTTGCCATTAACTTTGATTCTGTTCTCGCTTACTCTGGAAGCTTTACCTTCAAGAAAAATTCCCACTTAAGTTCATATTGCAATATTCACAATCTACTGTTGCAATGTCGATATTAAAGCTATATTTTGATGTATACACACACATATTTGGTCTTCTTCTTTTTAATTGAAAAGTACTTTTGATGACAAACATTTTTTTCGTTGGTTGGGGTCGTTTCGTTTAAAAAGTTTCGTTTTTTCTCTCTGTTTCTTTAGATTATCAGTCATACCTCTTCATTTAGCGACTCTGCCTGCCCTCTTTGTCTTCCCTCTCGATAAATTTATTTCTGAAACTTTTCACTTTCCCTCTTCTCTCTGTTCATCTCTAATCTATTTAACGACTGCTTTCTAGTTTCTTTGTTCACTCTCTCTTTATTTGCTTCTCGATTAATTGATTCTTGAAACCTTTCTCTTTCTAACTCCATTTTGATACCTGCTATCTGTTCAATTCTTCGTCATTGATAGGCCTGAGGCTGATCCCAGCGGAATTCAAATTACCTTGTCATTAAACGGAAATGAACGGACGTATGCCCTTTATCACTTCCCTCTCTGAATGGAATACGACTCGGCTGATACACTTTGACCTTTTATTATTCGTAATGTTATCATCTGCTATGCATATTTCGCTGGTATCTTTATATTAACCAATCTTTATAATAGCGGTGTTTTATTTAAAATACTTGTTTGAATATATCAATACGGAACCCGTTAAGCAACCCAACTTACTTCATTATAAATTCGCTTGAAAGTGTAAGCCATTGCTAAAACGAAGTGCTCCTGCTCCCTTAACCTATAACTTCGGAGAGCTAGTTTAAACCGACACCACCTTATTTTCCAAACACTGCGGCAATTTTGCTTAATCGTCAAATATACTGTTTCCTTATAAGGAAACATTTGGTATTCATTGAACAATCAACCCGAATCGCTGTCCGTTGAAATTTATGAAATATTTCACTGAAACCATTACATTATATATATATATATATATATATATATATATATATATATATATATATATATATATATGTATATATGTATATATATATGTATATATATATATATATGTATATATATATATGTATATATATATATATATGTATATATATATGTATATATATATATGTATATATATATGTATATATATATATATGTATATATATATGTATATATATATATATGTATATATATATATATGTATATATATATGTATATATATATATGTATATATATATATGTATATATATATATGTATATATATATATGTATATATATATATGTATATATATATGTATATATATATATGTATATATATATGTATATATGTATATATATGTGTATATATGTATATATATGTCTATATGTATATATATGTATATATGTATATAATTTTTTCACGCTGTCACATGATAAAAATCTACGCCATGCACGTGATATAACATCATCGCGTCTTTTGAATTTAAAAGGAATTTAACGTTTTTAGTTTGTAAAAAGATAATTGGCAAATGTTTGTTTAAAAAAAAAAAAAAAAAAAAAAATATTGACTAAAATATTG
>OZ038492.1:76015001-76027501 GCA_964036315.1 Acanthosepion esculentum | reverse complement strand
CTCACTTATCTCTCTACCCACTAAAGAGCATATTTCAGTATGAAAACCTGGCTAATCATGAAAAATTCATTACTAAGCGAGGATAAATATGGTAACTATTTGGAATATAATAATTAGAATAGATGTTACTGACCTTCAATTTATAGGGCGAAGGGTGATTTTTGGAGATATTTTATAGTATAAACCTGTGTGTTACAAGCGGCAAAATGCGATATCCATTGTACTCCTTATGACAATTTAACACATTTGTTTTTATGAAATATACGCATTTTCTCAAGTGTGCAGGCCGGTAAATCTAATATAAACTATTTAAAAATAGTGTATACACACACACACACACACACACACACACACACACACACACACACACACACACACATCTATATCTATATATATATATATATATATATATATATATATATATAGTCAAACCTAATGAGCCAGACAAACCTACCAACAGGTGTTGTGTTCATTTTCTTTTTTCCCCTTTTTTGGTTTGATTCTTTTTGTCTTTGGTCACGTGGTGTTGTCTTGGTTGTCACCTATAAATATGCCCTTTTCATTTCCATCTTTAGTCGGCTGACCCTGACGATCTGCTTAAGCGAAACCTTCGTAGGTTTGTCGGGTTCATTAGGTTTGACTAGGTCTGCTCTACGTTTGTATCGAGCACTTTTAGTTAGTTGTTTACTCGTATCGGGTTTTTTCTCTTTGGGCTTTGAACCTGTATCTGTGCGATTATTTTCGACAGACTTTCATGTTCCTGGCTCTTTCTTTTTTTTAAAACCTTTTTTTCCTTCGAGATTGATTTGATTATTGCCAAATCAAGAATTCGAAGTTTTTTCGAGACGAGTATAGTTACCTATATATATATATATATATATATATATATATATATATATATATATATATATATATATATATATATATAGTCATCCAGAGATAGAATCTTTCGCATCTTCTCAGTGTGGATAGATGTCAAATTGCTTCAAGCCAGGATCGAAACCCTACTGATTTGACATGTCAGATATCTTAACCCTAGGCCATCTTCGCACGGAGGAAAGAAAAGGCATTTTAACCTTTTTTTTTCTCTATACGAAATACGCCAGAGCTCGCATAACTCAATTCATGCTTGAAGAGTGATGATTAATAGCAGAGAGCTCCCTAGAGAGCTCAACCGGATTTCCGGGAGCACACACACACACACACACAAATACATATATATATATATATATATATATATATATATATATATATATATATATATATAAGGGAGAGAGAGATGTTTACTGAAATACAGGTACCCACTACAAATAACATTCTAAGTAATAAATAAAATTTGACGTCACATATTTAATAAAATGCATTTAACCAAAATTTGATCTAAATAACACTGTACTCTACAGCCATGCTCCCACTTTGTTAAAAACTTATGCATATACTGAGTCTGTCTATATTTCTGAGATGAGGTATTATGTACAGTATTTACATTAGTCGGACTATTGTCCTCATCTTTGTCGCCATATTTGTCACAACGTTTCGGCCGTTGTACGCTCCGGCCTTCTTCTGGTAATTTTCCCTCTGAAAGTTCTCCACTGCCTGAACCGGGTATTGAACTCACACTCTTTGGGTCTGTCACTGTGCCATGTGTCCTTGACGACATCTGGGTATGAATTTCTGAGTATTATAAACCTAATATTTCAGCAACCATTTTTACCAGTACTCATATTGCATATTACTCAGAAATTCATACCCAGATGTCCTCAGAGGGAAAATTACCAGGAGATAAATGATAACTGACATCCATCAAACATGGCTCGTGGAACTAGAACAGTCTACCCCAGTGATCGAAATAAAGGGTTCGGTTCGAAATTCCAACCACCTGAAGAAGGCCGGAGCGTACAACGGCCGAAACGTTGTGACAAATATGGCAACAAAGATGAGGACAATAGTCCGACTAATGTAAATATTATGCATATACTGTAGTCATAAGCAGTATATGCTCATGGCGTTATCACGTTGAAACACCGGTTCTTATATGATCATCAAAGTTAGCTTGGGACCGCTTGGGAATATCATGTACTGTAACAGTGGCTGTGCGGATGGTGTAATTGAAAATGACTCAGTATGGTATATCAGAGCCATTCCAGTCGGGCTCGTTATACTCATTCCCGCCTAAGGTTCATTGGGAAACGCATGGCTCAGTCAATTCTCACTACAGCTATGACTGAATTACTAGGACTTCTAACACCAAATCATCATTGTTATCTACAAAATATTTTGACAATCTAAAAATATTTCCTGGCTTTAAATAACCTGCCAACGGTTGATAAAAAAAAAATCAATCAATCAATATAGTCTATAATTCGCGAAGCAGACTAACTTTTACTTTTACAAATTCCTTTCTCATGTTTTCATTTCAGCTGACAGCTTGAAGTTATTGGAAAGTTTACCACATTTTTAATGGACAGTTTCTCTTTTCTTTGGAGTGTTCGTTTTTTTATATTTTTATTTTCTATCTTCAGACTTTGTTTCATTTCGTTTCCTCATTCTTGTCCTGATTTTAAATCAAGGTATCTTTCACAGCAAACCTAGAAACATTGATGGTATCGATTTTTATTATTTCTTTTTTTCGTTCTTGGTTAGCGTCTTTATTTTAACTTGACTACATTGTCATCGTCAACTACACGAAAGGTATTAACATTTTCGTTATTATATTTCATCCATTTTGTATTTGACGGTTCATTCTTCTCTTCAACATTTTTAACAACGATATGAAAAAAAATATTATTGCTTTTTTTCATTACTTGATAGTCTTTTAATTATTATTATCACTTTCTTTCAAGGTACTATCATCAGTTTAACATAGCAGCGGCGATATAGCAATTCTTATAATTAATATAATCATCATCATCACCTACATTATTCTCATCTTTTGATTTGCAGTAATTATAATCGCTAACATCATTACATCATAGTCAACAACAGCTGAGTGTTCTGAGGCGTCAGTACTGAACAAGGGCCTCAACTTCGCCACTACCATCAAGTGAATATCATACTTGGAGATGTAAAGTGAGGCAGATACTGGAGAATGCCAAACCGCCCAAATCAAACATCACGAAAGCAGTGAGGGTGGCGATCAGAACACTCCAGAGGAACGAAAACGTGATCATACTACCAGCTGACAAAGGCAATGCGACTCTAGTGATGGGCAAAACGGCATATACAGAAAAAAATTGGAAGACCTCATTAAAAATGGTAGATACAGTAAAGTCAAAAAAGATATCCAGCAATGAAAACAGAACGAAAATTGTCGCAGATCCTAATCAAAAAGAATGACCACTTCCTACCTAAGACATACAGGCAGTTGTCTCCGCCTTATATCAAGTACCTCACATACAGTCAATGCAAACTTCATAAAGTCGGTATTCCGCTCAGGCCGATTGTTAGCTGCCAAGACCCTGTTTGTCACCCTCTGAGTCGTTTCCTCGTAAATATAATTGACCCATTAATAGAAATGTCATCTTCATATGTCCGAAACTCCGTCCACTTCGTGGAGATAATCAATGATGCTTCTATCCAATATACACAGATGGTGAGTCTGGATGAGTTGAGTTTGTTCAACAAGGTACCCACGGAAGAATACTATCGTTAGGGAAGGACAGACACATCTCTAGGAGAACGAACCTGTATATCAATAGATAGCCTGATGTAGATACTGATTCTCTGTACACTAACAACATACTCCGGAATGCGATCAGACATATATTGAGAGGATGAAGCAATGGCAAACCTGTACACGGAATACTTGGAAGAAATGCCATTAGAATCCTCTTTACTAAAGTCAACCCTATGGCTGAGATACGTACATGATACCTTCATACTCTGGCCACCCCAGGAAGAGGTCCAGCTACTACTGGACCATGGGAACTCAGTAAGATCCTTGATACAATTCACAATGGAGAGAGAAAACTACAACAAAGTAGCATTCCTGGATGTACTAATATCTCGAAGAGAGAATGGGTTCAAGACATCCGTATATCGCAAGCCATCATTCACCGGACAATAGTTCAACTGACACCACACATACACTGAAAAGAAAGGGATTATGCACTGCATACAGCACCGAGCAAAAGTCGTAACTGGCGACCCAGAGGCCATATGAGCAAGCAATGGTCAGTATAAGCAGTACCTTACGACGTAACAACTACCCTGGGTACATCGTAGAGATCCAACAAACTTTTAAAGAAGGATACAAGAGGATAATAACATTCAGAATATCCAGACCGAACCTATTTTCTATGCGAATGGGTTATCGGAAAATATACAAAAGATTTGTGGCCCATATAACATCAGGACGGACTTCAAACGGGGTTCTACACTTCGCAGACACCTCTTCCAAGTAAAACCCACCTCCTAGAGAGGAGAACATGACTAAGAACTGCATGTACGCCATCCCCTGCAGCTGTGATAAGAAATATAAAAGAAAAACAGGCCGTCCCCTTAAGCTGACGACATATGGAGGGAAAAGGGAAATCACTGACCCTTGTGAAATTAGGTTGAAAAAATAGACCGAACATCACTGTAAAATAGGAAAACTTAAGGAAGCAGCACATATGCTATACCACAAAAAACTAAGCCGGACAAACATAGAAAGAAATACAATATGGGAACTGGTAATACGGAATGTTACAAAAAATAACAACAAAATAGCAATATGATCTCTGATAAAAATGATTGCTGAGACATTAAGTTTATAAGTCCTCAAAATTCATGCACTGATGTCCTCAAGGACATATGGCCTGGTGGATAAAATCGTTGGTTGGATCCAGTTACTTTAATACCTGGCCATTGAAATGGTGAACTAAAACTTTCATAATTGAGTTAAAAGGAAGAGAGCTGAGACATCCGGAACTAGAACAATTTATAAGCGAAGTTATAATCACCTGAAGAAGGCCGGAGCGTAAAACTGACGAAACTACGTGAATATGGCAACAAAGATGAGGATAACAGTTAGAACAATGTAAATAATGTAAATAAGTACATCATCTCAAAAATATAAACAGATATTAGATACATCATCTTATTCTTCTTGCTATTCCTATTCTTCTCATTCTTTTTCTTCTTATTCTTATTCTTTGTTTCCTTAGTCTTTTTATTCTTCTACTTCCGCTTCTCCTTATTCTCCTTATTCCTCTTCTTCTGATTCTCCTCATCCCTCCTCTTCTCTTTATTCTCCTCACCCCCCTCTTCTCTTTATTCTCCTCATCCCTCCTCTTCTCTTTATTCTCCTCATCCCTCCTCTTCTCTTTATTCTCCTCATCCCCCTCTTCTCTTTATTCTCCTCATCCCCCCTCTTCTCTTTATTCTCCTCATCCCTCCTCTTCTCTTTATTCTCCTCATCCCCCCTCTTCTCTTTATTCTCCTCATCCCTCCTCTTCTCTTTATTCTCCCCATCCGTCTTCTCTTTATTCTCCTCATCCCTCCTATTCTCTTTATTCTCCTCTTCCGTCTTCTCTTTATTCTCCTCATCCCTCCTCTTCTCTTTATTCTCTTCATTCGTATTCTCTTTATTCTCTTCATTCGTCGTCTTCTTATCCCTCTTTTTCTTATAAAACAATTGTAATGATTTTATCGTTAATGTTGTATTGATCTTTTTATTCTTTGGTTGGATTTTTTCCCATCTTATTCTCTGTCAAGTTACTATCATTCAAAAGTAACAGCAACTTTAATATTATTATTGCAAAGATTATTATTTTAATATTGTATCCTTCATAAATCCTTGTTCTGTTAATTACTATAATTATTTTATCTTAAAAACTGAGTCTTTTGATAAAGATCAAGTTCGGACATGTTTCCTCAGATCTCCAGAAGACTTCGCCGTTTTCTTGCCGATTTTAATAATGTTCTTTATTAAGTTTCATTTCTTTCGATTTTCAATTTTCCGGCCTTTTTGTAAGGGTCTTCAAGGCCGATCCAGGAATGAGTGAAACAACTGTCAGTGACAATTTCAGCAACTGTTTCCGTTCTCCTGCTCAATGCCGCTATTTCCTCTCGTTATTATATCTGAATTTGTATTTGTATGGGAATCAGGTGAGAGAAAGACGTCATAGAATTCCAGAAATTGCTTAAAATCTTTATGGAATTTATTACCAGTAACAATACTACATCACATTGAAACGCCGTTTCTTGTACAATCACCGAAGTTAAGCAACGTCGAGCTTTGTCGTTACCTAGATGGGTGACCGCTTGGTAATACCAGGTACTGTAAGTTTGGATGTGCGGGATGATTCGTTATCGTAATGTGAACAGTGACTCGTAATTGTTAATTGGAGAAGAGAGTTCCAATTCCCGTTGGGTTCGTTATATTCACTTACTCAAATACCCTTGGGAAAGGTGTGAATCTACCCCTTCTCTCTCCCTCAGCTGTGGGTTAATTAGTAAGACTTGTATCACTAAACCATTATTAATTAAAAGAGTAGAATAAAATGAAAAAATATGTGCACAAAATATTTAGATTTCGGCATTAAATAACCCAGAAAATTTGATATGCTGCTAAACAAAAGCAACCAACGAACTACTACTACTATTACATAATAATAATAATAATAATAATAATAATAATAATAATAATAATAATAATAATAATAAGGATCTGGCAAGGGATATCTAGAAGCAATTACAGTTACATTACTGTAGCTCAGAACATCCCTTCAGAACTTGAAAGGGCGCTTAGAGAAAATCGAAATTAAGATAAAGATATTAGAGCTCCAAAAACTGCCATTGCTTATTTTGTCAGGATATCATGGCTCAAGAATCTAATTTCCATTAATATACAGCACCATAATAATAATCTTCAGACTAAGATGATATGATGGTAATCAATCGAGATCATGTGACATTAGGCCTCTACACATTTCTCGAATTTTTTTTTCGTATTTGACTGGTGTTAGAGCTTCTGTTGCTGCAGTTCATCTTCTTCTCCATCTTTGTGATGCTATTAAGAACTTGTAATAATCCTCTTGTAATATTCTGATGAATTTTGATCATTTTTAATCAATCTGAGTTTCAATGAAACTTATTAAGATTTTTTGGCTATATTTTGTGTTGTTTCTGATCTATTTTAAATCATTTCATCCCAAGCAAGGCAACAAAGACACTAAGATGCAAGGGAATACTGAATGTTAGAGAACAGGGAAAAATCGTTTAGCATAGTGAGCAATCAAAAGAACAAAAATTAAGAAGACAGTAGATAAGAACTGATTTTGCATTTAAATCTTTGAACATCAAATTTGACTGGGAAACAAGAAACATGATAGAAGAATTTGTTAGCACAGAACTTACAGTAGATTTAGTTATTTAAACTGTAACATGAGACATTGCCGCCAATCTAATACTGCGCTTAAAATCATGAAATCTAGGTACCATAGAGAAAAATTAATCAGAAGAAAATGCAAGTATATATAGAAAAGACACAGGGAAGCTACGTTACGACCGTGGGAAAGTGACTGAAGCCGGGATTCCAGATAATCACCAATAACAATTCTTTGAACTTCATCAATAATCACTAAATATACATCATGATCATCAAACCAGATGTGGAAGCAATATTTAAAGCAAGTACAAATGGCAGACTTTTAGAATTGAAGTGTCGTCACTTTGTCCACTACAATTCACCCAATTAAAATACAAAAAAAAAAGACTAGACATCACCTCTCAAAGAAATCTGAGATAAATCATGGTATTATTTTACTGTTACACCCGTCTATAACCCGACTATTATTTTATACATTTTAAGTGGTCAACCGTCCAATGACGGCGAATTAATGGCGGAATTGATCATGCGCAAGATTGACAGGTGTAATAGTGAAAATTTATCGAAGATTTTCCTGTTATCTGTAATACAGGGTAATTGAAAAGTAACTCCCTATTTTAGCGCATGGTGGCCACCCCCATCTTGCAAAAGTTATAGTTAGATGGGAAAGCCCATTATACATAAAATAGGGAGTTAAATTTTCAGTCACCCTGTATATTACCTATTTTAATATTTGGATGTGCGCTTAACATGTTGGTTAATTACAAGCTCACACAGGAGGTCTGTACTTTGATTTCAACACGGCTTGTCTCTTGAAAATTACATTAGTACAGTTAATATTTGTAATAAGGAATAATTAATTTTTTATCAGTACTTAATGACTCTCAATGGAGATTTAAACTATGATTTGTATTCAACGAATGTCCACATTCATAATACGATAGGTTGCTAAAATATGCTCAATTTGAACAACTACTCAAAATTAAATTTTCTATGACCAAACATTAAAATGTTGATATATATATGAAATAATCTGTATCGAAATCGAAACCGTTTTAGCAATCTCCTAACTGCTTGCCTTATTTGGAGATCAAGTCACGACAAGTATCCGCAATACTTCATATCCCACCTCGGTAGTTTAAATGATTATAATAATGTTGTCACCTGGATGGAATTCCTTCTCCCCCTGATTTTCAGGACTCCACCCGACTCTCTTTGGAATACTCGTCTTTACTATTCTAAGATCACCAGCAATTATGAGCACAGTTTTAATTCTTATGTCCCGCAATATGTTGGATACCTGGCAAGGTTGAGATATTTTCTGTTTTTTTCTGTTAAACTCTCAGTGGTAAGATTGAGCACTGTCAGAGAATTGAACTCCTGGCGAATGCTCGTCTAATTCTTTAGAGTTTTTTGAATTGTAATAAAAATGTGTTTCCTTAGATCCAAAATACTAGTAGACTATCTCCAACAAAATTTGCTCTTCCCAGTATTACTAATGTTACTAATACCACTACTAATTCTTCTTCTTCTTCTTCTTCTTCTTCTTCTTCTTATTATTATTATTATTATTATTATTATTATTATTATTATTATTATTATTATTTCTTAAAAAATGAAGTTTAAAAAATATATCCATCAAATTTGTATCAAAAACACATCGCGAACGCTACAAAAAAATCTGTTTTGTCGGGTGCAGCGAGCGTACTTTGAAAAGTACTGACTGAAAAGTACTGATAGCTTGAAAACGATCAGACTTCATCAGACGGATGGTGACTTCAACGGCAGTATCGTCCCTGTAACTAAAGACATGCACTCAACACCGGTGTCATGATGCGTTCATATAATAATAAATTATTTAATCATTATTGTAATAATTATTAATTATTGTTTCATTTCCATATTCAAAACAGATGCCTAGTGATCATCACTGAAGATTCAGTGACAGTAACCTCAAGTATTCGAAATACTTTACACTATTCTTGCAGACCCCAGCAACCTAGTTTGTGCAATCCTTTCTCGCGTGTGCGACTAAGCCAATCTCGATCCCAATATTTTTAGTGCCTGCTATTATGAAGTATTTCTTCCCGTTTTTCTTCCCGTTTTTCTTCCCATTCTTCTTCCCATTCTTCTTCTTGTTCGTCTGTCTTGTGCTCATTCGTCTCTCTTCCTCTTCGACTTGTTGCTCTCTACTTTCTCTCTTCCTCTTCCTCCGCCTCCTCTTTCTCTTTCTCCGCCTCCTCTTGAGAGAAGACAGAAAGATTGAGTATAAAATGGTAAGGTGACGTGAAAGAAATGAAACAAGTTTCTTTCACTGACAATAGCCTAAAGATAGACACTTACATGCATTTATAACAGTGGAAATGAGAATAGGCAAAAGAAAATTACCTTTCTCTTTCTCCGCCTCCTCTTTCTCCGCCTTCTCATTCTCTTTCTCCGCCTCCTCATTCTCTTTCTCCGCCTCCTCTTTCGCTTTCTCCCCTTCCTCCTCCTGCTGCTCATCCTCTCCTTTTTTCTTTATTTTTATTGCTATTATACGTTCCACTGAGACTTCTTTTATTTTAAAAAATGTCTTCACTCTCATATACAAAAGTTTTAAAGACTAAAACTCACCATATTTTCTTACTCATGCAGTGTCTATTTACGAGTGAAAACTTAGAAAATAAACGTAAATCCCCATCCGAAAAGACTAACCTGTCTACTTGACTCGATGTGTTTAGACGAGAGAAGAGAGAAAGATTGAGTATAAAATGGTAAGGTGACGTGAAAAAAATAAAACCAGTTTCTTTCACTGACAATAGCCTAAAGATAGACACTTACATGCATTTATAACAGTGGACAAATTAGTTTGGAGAAAAAAATCAATAAATTAAGGAGGAAAAAACATGCGTGATGTAAAAGGAGAACAATATATTACGTTTACTTCGCTTATAGCTTCAAGACAGAGTATCAGACCATCGTCCTTAAGATTCTAAGCTATATTCAGCATACTGAATTGTCTCATTCACACGAATTTTCCGAAGTTGCATAATACCTAAAGGTATACCTCAATAATAGATCCATTCTTTTGATATAGTACGAAAAACAAAAAAGAAATTAATAATATAAAGAACAAAATATATAGGAAAAATACAGTCTTCAACAAAGGAGGAGAAGAAAAACTTTGTGAGTAATGAATTAACGTGATGTATAATGAATTTAGAATCTTCGGGATACAGTCTCCGAGAAGCAACTAAAAAAGACATTATAAATGAGCAAGCGGACATGTTCTGTTTAAAAAAGTGCAGAGCTTTCGAATTTTTCTGTAATGCATACTGTCTGTTTTACTAAATAGAACTTCTGATTAAATAACTTTTTTCAACGCACGATGTCAGATAGAGTCCCCCTTTGAAGAAACCGGTCCACAGCCTAACCACACGAGGTGGTTTTGCTATGGGTTCTGTAGTGATTAATTTCTGTGTAGAGTTTCTTTCCCCACGTCGAAATGCTTTTGTCGTTGTCGTTTTACACTATTTTCAAACCAAGGCTGGAGAACAGCCTACCTTGCTATTTTCCCAAATTACGAATTAATTAATAAAATCTTAAATGTAGCCAATAGTTAAAATGAAGATAAAAAAAATAATGCCGTTTCATTCCAAGACATAAGCAATCATGGTAATCCAAGCATTTATCTTCATTCTTAAGGAATTGGCATGACTACTTGAGTTTTGACCCTTCAAACGACCCACAGTACAAACGGAAAGGTAAAAGTACTCAACATACACACAGATTTGACATGTTCTATTTTAATTCTATCCTGGCTTTGAATTGAAATAAGTTTCCACGCACAACAAACAAATTTTTATTTTGTTTATGGCCCCATTTCTTTTTTCTGAACACTTTTTGATTTGTTTTAAACTGCTTTTTATAGTGTAGGTTTCTTCCTCTTCTTTAATGACATTCCTTTCAGATGTGTCAGTGAGGACAGCTGATCTTCTATTTTATCTGCTCTGCAGTGGATGGGGAAAGGGCAAAACGTTTCAGCAGAAAACGCTTCAACTGATGATTGCTTCTTGGTGAAAAGTACAGTGATTTGACCAAACTATATTTGGCCTTAACAGCTCTGTAAGGTTTATTTGACCCAAGACTTTGAGGTCCCAATGAAATGCTTTGTCTAGATTGATTTGATGTAACGAAGTTTGTTTTATTTAAAGCCGAAACGTTATGGATTGCAAAAGTTATTTTTGTGAATGAATATTGCATTAAACATTCAGAGCAACAACGATTTTTTTCAGCTGCAAGTCCTATTTAACAATTAGCTGGGATCAAGAGAGGGATTTATGTAACGAACTTGACTGAAATTCGAACACGGCTCTCTGATTTCGATTCGATATCCAAACTCCCTATTAAAGAAATTACAAAAACTATTAGATCAGTGTGCTTACCTTTTAAGCGGGATGGATCACTCAATTGTCCAATCATATATTTTTGTGCTTCTCGATTGTGGTATATGTGGATCGTCTAGGTTGACTGACTGACGCTCTGGCCTGTTACATGGTGGATAGAGCAAGATCAGTACCAGCGAACATGTTAGAATTGCAAGGATCAATTCCAGATGCTACGAAAAACTTTCTGATATTTCCAGGAAATCAACTTGTGGCCAGCAGTTATTAACAATTGAATGAAGGTCATATATTGCAATTGAATTGTCAGGCTTATTTGTCATACATGTTTATTTGGATGAATATTTTTTTTCACTGACCAATGATAGTTCCGTCAAAGGGCTGCAGCTTATGGAAAAAAATGAAATGTGAATAGGCAGAAGGAAATTAACTTTGCAATACCAAGCATTTGCTAAGGTGGTTCAAATACGAACTGTTTTTTTTTCGTTTTGTTCAACGTACAGGCGTTTCACAATTCTTTAAGCGTTTTCAAAATAGTTAATTGTCATCCAGTCAGAACAAACAGGTTTCAGCACAGGAAAAGATAATGTACGTAATGATTTTAGGGAGCTTTTATCGGACGGTATCTCTCGACTTTTCCAGTTTTTCAACCGCTTGTTGAATCGGTAACACTTCAAATTTAAACACTTCGCACGCCTAGAGAAGATCATACCTGAAGCTGAACGCCTATTACGTGATTTTTCACAATATTTAGTATCTATATCTTTGAGATAATTCAATCCGTTACACAATATTAATCGAATAAT
>OZ038492.1:75995001-76012501 GCA_964036315.1 Acanthosepion esculentum | reverse complement strand
TATATATATATATATATATATATATATTTTAAATAAAAACAGATTACTTTAAGGTTCCATATAATAAATTATTTCACCACAGCCCTTTTAAAGGACAGTGGATCATCAGATTTATTTCCAGATATATATATATATATATATATATATATATATATATATATATATATTGTCCGGAGTGGTGTCTTCATTTTTCTTGCCATATTCACGACGTTTCGGTCATTTTACGCTCTGGCCTTCTTCAGATGATTCTATTTTTGAACTGAACCCTTTCTTTTGTCTACTTGAGTAAATTGTTCTAGTTCCACGCCTCTTCCGGATTTCTCATTTATCTATCTTTTAACTACAAGTTATTGTTCACCACGGTAGCAGCCAGATAATGGACTCACAGACATTTGGGTTAAGTTACTGGATACAACCAACGCTTTTATCCACTGTGTCCTAAATCACATCAGTGTATGCATTTTTGCTACTTATAAACTTAATCTCTCAATATACATTTTTACCGGGGCTTATATTGTTGTTGTTATCGATTTTTCTCTAGCTCTCCGTATTACTGGTTCCCATATTTTTTTAAATAAATAGTTTAGCAAATTTATTTTTTTAGAGGAAGTCTATCTCTGCTCTGACTTCCTGAGGTTTACCTTAGGGATCAGATACAAGACATAATAAACATTCGAATTTGATTGGCTGAGCTTGTGTGGGAATGATAAAGAAATTTGGTGGGGGGGAGTTGTTTCTTAATCATCAAGCAATGTAGACGCGTTCTATTTTGTGTTTGAAACGGCTCTCCAGTGAGGGCGGGAACAACCCCCACCGGATAGTTAGTACATGTCGACATAAATAAAGTTAAAACTCTCCGTGTTGACGTCATTCATTGTTCACCAAATCATTTAAGGATTTGCCGGTCAAGAGAAGACAAGATGAGACCACCCACACCAGGGAGCTATGCAAAAATTGTATTCATTTCTATGCTTGGCCGGCTTAGAAGATTTTTGTGGCATAACATATCTGCTGATTCCTTAAGTTTTCGTATTATCTAGTGACGTTCTCTGTCTGTTATTTCAACCTCATCCCATAGTGGGCGGTGATATCCCTTTTCCCTCCTTATGTGATCAGCTACGCCTGATTTTTCTACTTCCTCTCGTGTTATGGATTTACGATGTTCTAGCAGTCTTACTTTAAGGAGACTGCCTGTTTCTCTTTTATATTTCCTAGCACAGCTGCACGGGATTGCGTACACACAGTCCTTAGTCATGTTCTCCTCTATGGGGGTCTTACTGGGAAGAGGTGTCTGCGAAGTGTTGAATCACATTTGAATGTCGTCCTGGTGTTATAGGGGCCACAAATCAGATACTAATTCGATGCAGTCAAGACCAGCCGAGTCAACCAAGTAAACAGAGTGAAAGATCAGAAGGTAACGCACAAGGTCCATCACCAACCATTGAAGATAGTGATCAGCATCAGTCAACGCCAGCTGAGTGGCTCTAAGGCGTCAGTATTGAACAAGGGTCTCAACTTCGTCACAGAAATCAGATACCATACTTAGACAATAATTCTCGAATCCAGGAAATAGCTTTAGGATTGGTCAGATCAGCTAAGATGGAAAGTGAGACAGATACTGGAGAAAACGAAGCCGTCCAAATCAAACATCTCGAAACTGCAGAGACTGGCAATCAGAACCCTACAGAGAAATGAAAACATCATCCTACTACCAGCTGACAAAGGCAATTCGACTGTAGTGATGGACAAATTGGAATATACAGAAAAACCGTTAGACATCATTAGAAACGGTAGCTACAATAAAGAAAGATCCCACAATGAAAACACAAGGAAAACTCTCTCAGATCATAATCAAGAACAAGGATCACTTCCCACCTAAGACATAGAGGCAGTTGTCGCAGCGTTACACCGAGCTACTTTACATATACGGTCTCCCCAAAATTCACAAAAACGATCTTCCGCTCAGGACAGTTGTTAGCTGAGTCGCTTCCTTGTAGATATAATTGACCCATTAAAAGAAAAGTTACCATCGTATGTCCGGAAATCCGCCCACTTCGTGGAAATAATCAATGATGCTTCCTACATAGCAATATTCTATAAGTTTTTTTTAAATTAAGAAGTACATCATCGGATAATTCTTTTTGTTGATGAACAAATATGTTTAGAAGTTATGTGCAGAATCGTTTCTTTTTCAATTCGTTTCTTTTGTTTCAATTCGTTTCTTTTTCAATTCGTTTCTTTTGTTTCAATTCGTTTCTTTTTTTCAATTCGTTTCCTTTTTAAATGTGCTTCTTTTTTAAATGTGCTTCTTTTCTAATTTTTTCCCTATTTATGGATAGGAAAAATAAGACTTGTGCGTTTAAATCTGATAGGCTCTTATAATCAATAAACATGAGGAAATTTAAGTCAATACTAAACACTTCAAATGTTTCTAGATTTACTGAGTTATTGATACTAAATTATGAGGATGCTGATTTTTGTTTTATTTACAACAAATAAAGATAACATCAAAAGCTGTCAGGAATTTGAGGTTATATATCTTGTTTTCTAACCTACCCATACCTACACGATGTACAAAATTGCCAATCTTTCAATATTCTGTCAAAATACATTCCATTACGTACTTGAAATTACAAAAATCCCCACCAGATACAAATGCAACCAGCGTCTTGTGTTTACTTTCTGAAATTCCTTAGAAATTGCATGCTAATATGCTATATTATCAATGCAATATTCTGGTTCATCTAATAATATACAAAGCCTTAAATGCTATACTTTTTCTAGTGTTAGTTATGAATATCGTTTCATTCGTTAAATATCAAGTTGTCTGTGCGGAGAGACGACAAATTCGCAGTAAAAAAGTCATGAAGACTTTTACTTAAATATAAAGGGATATGACGTCCATATTTTAAAATTTAATATTTAATAGATTATTTTCATAAAAAGAGAAAGCTACAAACTTTGGAATCAAATAATTTTTTTTAACAGAAATGCGTAACAAATTCCACACTTTTCAGCCCGTACTTAAACAAAACATACACTATTCATTTGTGTGCTTTTATGTCAGGTTAAATTCAAAGTTTAAAAATATTTTTAAAATCCGAAGAAAATTAGTTCAAAGGAAAACGCATACAATAATTAAATATATATTATATATATTTAATTATCTAACATCATTAAATTCCGGCTAGAACTTCAAAAAAAGATCTTAAAAATTTCTATATTGTTTTTCGACTTTTCTTCTTCGGGTCCAAACAAAAACGATTAGCTTTTGATTTTAACGATCTATTTGTTAGATTCAATATGTCTATTTTAATATCTAAATCGCACATGGGTGGATTTTTGTATTCATTAAGGCATTTGCAGCCTTTCTTCACGGCTTTATTTTACGACGCCTGCACTCCATCTTATTTAAACTTCTTGTTGCACCGGCTATCTCTTTCCTTATTACTTTCTTTGTTATTTCCATTGGCCAATTATTTATAAATCTGCATTTCCGCACCTGAACACTAATGCTGTCTTCATTTTCTGTAGCTAGTTCTCATTTCAAATAAAATACCACCAGCTCATTTAGCAGCAAGTGCTGGTTGCTAATAAGCAAGTCGAAACTGACTTTCAATTATAAAACAAGAAAGAAAAAAAGCGGTTTCAATAGAGCAGGTAGGCATAATTATGTTATCAAATAAACTTTCTTGATAATGATATCAGCTCAGTCGATGTAATTATTACTGTGGTTAACTTCAGATTATTTATTCTCGTTTTTCTAATGAGCTTCTCTTCAAACACTGTATCATCTAATAATAAGTTCTCTAGCGAATATGCAATGTTCAGACATTATGAATGACATTATTAGAATTCCTCAACTAACAACACACATACTGATTTTTATATACACATTCCATCCAATTTATACACACTCACGTATATATATATATATATATATATATACACACACACGCATATATATATATATATATATATATATATATATATATATATATATATATATATATACGTTAACTCAACCAATTATAAACAAAATCACTTAAAATTTAAGAATACGAAATTTAAAATGCATTTAAATTCCCCAAAAGATATAACGTCAGATTCACCTGATATCGCAATCGTTTAAAATTAAATAAAGTATAGTTTCACGTTCCTATTGAAATCGAGTACATTCAAAAATTGACAATAACTAATTTGTCATATATAAAATGGAAGTACAATGTCATCATTAAAGATGTTTCGACGTGAAAAAACACTGTAAATCAACGTGATTTGTCATCTCCAGAATATCTACACGTTTCCAAGCCTAAACGTCTTCCGAGGCCAATTTGTGTTTCTTCAATGCCCACATAGAAACATTTTATTTATACAGACCTTTACTGATTGATTGATTCATTTTCTACGCTTTATCAACCGTTTGCAAGTTATTTCAAGCCAGAAAAATATTTTTACATTGTAAGACGTTTTGTTTGAAGATAATTGCTGGTACAAATCTCACTGAGACAATGGGCGAAAAGAGGAAGATTGATACCTTTCATAAGGGTATTTGCGCGTAAATGAATATAAAGAACACAACGGGAATTGGAACTCGGCTCTTCCGAGCTATTATCCTGGGACGAGAAGAGGAAGATTCATACCTTTCCTAAGGGTATTTGCGCGTAAGTGAATATAAAGAACACAACGGGAATTGGAACTCGGCTCTTCCAAGCTATTATCCTGGGACGAGAAGAGGAAGATTCATACCTTTCATAAGGGTATTTGCGCGTAAGTGAATATAAAGAACACAACAGGAATTGGAACTCGGCTCTTCCGAGCTATTATCCTGGGACGAGAAGAGGAAGATTCATACCTTTACATAAGGGTATTTGCGCGTAAATGAATATAAAGAACACAACGGGAATTGGAAATCGGCTCTTCTGAGCTATTATGCATTACACCACCTATATAACTGAGCTTACAGCACCTGGTATTACCAAACGGTCACTCATCGAGGTAGTGACCAGGCTCGACGCTGCTTAACTTCGGTGATCATATGTTTATACTGCAATTATGCTGAGCGGACCTTGATAGTAGTTCATGCGCTTGCTTCGCTAGAGTTACATACAGTTTAAAATTCACTGTTGTCTCATACAGCTGGCGAGTCCAGTGGGCTCTACGATTTAGCTGATATTTGAGGGAAGAATGGATGAATCTAACCCTTCCCAGTGGGTATTTGAGCTAAAGTGAATATAACGATCTCGACCGAAAATCGAACTCGGCTCGCTGAGTCCTCGTTCGGTGCATTTACACCACCTGTACATCAGTACAATGTCATCGCGGGACACTAATTCTTGACAATTTACTGAAGTCAGTCGAAAGATAAAACAACGTAATAGGGAGAGATAAACAGCGTAAAATTCTTTTAAAATTCTTAAATATGGAATTTAATTCATCAAATTCAGAAACCTAATATCTAATAATAGGTACAATTTTATTTAACGAAGCATGTTTGAACGAACATTTGCTGTCTAAATACACTCAATGTAAATTATATAATGTGTGTACTTTCAAAGTGCTCCCTATCATCATTCGTTGAAAGTAGAGAGCAAATTGTATTACCGATTCGAAGTGAAGTTAATGTCACCACACCACCATTATTTGCACAGCAATATCTCTTACATTATTGTATAAACATTTTAGGAAATGGAAGTTATCGATTATACAGAACATACATTTAGTTGTTTATTTTGCTAACAACCATACATTTTATTTCATGGTTCAGGCTTATTTCTTTATTGTTCTTTCTAATTGTTCATAAATTCCATGTATATTTGCACTTTGCAGTGTCAGTTTAGTCGATGTTTACTGTTTAACCCTAGAACACTAACCATCAATTAAAGTTACACCACTACTAACCATGAGTATATTATACCCGATTTTGAAAATATCAAAAAAATATTAAATATAAATCTTTATTTGAAATATTTTACATGCAGGTACTTCGAACTTTGTACTTTGAGTTAACATTAATAGGAACTGAAAAACATTATTTAGGTAAGAATATCAGGTACTGAAAATTGTAATTAAAAATAGGAAAATTTGCGCTGGGTACTATATATCCATGGTTAGTGTTCTAGAGTTAAATTCCGTTCCTAAACACTTCTAAAGTTATTTTCTAATAGATAAACTATAAGAAAATTTTTGTGTCGTAAAAATTTAAAAAAAAAAATTATTTTAGAATTTATGAATATAAAAAGCTTTGAAACATGCAAATAGATATATTTACATTTGTTACACATTTTAAGGCCATGTGTCTTCAGTATGTAGACAATTGACGCTGCACATTCCTTTATTACCTGTGAATTGCTACCGCATTGGTTTCTACAGTATAATATGTTACCGTTTACTCCGATATCCAGTGTAAAATATGTGTGTTTATGCGCATATGTCTCTATCTGCGTACCTGTGATGTTCCCTCATTTTTGTGGTAAGCGGGCTTGCGTGGTCTAACGACTCTTGAGAGCAATGCTATCGAGAGTTCTAAACTCCTAATAGGGCTACCCTTGAGGACAAGGTCAAAGACAAAGACTAAGCGCTATCAACTCCAAAGACCCCAACCTTTGAACAAGCGAGTGACGGCTACAATAGAACTCAACGGTTGAACCAGCGTATGAAGGGGGTTACGCATGACGCACTTGCTACTGAAGACGTCAGTCGAAATTAAAACAGTCAGTGGCAGCCCGTTGCAGTTTCAAAACTGGATTCTGCACGTCTCATTCCATATGTGCCACAGAGGAAGGTCATCCAATCAAGTGTGTGGGTCACTTCGTGTCAAGTTGAGGTCCACCCTAAACAAATGTACACTGATTATCTTTCCCCTCCAATCAAATCTTGCAAAGCCAAGCAGTGATAGGCAATAGATCACGGGTTAAGGTTTCGGGGAAACTAGACGCTTGTAGTCTTGAGCCTGCACGTTGGAGGTGAATTTAGTCATCAACGCCATCATCTTAAAAGAAGCGATCAGCAATGAAAACAAATTAAATTCTTGGATATGAGATAAAGCCGTCGACGAAGTCTATGCAATCTTGGGAAACAGTGATTGCTCGTTGCTGTCTCAAAGATGTTGAATTCAGCATTGTCCTCCTCCTGAGTTGGTTGCCAATGAAGGCTAGAAAATCCAATATACCCTACCACTTAACACATAACTAGGAACGAAGAGATGCAATCAGTCCTCTCCTAAAGGAATTTCCGTCAAAGTGTACTCAATAGGTGACGCTGGAACTTGAACTCTGCTCACCGAATTCACTTTCCATGTCGATAACCATACGCCATCCGCACATCATAAGTGTTATATTTAGTTTTACTTTTATTCTAAAGGCCTTTCTACGCATATAATCTTCCCTGCTCATCATTGTTTAAAGTATTTTCTATTCACCTGATTTTTTTCCGTCTTATTTCGTTCACTTGTACAACTTCTATAATTAAGAATCTCTTTCGTATTCTCATATAAACATTACATTTGGAGAATTTTCTGTTGCATGCGTTTTCGAATTGCTTTCTGCTTATTCATTGTTCTTCAATTTCCCCCAACCATCTGGATACAATCGGATGATTATGGCAAACGTTAATCCTCCAAGACGAGATTCAACGATTACCTGCCATTCTTTTCGCCCGTAAGGAATTCAAAGAGAATATTTTCCAGAACTGAATTAAAAGGCAAAACTTACAATAAAATAATTTCACTACAAAGAACGAATATTAAACCCTAATTCAATAAGGAATTCAGTTCTTATCAGGTTATATTTTAAGTTATCATTTTGTTTTACTCTTATCAGGTTATATTATTTATTTCTTATCGCCTTCTTTAAGCTTTTATCGGATTATATTGTTTATTTCCTGTCACTTAATGTCTTTCTTAGTTATAAGATTTTTTTTTTATTCTTATCGGGTTATTTTTTATCAGTTACTATTTTTCCTGTTCGTAGCATGTTATACATTTTAGCTATATCACGTTATATTTTTTGGTTATTTTAATAATTATCAGTTTATATTATTTAATATTCAACAGTTGATACTATTTTTAATTCTTATATGGTTATATTTTTATTTCCTACCAGATTATTTTGATAGTTCTTACCCGATTTTTTTGTTCTAAGTGAAATATTTAGTCTCTATTAGATTATACAGGTATATATTTTAGTTCTTATGAGATTAGATTTTTCGTTCTTACGAAGCTAAATATTTAGTTCTCATTCGATTGTATATAATATATGTAAACACACACAACACACACACACACACACACACACACACATATATATATATATATATATATATATTGTTCTTTTGGGGTCATTTTTATATAATACCCTTTTAGTTTCTTACATTAAATTTTGGTAGTCCTTCTCAAATTATTTTTTAAATAGTGATTTATTGTAATTAAAATTTTCCCATTTTTTTAAAAAATTTTTCATGAGGTTTTATTTCGGGGCTCCTACCAGTCTTTTGGTTCTTATACGTTAATATTTCCTATTAAATAATTACTTAATTTTTTCACTTCATAGATTATATATTTTAAAAGTCATCAGCTTATGTCTTTTAGTTCTTATCATGTAACATCTTTTTAGCACCTTATCAGGCAACATCTTTTTAGTTCTTAGCAGGCAACATCTTTTTTTGCTCTTAGCAAGTAACATCTTTTTTGCTCTTAGCAGTTAACATCTTTTTTGCTTTTAACAGGTAACATCTTTTTTGCTCTTAGCAGGTAACATCTTTTTTTTGCTCTTTTCAGGTAACATCTTTTTTTGTTCTTTTCAGGTAACATCTTTTTTTGCTCTTTGCAAGTAACATCTTTTTTCTCATTGCAGGTAACATCTTTTTTGCTCTTAGCAGGTAACATCTTTTTTTTGCTCTTTTCAGGTAACATCTTTTTTTGCTCTTTGCAGGTAACATCCTTTTTTCTCTTTGCAGGTAACATCTTTTTTGCTCTTTGCAGGTAACATCTTTTTTGCTCTTAGCAGTTAACATCTTTTTTGCTCTTAGCAGTTAACATCTTTTTTGCTCTTAGCAGGTAACATCTTTTTTGCTCTTAGCAGGTTACATCTTTTCTTTCAGGATATAATTGTACCATTCATCTTTTAGCAACAATAATTCAAAGTAAGAAAACCCGAACACTTTTTGTATACGCCAAATAAAATATCTGGACACTCATTACACAAATCTATTCAAAATACTTATGAGAAAAACTGTATACATCTTATTTATTCCTTATCTTATCATTCTGTCGGATTCCGATCCATATTTGATCTACATTTTACCCCAAACTCAGAATTTTACTAAAAAGTACTATGTCTTTCGCCAACACCACATAACAACCAGATAATAAATAATACTCGTTTTGTCGTTTCCACATATTTTTGTTTCTCCTTTTTAAGAGTATTTTTTATATAAAACTGTTAGGAGATTTATAATCATTTATTCAGTTATAACTTCCCTACAATTTTTATCTCCAATCTATGATCAGAAGCCATGCCATATCTTTGTTGCTTTCTGTTTATCACAATCCCTTACCGGTCCATGGTAACCTATTAAATATATGCATTCTGTTTTCACAAATAATGTTAAGCCCTTCCTCGCCACTTAGTTTGGGAAAAATGTTTCATTTTCAGACGAATGTTTTTATTTGTTCTTAATATAGTAACTAAGAAACTGATGTACCCTGAAGTACTCGAGCGGTAGCTAGCACCTCTACCAGATGTATGAGTTTACAGTTTGTCATATACGAAGAAAATTAGTTACTACTGACACCGAGGTTCGATCGTGACACTCTGGACATATGTTTTCTGCCAGGTGTATATATAACGGTGTCAGGCTGATAACTGGTGTTGATTATTGAGTGGTTATTGAGTGGAACTATCCAGTTGAATTAGTGTGGATTATTGTGCGTCGATAAATTGGGTTTTGATTTAGAATTTACCGGACATGAAGCCGAGCCGCGCTACTAACAAGGTATTCACTGAAATGGTTAATTTTCTTTGGTTGACTCTTAATTTTTTGTTCTTGTTAAGTATTTATTTGAGGTTGTAATTAAATACTGTTTTATTTAACAGTGAAGTTTTAGAGTTATACTTAATCATTAACGGCCATGTACTTAACAAAAGAATTGGACACTGCGTTTCAAGGGCATAAAAAATCAATATCGGCGTATAAACACGTCTGTAGCTGTTTTTTTAAAGTTCTTTTGGATATGTTTATTCATATCTGTGTGAAAAGACACTTTCGGTAAAAACGTATATACACGTCTACACCGGGGTGGGTTTTTAGTGATAATTAACATGTATAATTCTTCTATTTCCTTCATATTGACAATGTTCTACAGAGTAGATTAGCATTTCTACACAGTTGTCTGTAATTTCTTATGAACAAGATCCACCAGGTATCTTGTTAGTGATCTTGTCCCTATCGTTTTATATCGTAGTCAGGGCTCCAATTATTATAGGTATTCGTATATATTAAACGCGGCATCTTTCGCATTTTTTTTTACTTCAAGTCTAGGATAATACCCAATTAAATGACAGTATAAGCAGAAAGCCAAAGGTTGACAATGATAACAAGTGTGGGAGCATCATGGCCACTTGTCGAGAGTTCCATCATTATTATTAAGATTGTAGGATAAGGTATGCATGGTGACTTGGAAGTTACATCGAAATACTTAAGAACACCTTCAGAGACAATTTGAAGCCTTCAATTGCAAGGTAATGCGCAGCTTTTACCAAAGCCTGTCACTATATCCCGCACATTTGGCAGTGACACCTTTCCTTGATATACACTTATTAGACTGGATATTATTATAAATATATTTGGTTTCATATATTTGTTCACCAGCATCACTTTGGTGGCGTGCTCTTATCTCACTCATAAAAATAATGAATTGCTATCTTTACAGATGACCTACTTATTACACAAGGAAAATATTATTTTTTTAATTTTTTTTTATTTGAGGCAGTAATACCTATTTTGTTACAACTATAATAAACACCGGTAATATATATATGCACGGTGGAGAAGGGGATAGCGGCTCGGATTGAGGAATCAGAGTTCGAATTCCGGTGGAATCCATTACATTCACTTACGTGCTTATACACTTGGGAAAGGTTTTAATCCTCTTCTTCTCCCTGTAGCTATGGGTAAATAGCAGGACAGACTGGGTTCTATGTCAACTGGGAGAAGGACAACTCTGAATTTAAAACATGCGGAGGGTCTTTCATCAAATGTTATTATCTAGTGGATATTCTTATTTTAAATAGGCGCATTCGAGAAATCTTAATGAAAATGTGCTCAAACCGGGCGGAAGAGCATATTTTCTTTATGTTGAAACTTGACTAATGCATGGAATAATAATGCAAACACAAAATGTAGTTAGAATAAAATGTATTGAAACAAGAAAGTGTACACAATATTTACATATAGTCTTTTGTATATTTCTGGGAAGACCGTTCCTGGAGAATGTGTTGACTAAGTCGCAGTCGGGCAGAGTCTCTAGTTGGATCTCTTGATTTGCCTCCCTATCTTCCGGTACCAACCCTATTTATATCGTCGGTACTCCGCTATGCAAATTAGGTGGATCCTACCACAACACTTTATTAAGTTTTCTCGAATGAGCAAGTCGATAGACGTTAACACACATTGTTTAAAAATAAAAACTGGACGTCTATTTCAAATACGAGTGTTCACTATAAAACATTTGAATTCATAAAAAATAATGTGTGAATATATTCTTTGAAATTCTAAGATCATTCTAAAATTCTTTTTCTTTTTAATATCTGTGAATTGCCATGAATCTATTGGAAAGATAGTAGATTGATCTCCCGTTGCCTACTCCTCTGTTTTGAAGCAGTCCTTCTCAAAGACTGGCCGCCACCCAAGGCAAGATAGTCCAGTTCATCAGGCTGCTACAACCTCTTTCTCACAGAAGAAACGCTACAATCCTTCGCTGCTCTATCGCTATTTCGATGGAAAATGCTCTGATGAAATACATTGCTTAGTTCCACAAACCTTAACCCCCACAGCTAACACCCGCCATGCTACGCACATTTTAGCAAACCATCTTCCCATTCTCTTCGCATTAGTGAGATGTAACTTTTACTCGTACTCCCAAGAGGATGCTTCTACGATCACGACAAACTTAACCTATTCAAGTTAATCGTTATTGTTCCCACATATCCGAAAAAAATGGGCACCTCCGTATGAGGTAATGGTTAGCAAGCTTGTCTCGCTAGAACAATTACGATTGAGTAGTGAGATCGATCGTCACTGGGTGCCGCATACTTTCGTTGTGTGCCACATCTAAGCTACGCTTAGAAAATGACTATATCCGTATAAACTGTACCTCATACACTGTAAAACTCTGCCTTGAGTGGCTCTGGTTTTGTACATGGAGAACAAACTAGACAGTAACTTAGACTCTGTATGCCTATTCCAGGTGTCGCTCCAATATAAACAAACATTTATCTATAAAGTATAAGAATATATTAATACTGCCACTACAAACTTTGGGAACATCTATTTTGCGCTCGTTATTAATCGAAAGTAAAAATAATTGTCAGGTTAATGATCACATTTTATAATTTAGAACCATTAACGTAACTTTATGGCTGAGAAGTCATCATCGTGTCGAATTTAATTTCTCGCTTCATCTGTTGCGTTTACTTTCGCACTAATACACTTGGGGACGGCATCTACCTATTTCTCGTCTCCTTGTTTATAGGTTAAATAGTAGACTAGACAGGGATTTCTATCCTTGGTTGACACTATAAATTTTATTATGAATTAAAAATCGTTGAGAAAGCATTATTTTTACTGAGAATCAAGACAGTTTGCAGATAGCAAATAAAACAAATCTTTGGAGAACCATGACCGCCCAAATCCTAACGTAGCATGAAATATTAACGTTTTTCTGAGCGACCAGACGCCAGGTTCGTTCTCAAGGTAAAGTCTCTTCCAGTCAAACGCTTGTGGCTGACAAAATCAATCTTTGGTCAGATCTAAATAAAACGATGAGCACATTGTATTCTGTTGCAACCTTCTGCTGTAGATGATCGAAGTATAAGTGACTGCAGTTGAAGTGGAGGGTGAACCGTCTAACGGGTCATTCTTGCTTTCACGTAGCGCACTAGTGGTCTCTCGTCTTTCTCTGCTTTGCTCTCTGTGTCTTTTTTTCTAGGAACCACTGTCATATGGTGAACATCTTTCTTTTTCTTGTCAGCTTTAATTTTTTTTTTTTAAAGTCATTCATCAAGAACTCTGTGTCTAGCTTTACTCATTGACCTCCTTCAGGATCGTTTGACCTAGACTTGGGAGGTCCACGCCATTAAGCTGAACTTCTTTTCCAAGACAGATTATAATCAAAGCTATTTCTGTGACGCGTTGCAGGTGGTTCGTTAACAAGATATCAGCTGACAGATCATATCGAGATATTTGCAATTGTATTTGAATTCCTTTTTATGGATCGCCAATTGATTAATGCGACTCGGCGATTCAGTTTTTGCTGCAGTAGAAATTCATATTTGAAGCATCAGTTGAAAGTATTAATCTCGTGATTTCCGATCGGACTTGATTATATGAAAAATGAAAAACTATTAACGTTCATATAAACCGCTATTAACTAAATGGATATATCTATATATATTAGGCGGTTACTAAATGATATAAAAGTTTAATTATGAATGAAATAAGATGTAGGCATTATTAATAATTCGTTTATTCAAATCTGTTTGTTTCAGGTTGAACAGCTGACATTTCTGTGGATCCTCTTCGTCCTGATTGTAATCAGTAATTGCCTCGTTTTGAGAGTTGTTCTACCAGCTCGTATGAGGGGTAGTTCAAGGATGAACTTTTTTGTGATGCATCTGGCCATTGCAGGTAAGTTTATTGCCATATTCTTCATATATTTCATTTTATTTGTTGTTGTTGTGGTTATTTTGATTTTAGCGGTATATCAACCCTCTATGGGTTATTTAATACCGAAATGTAAATATTTTATACATAATTTTATATTTTAAATTTTATTTTTAAATAATAATATTTGTAGTGATACAAGTCTTACTAATTAACATATACTATATTTTTTCCAAAGGTATCTTCGCGTAAGTGAATATAACGAACACAACTGTAATTGGAACTCGGCTCGCCGATTAATAATTCCGAATCAGTATCCATTACACTGTAGCGGACCATGCGGGGTGAAGATGTGAAGAGATATCAGAAGGTTAAACTTTCCTGCTGGTGGGTCCAGCTACATGAGAATGTCGTACATTAATTAAGTCCAAAAAAGACAAAGAAAACAAACAAGACCGATATACATGGGTAAACAAATATATATTAATAACAAAACAAGTTAAACAAAGACATGGACTGTTACATAGAGTTTGTATGGAGAAATTATGTGTATGTGTTGTAAGTGTTCGTACGTACGTGTATTGTTCTTAGCGCGTTTCCAGAATTTGGGAAACACTGTATCTGTGAGATGTCACATATTGGTGTAAGTGAAAAAGAGAGAGATTTTACCTCACCTCCGCGCGAGGTAGCGGCCCAAGGCCCAAGTCGAAAAAGAGAGATTTTACCTTGCCTCCGCGCGAGGTAGCGACCCAAGGCCTACGTCGAAGAGAGAGAGAGAGAGAGAGAGAGAGAAGGGTCAGCCAGTATTTATAGCCAGGGGTGAGAGACCCCTGTTGAAGGATTAAAGAACTGAGGAGGAGATAACTGCTAACACTATCCGCATATTCAAGCTTATAGTATTCATCCACCAAGGTGGTGACCCGGCTCGACGTTGCATAACTACGCTGATCGTACGAAAACCGGTGTTTGGACGTGATGCGGCTGTAATCCCTTGCTTTGTTAGTCATATATTTGATTGGTGAAAAAGTCCATTTGCTTATTGAGTCGAAAATGTATTTAACAAACCGATGCATTAAAACATTTACATATTTCAGTTTGTTCTGTTCAGATTTTGCTGGATATATCATGTTAAGCTAACGGCCAATAGATAATGGTATAAATTGTGCTGTGCCCTACATTAAGAGATAGAGGATTTTATTTTCACACTTATTTTACGTACAAAGAGGTTTTTCTTATAAAGAATTGCAAATGTCTGCTTGTAGAATAATATGGTTCCTATTTACATTATTCGAACTATTGTCTTCATCTTCGTCGCCATATTTATTACAACGTTTCGGCCGTTGTACACTTCGGCCTTCTTCAGGTGGTTGGAATGTCGAACTGAAACCTTTATTTCGCTCAAGGACACATGGCGCAGTGGATAAAGGCGTTGCTTAGATCCAGTGACAGGACCCAAAAAGTGTGAGTTCAATACCCGGTTAAGGCAGTGGAGAACTTGGAGAGGGAAATTAAGAGGAGATAACTGATAATTGCCATCCATTAAACATGTCACGTGGAACTAGAACAGTCTACCCCAGTGAGCGAAATAAAAGGTTCAGTTCGACATTCCAAACATCCTGAAGAAGACCGGAGCCTACAACGTCCGAAACGTTGTAATAAATATCGCGGCAAAAATGAGGATAATAGTCCGAATAATGTAAATAGTGTACATAATACCTGATCTCAGAAATATAGAAAAATATGGCTCCTGTTAAGACATGGTTGCTTAATTTTATTATCAGTTTTTTTTAGTCTTTCCAAAATAGTTTTTAGTAAAAAATTTTTTTTTTAAATGATTACATTACTGTTAGCGTTTTAAAAGTGAGGGGGAATCAGGGTTAGATCTCCCCTGATTGGGTCGATTTGGTGATGGGGAGTATGATGTTGAAAGACCCGAAACTCCCTGATGAACCAAGTCAAAACATCACTTACGACCCCCTCGGGCGCCTACTTAAAAGCGTATTTTTGAATTATGAATGAATGAATGAATGTTATATTATAACAATCCTTTCTATCGACGAAAGCTCAGAACATAATCATTTGTACATGTCATATGAGGCTTTCTTAATGGCGGGTTACGTTTCTTAAATACCCAAGTTGAAAAGTGGCATATTTGCAAGTTTCAGCATATCATTTCTATGCCTTAATTATCAATGTTGCTTTTTATTTTAAAATTATTCTATAAGTGTTTCGAGAGAAGAGATGTTCCTACATTGAATCCTGGGGAATTTGAACGGAAAAACTTGCACTGACTACGATAGTATTTCGTCATCAAATCTGTTCAATTCTCGATGAAAGCCACACTTTCTGAATATTTTTTAAGAAACTAAATACTTGAAGGCGGGGTTAATCACCATTTTTTCCCTCCAAAAAGTGTCCCTGTGCCTGACTTAATTTTATTACATAGATCTAGTAACCAGCATTTTGATTGTTTGGTGGCTCATGTAAATCCTAAATCAGGTTACAGTTCAATATAAGCAGTTTTTCCCCATTTGGAAAACGTGAGAAATCAATTCGCCAAACCGTATTCCATAACAATGTAAGAAAACAAAACATTAAGGATCAATGACGAGACAACTTCTACTGCTCTATCGTCAGCAATCACTTCTGACGTCCTAAAATAGGAGGCATTACTTTTGGAACGACCCGTATATAATCATTTTTCTTTTCTTTTCTTTTTTTAGCTTTTCTTCCTGGATATGACAATAAACTACATGCGGCCTCAAGGCATGATTAGAAGGTTTTGAGGAGCGTGGAACCACCTCTAAATTGCTGCTGTTCCCAGGATCATCCTGACCTGGGGTGGTAGCACCTGTTAGGGTCACAGTTATGGGCAAATAGAGAATCGCCAAACTTATAAAATTATAAAAATACGTTAATACATTATTTGAAAAGAAAGAGACAAGTTAACAAGTCTCCCGGGAAAATGAAGTTTCATCATTTAATGACCCATAAAGACTTGATATGCCGTTGAACAAACCAAACCAAGGTAAAAATAGCCGGTTAGCAATTTCTAAGAAAGAACTGGTATGTCGATTTCCCACCGCCTCCAGGTCAAGAATATTGATTTTTACGACAGCAATGTTCTCATAACTTGGGAAACTGATAGAGAGCCACCTTGAAGATTTGATGCAACTCCATACTAAGCAAAGCGTTGATACTGAGTAAAGTGCTGGAGATTTGGCGAAGTGTGATGTCAATCAGATACATACAATATGCACAAGCATGGACGGGAATATTCTTTTTAAAATAAGAATAACTAGTAGTCCCCTCGTGAAAATTGCACGTTTTTCTGTTTAAATTTTCTTGTGTATCACAATTCTTCCTCTCATGACGTAATAAGCGTCTAAAGAACTGAACGACTTGAAATTCACCGTGGAATTTCTAAATAGTTGAGCTTGGAAACTTTAACAAAATATTGAAATGACAATCATAAATATGAATTCAGCTCATTCTTCGACAAGGTGTAATTGTTAGCAATATTGTCTCGTAGCATCAATTACGACTGAGTAATGAGTTCGATCCTCACTGGTAACCCCACATTTTCGGCCTTTTCCCACATCTATGCTACGCTTAGAAA
>OZ038492.1:75975001-75980001 GCA_964036315.1 Acanthosepion esculentum | reverse complement strand
TTGTAAACAATAACGACATAACCATGTGATATTGTTATATAAATATTCAACTTGGATTTGCACAACACTTTATTGGAAGTTCGTATTGAGTTGATGAAGGATTCTGAGGCAAGCTCTGCTTACGGTGTTCATTTATTTTGGATAAGTTTGTGAGTTGTCACTGAAAACATTTGATGTTAGAGAAAGTGATTTTGCGAGATCATAAAAGTATACTCTCTCAAGGAGTTACTCGATCAACAGTGAAATAAGCATGAGTAATGGGTTACAGTTCTATTCACACTGACCCAGCATGTAAATTATTTACCTCTCTTGAAGGATGTTTTTATCAAAACAGAGTACCTGCCAATTCTGATAATTTCTACTACTATTCAGATTTGACCCCCCTCCCACAATATCTTTGAAAAGAAAGATCACAGGCGATGAAAAATAGACTGATTACAATGAAATGTATTAAAACTTAACTTGATTGGGTCTAAAAGAATAGACACACTTTTACAAATACTTTCTAAAAAGGACACATTAAAAAGATAAATCATTTATGAATAAGTCTTCAAAGCTGCATTAAGATTTGACAAATATCTGATTTTTTAAAGATTTTCCAAATCAATATTTTTATCACTGCGACAAAACAAAAAGAGAAACGTTTAAATTTCTCATAAAAATTTAATGTTTCGCTTTGACACTGAAAAATTAGACTTTTAATCAAATTTTCAGAATTCTGTAGAGAAGAAAAATGTAACTTTTACATGGAAATATTCATGTTATCTATCCTCTTAATAAGAACACAAGAACATTGATGAAAAACTTATTTTAATTATATTTTGGGAATCTTTGTGTCAGTTTTTTAGTGATTTTTGGAGGTACATACAAAATATTTGAATTGATCTATCTAAAAATAACAAGTTTTTGTACACACACAGACATATATATGACACACACATACATACACACACAGACATATATATATATATATATATATATATATATATATATATATATATATATATCGTTCAAGTTACATAAGGTATAGTATAGAAGAGTGCAGGATGTCATGCAGGTCAGATTTCTTTCTGCGTTCCCAGTCAAACGGTTCGGTTTGGTTTGAATATCAGCATTCGAATTTTTTTATTTTGCTTAGATTTAAACACCGACCATTGATCCGAGAACGATGCAAGCAACCACCAAGGCTACCAAGCCGGCACATATACATATGTATAGAGGGGCCTCCCCTTGTCACACAAATGGATTCACCCAAGGTATACATATACTACTACCAGTGAAGGAGTCGAGACGGAACGACAGAAGAGTAGGAGAGTTCAGTAGTAGTAGAGTAAGTCACACACAGAGACGGCGACAAGCGTCACAGTTAGCGAGCACATAGACTCAGTAAGGAGTCATACCGCGATACTTCAACACCAAGACTGTATATATATTAGTGCTACTAACCCGCATTCCTGGATCTACTAACCCGTATTACCATTTTTTATTATTACGTTAAAACATTTATTTTACTTATCCATTCCTGGCGTTTGTTATTCATTGATATCGGAATCATCTTTCTCTTCCTTCTATAAATTTAAAATGTTTCTTTTTATTTAACCTTTATCAGAAATGAAATATGGAAGAGAAATAACATTATGGTATTTTTTTTATTTTCGTATTTGGTTTTCATCGGCTAGCCATACCTCGTGAATCTGTCTTGTCAAGGATCATTCGTGTGTAAAATTCTTCTTTGTACATCATAATTCTAATTGGTCTCTGAGGGAATTGATTGATAAGGTGTGCGCGTAGTGAGCATTTTTATTTCTTTCTGGTAATGTCTGTTTTAATTTGGGGATGTTTTGTGTGATAGTAAAAGAATTTAGGTTACACCGGTTGCGGTTATAGGCAGACTGATCTTAGCTTCTTTAAGTACGGATTTTACAAAATTTGATAATAAAGTATGTTTAATGTGAGTTATTTGATGTGAAAATATTTAATGATTCCTTCTAAATATTTTAATATTAATATTATTTTCTTATTGGTCTTCCACTTGTGAAATCGAAGATAGGGGTTGTTATATTTTTGTCTGTTACAGGCAAGTTTAAAGGTTTGTCTCAACATGGGTCGCTCTCATGTTCGTAGATGCGGGCTTTTAGATTTCTGGATATTTCACCTATATACAGTACTGTGCAAAAAAGTCATTCAGCAATAATTTTTTTCAATTATTTTTAACTTTAATTACAAATAAGTGTCTTTATTTATTTTTTTCAATTAAAAATACACATATTATCAGTTAAGTTAAAAAATAATTCGGAACTATTATTTTAAAAGAAAACATAAAAAGTGACTATTTTTGAGTATTTAACAAGTTTTCTATTGTGCAAAAAAAGTGACTCATTAAAAGATGTCATTATTTTAAAACATCTTGTAATTTTATTCCTGTAATTGTATTTTAGAAAATTCTTTAAAAAATTTTGCGAAGTTCTAGAATTATTTTAAAGTACATAAAAGAAACCAAAAATATAATTAATTAGTGATTTGTTATGAAAAGCTATAAACATGCTGATGTGGCCCCGAAGTAGGGGCCACGGAAGGAAAACACGGGTTAGCGGTAAGAAAGGTATATTAAACAGAAAAGTTACAAAGAATAGTGTAAGAGTAAGCTGAGCTTACTATCCAGTGGTGTCTGATATTGGTATCGTACGCGGCTGCGCATTACTGGTGCTACCCCCATGATACTACCATTCATATAATAATATAGTACTGGGAGAGTCCATGATGTACGAAAGTATCGTTCTCACAACACCCCCACTTCCAAGAGTTTTACTCTTTTCTTTTTTTCTTTTCTCTTTTTTTTGTTGAAAGGAAAAAAAAGTAAAACTGTTAATACCTCTTCCTCTTGAGATTCACGTCGAGTGATTGAGTAAATTTTCTCTTTCTCCCCGAGCGTCGTATTTCCGGAGAGACTTGGGGCGTGTCAAGATCGAAATATTAGTATTTTTAGGAATGAGTCGCGATAAACTGACCGCATGACAAATATTTTTAGATTTTAGGAACTCGATCTTAAAATTGTAATTCAAAAGAATCGTTCCCCAACGAAGTAATCTAATCCCCGTATAGACCGGTAGGACTTTCTTGAAACCAAAAATTGTTATTAGAGGTTTATGGTCCGTTTGCAGTATGAACTGTCTTCCATGTAGGTATCGATGAAACTTAGTGACGGCGAATATTATCCCTAGATCCTCTTTCTCTATTTGGGAATATTGTTTCTCTGATGGTAGTAAAGATCTAGATGCGTGTGCTATGGCTTTTCGCGAACCATCTGGCAGTTTGTGTAGAATGCAAGCACAGATGCCGTATGGGCTTGCATCACTTGCGACTATGATGTCGAGATTAGGGTCGTAGTGGGTGAGAGAGAGATCCGAAGTAAGTGTTTTATTGATCTTCTCGAATGCGTCTTGGCATTCAGGGGTCCATACCCGTGCTTTATCCTTTTTTAAAAGATCGTTGAGAGGTCCTCTCAAATTCAGCATGTTCTTAATGAAACCTTGGTAGAAGTTAGCAAGTCCGAGAAAGCTTTGTAACGATTGAACGTTAACTGGGGCGGGCATGTTTCTGATTGCATTGGCTCTTTCTGGATCCGGCCGATGACCGTCTCTATTTATAATGTGACCTAGGTATTTGATCTCTGGTAAGAAAAGATCACACTTTGCTTCCTTAACCTTAAGCTCGTATTCTTGTAACTTCTTGAATACGTTTATTATATGGTTCCGGTGCTCTGCCGACGTTTTACTGGTCACCAGTATATCATCCAAATAGGCTGTTGCGTAGTCAAGGTCGCCCAGCATGGCGTCCATGACCTGCTGAAAAGTTGCAGGCGCAACCTTGACCCCAAAAGCCAGTCTATTATATTTTTAGAGATCTTTATGGGTGTTTATGCAGAGCAATTTAGAACTCTCTTCATCCACCTCTATCTGAAGTTATGCATCTGAAAGGTCTATTCAATTTGTTGAAGATTTCTTGAGGGCTTGGGAGGGGATAATGATGATCCTGCAAAGCATCGTTTACCCCTGTGGAAAAATCTGCGCATACTCGTATTTGGTTGGACTTTTTTTTGACATAGAACGTAGGTGCTTGCCCATTCGCTAAAATCTGTTTTTGATAGAACACCCGCATGTTCGTGTCTATCTAATTCTTTGTTGATCTGCTCTAGAGCAGCGAAAGGGACATTCCGTTTCTTTTTGAAAACTGGTTTTGCACCGTCCTTCACCCTGAAGTGAGCTTTAAATTTAGAACATTTCCCAAGGCCGCCAGAAAAAACCTGGGGAAATTGTTGTTTGAGTTCCTTTTTGAGATTTTCCGAATTGGACGTTGTACTTTTTATTTTTCGGCAAAAAGTGCTCATTGGGCAATCCCATAGATTGAATTTTTCTATCCAATCTGTTCCGAATAGGTTATCTGAATGTTCTAGTACGTAGGCTTTCAGCTTTTTGGTAACTCCATTTAATGTTACTGTAAGGATCACCTGGCCTAAGATGTTAATATTCTCGCCAGTTACGGATTTTGCTGTTTTATCCGTCTTTAATAGGGTCGGCTTGTTTAACTTTCGCAAAGTACGCCAGTTGATAATCGAGAGGTCAGAACCCGAATCAAGAATATCTTCTTAAATTCCTATCGACTATGTTGTCTGATTGGGCTTGCCTAATTTTACTTTTGTGTTTCCTCGTCTTGTTGGCGTACCAGCACTGAGTTAAGTTATGACCATTTTTATTGCAATTTTTGCAATATGTTTTCTTCTTGAATGGACAGAATTTTATCCAATGCCATTTTCCACAATGGTAACATGGTCCGGGAGGTTTCTTTAGCCTATTCGTATTGTGTTTATTGCGGGATTTAGACATGAGATTTACCTTTTGTCTTTTTGCAGGGAATAAGAGGTTGGGTTGCTTCTGATTTTTCTAATCTGAGCCACACCTGATTCCTCGATCGTTTTTGAGTCACACTTGACAGAAATTACT
>OZ038492.1:75952501-75965001 GCA_964036315.1 Acanthosepion esculentum | reverse complement strand
ATCGATACTGTTTGAACTCCGAGGTTTCTACCATCACAATGAACGGTGACATTTTTGCTTTTACTTCATTAATGATTCTAAAATGTTTTAGAACTAAGAATATCTCGGAGATGACACAGGCGTAGCAAAGCCACATATAGTTGGTGAGGTTGCGCGAACAAAGTGGGTTTTCAGACGTGAGACTGATACATGTTGCTTTGGCTATACGACTGGATTCAGAGAGTGTTAACAATGGTTAACTTCAATAACACGAGTAAAGAAAAAAAAACAACAAACGTATCCTCCCAAAAATGTTAGAGTAAAAATTTTTTAAAACACTACGAAAATGTGTAAAACCGTAGGAATATTAAACACAATGAATACTGCTCCTACGCCTACATAATGACGTTTCATCTCTCTCTCTCTCTCTCTCTCTCTCTCTCTCTCTCTCTCTCTCTCTCTCTCTCTCTCTCTCTCTCTCTCTCATTTTTGTCTTGGACAGGAGCGTCTATCTTTTTAAATTTGCATTTTTAATGTAACTATCACAACAGAGATATTTCGATTTCATTTTTGCCTTGAAAAAGTCGGAAGACGAAACGCGTCGGCAAAATCTAAGATTTTTCCAATTGTCATTTTATACCATATATATATATATATATATATATATATATATATATATATATATATATATATATATATATATATACATATATGAAAGCACTCAGAACTTCCAAAAACATCTAATGAGTTGAGTGTGCAAATAGGAGAGTGAAAATTAGTGATACAGAAATGTACTAATATGCGATGAATGTGTCTGTATGTCTATCCAGCACAGGCCTCGTGAACCACAAGAAGTCATATTTGTAGGCCATTGTCAAACTGTGGAGTAAAGAATATCAGCTCGGATTGAGGAATCGGAGAGCAGTGTTCGAATACATTACATTCACTGACATGCTAATATCCGTGGGAAAGGTATGAATCCTCTTCTTCTCCCCCATTTCTGTGGCAAATTGCAGGATAGACCGGGTTCTATAACCTTGGATGGCAACTCGTCTACTGCAGAAAGAAATAGCAACCTACCTCGGAAAAAAAAAAATCTTCCACGTCACTCATGTATCACGCATGGCACATGACTGACTGATTACACTGGTAATAACATTCGTTGTGTGTCAGAAAAGCTGCACAAGCTGCTCCGGTCATGCACGTCACTTGGAAACGCACAAGCATCCTAAACAGAATTTACAAAACCGGCCAGGCTCTGTACAGAACAATTTAGTTTCATGCGTCTGCAATAACCTTTGCAAGTCTCTTGCTGGCTTCGACAGCCATTGACGTTTTACCATCGATGAATCTAGTCAGAGATGCTCCTACTCGTTTAACCAATCGACTAACAACATGTATGTATATGTTGTTGAAATGAAAAAACATAGCGTATCTGATAGAATTACGCATACTAAGTTTGGCATATCAGGGAAACTGATGCCTGATAATACTAACATATATTTGTATTAGAGATGACGCTTTCAATTCTGACATTACTGCTTCATGGGGATTTATTTCACATCGACAAACTCATCTCCTTTGTTCAGCTAGATAAGATTATATACTGATGAATAAAAAATAAGGAATGAATACATGCCAACACAGTTATGTAATTTAAAGCTTCTATGCAGATTTTACAGATACTTCAAACCGCGCAATTTGTCCAGGTTACCTTTTTTATCAGTAAAATATTCTAATTTGTAAAATAAATTAAATATACAAGCTTAAAATATTTCATACACGGCCACGAATCTGTTTCGTTCTGTATTCTGTGTTATAGTCAAGAATGTTAATTTTTCCGTCTCTTATTCATTCGAAAGTCAACACAATATAGGCCTGTGACTTACGGCTCAAAAGAAGAGAAATGAATTCAAAAGCAGCCCATTTCTTTCAGATGTTCCGCTTTGTTTTACTTTTAATTATTTTTTTTTATCTTTAATGAAATGCCTGAGAAAAAAAATAAACCTCATTAATTAGTCATCCTAAAGAATATATTTCCTGAAATTGCAAGGATAGTTTTGCTTGGCTTCTTTTATTTTTATCGAGGTGTGTGTGTGTGTGTGTGTGTGTGTGTGTGTGTGTGTGTGTGTGTGTGTGTGTGTGTGTGTGTGTGTGTGTGTGTGTGTGTTAGCTGCACGTGGAAAATCTATTAATCAAACTTTGATACGTCTTTTGTGCCACGTGTGCCTGCTGATACGACGTAAGTTTTCGTTATGCTTTTTTAATAAGCGGATTAGGAAATCGGCGCTGAAGGAAGTGATAAAGTGACCTTGTTTGTTCGGGCAGATTTTGATAACGATTTCGTGCTTAAGCTGTAATTAATAACAATTTTTTAAATGAGTTGACAGCCTCAATCGTCAGCTGTTGCGAAACAAGAAAAATAGCCGGTCATATATTAATGTTTTGCTTCTTTTGTTTGTTTTTTTTTTGTTCTTTAACTTTGAAAGGTTTCAGATGTCAGTAAGTAATCTATGAGGCACACGAGAGGCTATTCTCAAAACTTATCTTCTACGAGTGGTCAAAAAATTAAATAATTATTATGGGAAATTAAGTCAGAATACAATGCCTTACTGAAGATACTAACGCTTTTGGAAATTTATCCAACCTCCATAAAATCTAATATTATCCTCTATCTTTATGTGTCTCTAAAAATTAATTCCGTAATGGTTATCGGAACGGAAAATGGAATTATCATGACGAGTTCAATTACCGCCTTCATCCATTGCGTTCACTTCGCATTTTGCAATGTCATAGATTGATTTCTCTTCATCAGTTAAATCAGTTCAGTTATGTGTCATGCGTGATACACGCTTAGGCGATCATGTATCTTTCGATACATGACTGACTAGGAAGATTTGTTCCCCTACAGTAGGTTGCCATTTCTTTCTGCGGTATACCAGTTGCCAACCAAGGCTATAGAACCAAGTCTGTCCTGCTATTTACCCATAGCTGGGGGAAGAAGAAGATTCATACCTTTTCCAAGGGTATTAGCACGTAAGTGAATCTAATGGATTCGACTGGAATTCCAACTCGACTCTGATCGCTCAATGCGAGCCGCTATAGCAGGTTATATTAAGCTCTATAGCTTTGGTTTGTAGCAAGTTTAGTATAAGTACTACCGCTGTATTCGGTAACGTAGAGAAGGAAACGGGAAACAATTCCATTATTTTTCCACAGTAGTTATGACAATACACACATTAAAGTAAAGGAATCTGTTTATAATCATGATGACGTACTTTCGCATATAAACGTTTGTGGACTCCATGATATCAATGGATCAATTGTAGAAATTCACCAATATTTCCATTCTCTCGAACGTTTATATCATTCCTTAGGTGTCATGCGCAATGCACGCTTGGGTGTTCATGCCTCTTTACGTTTCATGATAGGTTGCTTAGCTAAGGCTGTACGACCCAGCCTACCTTGCTTCTTACCTATCGATGAGGGGAGAACAGCTGAATTCATTCGTAACTCTATATTTTTTAGTATCATCACATCCGATAGACATTTTCTGCCACGGTCATCACATGTAAAGATGGATTTCTGCATCAATAATTTCCTTTTATATCTGCAAGCGTAGCATTTGCTCAACGCATTACATATTCTTAGAAGGTTGCTGTGCCTTCATGAATACGCGAGCACACACACGCATGTATATATATATATTTTAGAATTGGACATAGCCCGACAATTTATTTAAAGACATTTATATATTATGTTTAACGTTCTTTTTATAGATACAAGCATTATAAAACAGAGCATTTACTTAAATACTTGTATCTATAAAAAGAACGTTAAACATAATATATAAATGTCTTTAAATATATATATATATATATACATATATATATATATATATATATATATATATATATATATATATATATATATATATATATATAATAGAAATTATTAGGAGGATTTGATAATTATAATTAAGTAATTCAATATAGCGCCGCTCACTCACAAATTCCGTGGTGGAACTCAACTGAGATTCTCTCTAACCATAGGACGGTGCACCAAGCCGCTCAACCTTGAGCATTAGAAGCCGGTTCAAATGATAGAAATTATTAGGAGGATTTGATAATTATAATTAAGTAATTCATCGAGCGGCGCTATATTGAGTCTGATTTGCTACCTCTTCGTCACTGAGGCCGTTGAACAGGTGGTATGACGTTTGCTTGATAACCTAACTGTCAGGGCTTCAATTCTCGGTAGTGGATGCGCACTGCTGATGAGTCCCAAATATAGGACGAGACGGCCGTCCAGTGCTTTCTGCATTCTGTTGAAGTTTCAGACTCGATGAATTACTTAATTATATATATATATATATATATATATATATATATATATATATATATATATATATATATATATGAGAGAAAAAGAAATAGTTCTATGAAATGTTATTATTTGGAGTATGTGTAGCATCCGCCATGTTTAATGTTCTTACGATTTTACACATTTTCGTGGTGTTTTAGTATATTCTTTACTCTAATGAAAGGGTATTTTGCGGGTGAATGTCACAAACTTGACTGAAATTCGTAATCTACGGTCCGATTTCTCATTCCATTACAACGCCGCGCGTCATAATTGTTTATATAGAGCTAACTTTTTTTCGGGCGGAAGCCAAATGAATAAGCAATTATCATAGTTGAATTTTAGTGCCCACTTCATTTGTACCCGCTAAACGTTAACTAGATTAGCCTACTGTTGCACGCTTTCTATTTTGGTACTTTCCCGCTTCTGTTTAGTTATTTGTACACAAAGAAAGAACACATTTAGGAATAGTAAAAGATTGATGACAAACACTAGATTTGGTGATATTTTTTTTATTACAATTTACAATAAGATTTACAATCTTCAGCATTTAATCTGAATATGGCGGATTCAAAATCAGAAAATAAAACCAATGTCTGTAATTAACTAAATAATTGAAGGACTGAATAATTTATATTTTAAGAGAATTATTTTAATTATAAAAACTGCGTCTTCAGATTTTCGTAATCCATTAATCTCTGCCATTTACTAAGCCAAACATTAATTTGTGTGCTACGTCTTTGTACTGGCACCGTAACAGTTATAGGCGCGGAAACTGAAAACGGTGAGACCTCAATTGTAATCCATATATACGATCCGTCGCTAAAGACCCTGGGACATTGGTCGGTCCTTGTACCGTTCCAGAAATTACCTGACGCCTTCTGCCATGCTTTAACTTTACAAGAGTCAGATCATGTCAAATATAGAATATTGCTTCCATATGTGAGCTGGAGATGGCTATCCTCACATTGCAGCTTTGAGCAAATTCAAAATCGTTTACGCAGTCTCGACTCATGACTTATTTTCTACTCTACAGCCACATACCCCACTGGTGCAGGTCGAAATGCTTTCGCTATCCTATCACTATTTCACTGGCAAATGTTAGACGTCCTCTATTCTTTAGTGCCTCCAGATTAGACATTCCCCCTTTTGTTACATCCACAGAGTTGAATCACACTCTTTACCTACGTATTTCCTTGGTAAGACAAACATTTCATTCCGAATGTTTTTTCCCAAGAATCTCTACTTAATGGAAAAGACTCCCGCGTGATTGATTTCCATAATCAATACATTCTTACCCTCTTCACGTTTAAGGTCATTCCTTATCGATTTACCATATCCTCCAAATCTTCACTTCCTACTTGCTCCTCATATGTTTATATCACACCTAATTAATTAATCCTCAGTCTTCAGTGACTCTTGGGGCTTGCACTCTATGAAATTAAGAGAAAAAACTAGTTCAGAATTCCGGCCTAATCTATTGAGTTCACGTTTTCACAAACCTCTTAAATTGCCGGTTAGAGAAGGCGATCTGGCCTCGAGTCTCCCTGGAAGTTATGGCAATTCACAAATAATAAATAAAAGGACTCTGAAGAGCCATGATAAAAAAATGTATTTTCAAATTAGAAATCGAAATGCAAATAATTCATTTGTCCTATTATTTCTTAACCTTTGAATAAATGAAGACGACATTTTGACTGGAATCTTACAAATATATTTAAGTGTTTGAACTCCAGAGGCGATAAAACATTTTGCAAAAATATTTCTCTTTTTCAAAAGACTGTTCGATTTTAACACAACGTTTTTTTAATATGCCAGTTTTTAAGACATACAGCTTAACATGTATTTTCTAACACTATCAAAATCTCCAAAAAAGAACTGCGTTTACATTTAAGTAATTACTGACGATGAATATTAAATTGTGGTAAACCTAGTTAATATATATATATATATATATATATATATATATATATATATATATACATATATATATATATATATATATATAAATTGTCGTCTAAATTACGTAAAAATTAACATCTTGTTTTAACATATATATTTACCAAAAATACACAAAAATACCTTGAAATACTAAAGAGTAAATGTATGTAATAATATCGCCACTGACTTCAATGACGGTCTCCAGACGACTTCGGAATCTCCTGAAACTCTTCTCCTTGTTTAAGGTTTCATACTCCTTGCATTCACTTCATCCTTGGTTTAAGAAGGAGTTTGTTTTGGTCTCTCGTTCAACTGAGCCCAGCACATAATACTCAAGGTTGTTACAATCTGGAGAGTTAGGTGACCAAATGTAAGGGATGCATTCGTCGCAGAAATTATCCGACTGTCATGACTGTGTTAACCTGCATGGTGCAGAGTACAGTTGTCAAACATAGGGTCTTCCAGAAGCCACCCTTTTGACCCAAGGCAGCACTACCTTCACGGGGCACTTAATGTAGGTCTCCGTATTAAATCTGAGGCCCCCACAAACAAATTCGGTTGTTCTTTTCTTATCAGAACGATCAGACTGATTTTTCCGTTTTTCACCATTAGACTCATCCAACTCTTTCCAAAACCTCTTCACTGTTCTCAGATTGCCACACCCTAAATCTAAAATATTCGTATTGGAGCTTCCGGCGCGAATTCCAAGCAGTATATCATGCCGTTTCCAAATTTCTGACGGAGTGAATTGCGTCATGGTGCTCTTTTTATCACAGAGGGTGTCCAACTGACTGTTACGATTCAGTCGACAAAAAGAGATAACGCGCAAGCGCAAAATTACAAATATAAAATGGCGACAATTTACACATCGCACTTTTTTGTGTGTCTGTGTGTGTGAGAGAGAGAGAGAGAGGGGGGTGCATCCATAAACAGACACATAAGAAATTTTCAGCCAAACTTACATTCATGAAAGACAAATGTTATTCCACTTATTTGTAGTGAAGCTTCACACTTAAAAAAATCTCTTGGTTATTGAAATACTGATTTCGGGTAGTGCGTCAGGCCGAGAAATTTTCGGCACTTCTCATACAATATCTATAATTAATCTGTTCCTTTCAAAATTTCGTCAGAATACCACCAAATTAATAGTGATAATGTTTACACAACACAAATATTTCTCTGAAAGTTTTTGGCATCTAAATGCGTATATTAAGATAGATAAAACAAAGTTAATGAGAAAATGCTGGCAAGTAATCTGCCTCATTAATGATAGGCTAAATTATACGAGGGCTGCTGAAATGTTCTCGGTCTAACTCACTTCTGAAAAGCTGATCAAATACATATTTTTCTGTTGTTAAATGGTTTTTTGGTCGAGTCGAAAATGTTATAGCATATCCCTATACTCAACAAGAACTCGTTATACGTTTTTTATAATGTTGTTATGATTTGCTTTTCAAAGTAAATCTCTTTCGGAATCACCCTATATGTTGGTCGGATGTGACTGCTAAGAAAGCAAAATGAAAATAATTTTTGAAGGGGATACAGGCCTTTCGTGCAGTCCATAAAACAAAACCCCTAAAAATATATAAAACACAAGATAAAAGAAGTCAATCACGAATGCTGCAACCAAAGTAAGACATAAAAAATGACTTTAGGCGCTATCACATTTGCTTCAACTAATCCGCCATCGGCTCTTACCTTCACTACATGACCTCGGTCAACCGATCCGACACGAGCGTCAACTCTCGGCACTATCAACTCTACCCTTCCCCCAAATCGCTTCCACTGAATCTTCATCTGTCCTGCTTTCTAATGACAATACCTTGTCTTTTTAAATTTGATGGTTCGTTCATCCTTCTCGCTTTCCGTTACTATCTTGTCTAAATGTGCCTGCAGTTTTATTTCTGTTTCTGCCAACAATACTGATATCATTTCAATATCCGATGGTACTGAGGTTCCGTCCACCAGCAATAGATTTCTGAAGATCGCCTCACTGTATAGTTTAAATACTTCTGGTAATTACTCAGTTTATGATTCTACCCGTATACAGACACTTTTTTCTCAGTGTATATTCTGGATTATTCTGATATCGGCCGCATCCTGATACGGTATATAAAAGAAAAAAAAAAAACTACATTAACTAATATTTACTAAAGAAGAAAGAAATAGTGTCCTATATACGGATTAAACTTATCCATTCAGGCTAACGCGTGTAACACAGATTCCACTTTTATACCAGATAATGTTATACTTTTTGTAGCTATTTTCTTCCTTACTACCCAATTTTTATTTAAAATAGAATAAAGTAAAATTAATTTAATTTTTTTCTTTTATATAAAATTTAAAACTGTTTGTTAGCGAAGCAATTTAAGATTGTTTAAAATCTGCGTTTTTTTTTAAATATAATTTTGGTCAGCAACAACGACAAACACAGTAGTGATTGCAAATGTTATATCTAAACTGAAACAGCCGGGCGCGTCAATACTCAAGGCACGTAATCATATTTAATTTCTTCCGTCTGATCTCACTGCTGTCTAATTTATCCTTTCAGTTTATCGTATTTTCTTTCATTTTGACTACGTGCCGCTTTCAGCTGAGCTCAGTATATAGCGACCATATATTTTATTATTTAATGTTGTCGTCTAAGGGCTATATAACAACGAATATGTGTGAATTCTAGAGCATTATTAGTGTGTGCGTGAGAGAGAGAGAAAATCATGCGCTATTTCTTGGAGAATCCATTAATTCTGGTTGTCATTAAGTAATTTCCTTATTAATTAATTTACTATTGATGTCTCACTGACTTCTCTTACTTTCCAGGTGTACGTCTCGCATATAAATGCACTTAGCTTTATCTTATTCAACGATTTTTCATCCATATAGGGTTTGTTGTAACTGCAATTAACATAATTTACCTGAAAAATATGCCAACTCCAGTAAAGTTTTTTTTTCACATAGTCTGAAGATGACGTTCAAGCATGAAACAGACTGTCGTCTCTGCGTGTTGACTTGAATATCCATTTTATATATTTACGTAAGCTATATCTCTGATATTGAGCACTTTAACCCATAAATATAGCATAACTTAAAATTATGAAAACACCCACAACGTTCTGACCGTGTTTGTAAAATAAATTAAAACATTCCCAGCATTAAAGATACATATATAAAAATCTACATATTCAGTTCGGGAAAAGCATCCTTGATAATGGCTAATAGAATAGCCGAAAGCGCTCGAATATATTTGGGCACTTTTTACACAATTTTGTCCAGAAGAGTAAATGGTTATCCGAATGCAAGAAAAAAAAATGATACAAATCTTAATGTTGTCAGTCGTCTTTAATGAAACGTGTATAAAAGAGTGACTGCTGCCCAAATACACTATATAATGTAATGGATAGCGGCTCGGATTGAGGAATCGGAGAGCCGAGTTCGAATTCCATTACATTTATTTACGTGCTAATACCCTTGGGAAATGTATGAATCCTCTTTCTCCCTCCAGCTATGGGTAAATGGCAGGATAGACTGGGTCCTATAGCGTTGGATGGCAACTGGTCTAGGAGAAGGAAAACTCTGAATTCAAAACCTGCGGAGGTTCGTTTGGGGACCTTTGTGGCACTTAGTGAACCAGGTCTCTGTATTCGGCCCTTCAAAAAGTGTGGATGGTCCTGCACGAAATCTTCACCACTATAATCAAATCTCATGTGCTGTTGTCGGGCTGTCGGTTTCATAGGAATTGATCTGCTTGACCATCATATGTCGAATTCGACGGGTGAATTGACTCTCTCTTTCTCTCTCTCTCTCTCTCTCTCTCTCTCTCTCTATATATATATATATATATATATATAATAAAGTGAGTGCGGACGGAGTTTAGAAACCGTTCAGACATCAAAATCAAAACTGGATGGAAACTTTCAGTTTCACACCTCAAACCCTGTATCGCTTCTCCTTTCGCGGGCTCTTGAGGACTATGAGGGAAGAAATTTGAATTTTCTCAGTTTTTGTTTAAGACTAATGTTTTTGGCTACTTATAGTATCGGTCTTTTAGTTTGTTCATTTAAATTGGTCCAGGAAAAGCTTTAGCGCCTGGAATTTTATTTCGTTTATCTCGACAACCATACAGTTAAACGCACTGTTTTGTTCTATAATTTTCACACAGAATTCTTAAGCAAAATCAACTAAATGATTTGAGACTACCTATCTTACGTTCTCTTTGCACAAATCGTTGGTGTAATTTGTTTATCCAGTAATATGTAAGCTTCAGTATATATTATAGCTACAATTGCCAACCTTAGAAAATTAAATGTTATGCTTAATCGATTTCCCGAACTTACAATTTCTACCAATACATCTATATAAGTAATTTATCATATAAATTTCACTGTGCAACACGATTTTTGTTCTTGGGTAGCAACTATACTTTCATGTTTGCTTATGTCTAGAAAGTATGAAGAATATTTAATATTGCCTTCAAACTTTGCTTTTTTGACCAAACTAATAACATTTCGGAAATTTACTAATTCCCACTGGGAAAACTGGTGAATGTGAACATTCTCCTTCACGCAAAGTAGAAAAAAAACGATACGTGATTCAAAAGTGGCGTTTACTTATTCTTGGATCACGCAAGAGAGACCACAACAAAAATTATAAAGTGGTTAGTTTTTCGCGATTTACGATTATACTGTAATTTACTTTCAAGAATCAGCCGGCAATTCTAGTCTCCCATCAGGTTTTCGCTATATGATCCTTGGTGGCAAGAAAGTTCTAGAAATTCTTGAAACTTTTAGAAAGTTATAAAAAACACTCTCCTTCAGCAACTTGGCAGTGGATCCGTCTGGGTTAATGGAAAATAGGTTAGTTTCAAAACATCGATGTATATGTCACAAAAGCAACATAGTGCAGTAATTGATTTGCGAAGTTTAAGTAATCAATAATCCAAAGTTTTTCTGAAGAAACTAAAATGATTTCATCTCTTATTCTGATATACGTTTCCACTAAGCGTCATTTAAACTGAACCATAGATACAATACTTGATAGGGTTTAAAATCGTATACGTTGTATTTAAGAGGACGTCTGGGGTTCCACTCTGCAACCTCTTTCCTACAGACCTAATGTTGCAAGCCTTCGGACAAACTTGTTAATCGTGGTTGTTAAACTAACAACTTTTCGGCCAGTGTATCCTCGGTATTCTTCAGATGTCTGTCATTATAGTCTGTAAACATCTTGGAATTTCGATTCGAACTCTTTCTTCAATACATTAAGGTTCTCATATTGCTTTCTTTGCTTAGGGGAGATAACTCTTATCAGTTAATATTTACCAGTCCTATTCATCTGTGTGTTGCCCGTTTCTTTCACTAAACTAGTGTCTGACTTTTCAGCACTACCAGATCCAGAGATTGAACTCAAGATTACTATGAAACCAGATATGTATTTAACTAACGAATAAATTAAGTATTGGAAGAAAGGAAATGTAATATAAAATAGGTTGCGCCAGAGGTAGATTCGCTCTACACCACAAATTGCTACAAAACATGAAAGCTCAAGTTATGTTCTTAAATAGACTCGTCAGACCGAGGCTTTCATATGGATGACATGCATAGCATTAAACCAATTCAGAGATATTTAAACTCTCAGATGCATTCTGCCGCTTCCTAAGATCAATGATAGAAAAAGGCTTTGAGCAAGTGAAACGAGATAGCCTTTGCAAATATAATCACTCTTTGAACATAGCGAACTGTCGCAACGAAACTGAAACCGTATAATAGAAACCACCTCACTTGAGGACGAGCAATAGCAGCAGCAATTAAAATGTATAGCACATGTAATTCAAAGAGAAAATGTCAAAATCAAGATGTTAGCATACTGTAATAAAAGGTTAGGCAGGAAACCTCCATCAATACTGGAAAGAGCAATAACTCGACGTGAGAAACTTTAAGAGTCAAAACTTTCATCTGAAAGCAGTACCGATTGCTCGATCAATGAATGCCAAATGTCTCCTTATAGGGAAACGGCTAATATTACAATTACCATTAATAAACTAAGCAGTGTATAGACGAGAAGTAAAGAAAGGGCTGAAAAGTGAATAAGACCGATGAATATTTATTAATATGAAATATCCTCTTAGAATGTGAAGCGGAAATAGTTCGATATTGTTAAGTTTACTAAGTTCGAAGGCAAACACATGAAAAGATTTGAGAGAGGCTAATAATAATACAATA
>OZ038492.1:75930001-75947501 GCA_964036315.1 Acanthosepion esculentum | reverse complement strand
GCCTATATTGTTTTGGCGCAAAACTATCTTCCTTCTTCCAGTTCCACTCATTTAATCTTGCGCTATAATAAAGCAAATTTAATGAAACTGAAGTGGCGTTTTAGATAACTCTTGGGCATCTACACCCATAAAAATGGCGTTATACAGTATTTATTAAATAAGGAAAAGCTGTTGTAGCATGAATTTGATAAAGATCGATAGATATTACCAGGATGAGATAGACCCGAGAGGAAATATTTCCCCATATCACAGCATTAGATAAGGCATATGACCTTAGCTGTCACGATGTCTATTTAAAAGAATACATCATACGACTTTAGAGTTGGGATTAGGAACTTGATTTCAAGTTCTATTGATTGCAATTCCAATTCAATATAAATATTCTATAAACATTGACCTTTGTTTCAGAATCCGTTTTGCCAGCGTGAATCAAAATCAATGAATCTTTTCAGATCTATCCAAACCTGCTCCACTTCAACCTATGTTAGCTGTATTGTCTATCTACGTCAAAAGTAAAACGATGTTTAATCTCGCTTTTAAACCCGTAAAGGTTTTAACATCTGAGTTTTCACAAAAAACTTTGGCATTGCTGATAGGTTAACAATGTACACTTCTATACACAGATGCTTATTGTCGATCGATATCTGCATCGTGAAACCAGAAATATTGTGAAGACCGAAATGAAATGTTTTTGAGAGGTTTTAAAGTCGAGTTTTAACATCAGCTGGATGCTTTCTATCTTGATTTTCACATCGTAAACGTGACAGTAATGTCAGAGTTCCTGTGAAGACCAATATTTTGAACGTTTATTAAAGATGAGTGGAAGCATTCGCCTGTTTCTTAAATTATAGAGTCTATCTCACATACTGATTATTGTTAAGAAGATAACCTCAGTGGATTCTGTTAAATTAAAGTTATAGAAATATATATAACACAAGTAAAATATATCTTAGCCGATACGTTTCGTCCTCTCAGGGACATTATCAGGGAAAATGCGAGAATTTTACTTTGTAGCATGTATTTATTTAAGATCTATAACAAAATGTTATTTTTTTTTCACTTTTTTTTAAAATTCAAGAAACGCTCTTAAATATTAATGCGAGTAGCTGAAAAGTCTAGGGAAGATATGGGGGACGCTAAGTGATATAATTTGATGTCTAATAACCGAAAGTGAGTAAAAGATGTTCTCGATTTTTAATTTTTTGTGCAAAGTAATATTTGAATTATGTTATTTTGGTATTATTTTTTGTGTTATATATTTTAGATAAGAAGTGGTTATGGATTTAACCGTTTTCCTTTAAAGTTTTCAGTTTCATAATCATGTACAGTGTAACCCGGATATAAGAGACCCGGATATAAGAGAAACCCGGATATAAGTGAGATTTTCTTTGGTCCCAAATTAGAGCCATACTTACCTAAACAAAATAGACCAAACCCGGATATAAGAGTAACCCGGATATAAGAGACTTATTATCTGGTCCCGACAACTTTCTTATATCCGGGTTACACTGTATATTGTCTTGGGAAAGTAGTAATTCTTTCAGCAATGAAGATATGTGAAAACATCCGGTGCTCAGATTTATATTTTGATAAGATTCGATATTGGCACTCTCGACAATTTGCCGTCTGAGGAAGTTGCTTTATCTTTTTAATATGTGTGTCATTTTTTAGACCAAAGTTGTGGTTATTATTTATTAGTTGTGGTTATTTATTTATATGCATAACTAATGCCTAATCGTTCTGTATAAGATCGCTTTTGTATTTCATAGATACGCTTTTCTAAATTTCTGCAAGTTTTCTCAATGTATTTTGAGGTGCTGTTCTGGCAGTTTATGCTTCGGATTATTGTTTAAGGATACTTGTTGTCCTGATCATATGCCTAATAGTTATTGTTTTGTTCTTCTTAAGATTGAACACAATTGTTATGAATAGTAAATTTGTAAGTAATATTATACGCCTATTTATTTCTATTTTATTGGTGTTAATAATGCTATTTATTTTGCGGTTGTATATTTTGTATAGCAGGCACGATGGAGTAATGGATAGCGGCTCGGATTGAGAAAGCCGAGAGTCAGATTCCAGTTGAATCCATTACATTCACTTGCGTGCTAATACCCTTGGGAAAGGTATAAATCATCCTCTTCTCAACTCCCAGCTATGGTTAAATAGCAAGACGGACCGGGTCCTATAGCCTTGGATGGCTACTGGTCTACCATAGAAACAAATGGCAACCTACTGCGGGAAATCACTGCCTCGTCAGTTATGTATCAAAAGATACATGATCGCCTAAGCGTGTACCAACCACGCATGGCACATAACTGACTTATATTTTGTATGCATTTCTCTTTTCATTGTGTATTAAATAATAAGGACATAGGAAGTTTTTTTAAAGTGAATTTGGTGTATGTTTCTTTTTTAGTTATGGATCGGGGTCTGTAGATTCTTAGTATTCTTAAGCAGAATTCTATAATTAATCATGTAGAGCAACGCAACTATGTCTTCTTGGCAATTCGGACCACGCTCTAGCGTTTATCAATATTTTTTGAGTCGTCTATTCGAAAGGAACCTCCTCTTCACAACACGTCTTACTGTTATTAACGTACTGATTGGAATTCATTTCGAGACTTCATTCGAGACTCCCTTAGATTGATATTCTTAACATTCCTATTGAGAATCGTACCCCATAGGTTTATTCTTGGATTATGGCCGGCATTAGTGCTTATGTAGCTTTTCGAAACTATAAGGGAAAACTATAATATTCTCCTTGGTTCACACCAGTCTGTCCTGTCGCTAAAACCCAGATGAATCATTTTTACAGGATGTACCACCATGATAATTCCGCCGATTCGTGACGGCTCGAAATAATTGTAAACATGCCCTCAAAGAGGCGAAGTCTTTGGTTGCTGATTAAATGAGTCACCGTATAGCCTCTAACAAGTTTGGTTCACTGGCGGCACTGTAATAATTAAATAAGGTAAATAAGTCTTCTATCCATCGTCTCTTCACTCAATTTGATGTGTTAACATCTGCTGATAAAGCAGAATATTTTGCTCGTAAATGTTCTTAAAATTCTACTCTTGCCTCAACTGTAGTATATTTGCCTGACTTACCACTTAGAATTTCTATTGACTGATATTTACATAACTATATCAATAGTTTCTATCATCATTTCGAAACTGGTATCCCTGCAATAGTTCAAAAGAAACGTGCTCTTGAACTGTCTCCTGTTTTCTCTAAACCCTACAATAAATCACTATTTACATTAGGCCACAAAAATCTCCTGAGCCGACCAAGCATAGAAATGAATACAATATGGGAACCAATAATAAGGAGTGCCAGAGAAAAGCGATAATAACAAAATTTGCAATACGATCTCTGGTAAAAACGTGCAACCATAACAGCAGAAATTGCAATATGAGCACTGGTAAAAATGGTTGCTGAAGACATTAGGTTTATAATACCCAGACATTCCTACACAGATATCCTCAAGGACATATGGCACAGTGGATAAAGGCGTTAGTTAGATCCAGTGACAGGACCTGTTTGAGGCAGTGGAGAACTTGGAGAGGGGAATTAACAGGAGATAACTGACATCCATTAAACATGGCACGTGGAACTAGAACAGTCTATCCCAGTGAGCGAAATAAAGGGTTCGAGTCGATATTCCAACCACCTGAAGAAGGCCGGGGCGTACAACGGCCGAAACGTTGTAATAAACATGGCGACAAAGATGAGGACAATAGTCCGAATAATTAAATAGTGTACATAATATCATCTCAGAAATATAGACAGATCCTACATGAAATGCCTTAATGCTTCGGGCTTTCTTGTTTGGTGAAATCCTCTACTGCAGTTCCAGTATGTAAGAACCATCTGATCCTTCTATAAGTTTGTTAGCCTTCTACATATTTCTGGCGAAGTACTAGAGAGTTTAATTAACTCTGAATTATTTAAGCACCTCACATCGCAAGGTCTTCTTTCAGATAAGCAATATAGCTTTCGCTTCTCTACGTCAACTGCTGATGTTTTAACGATTATTGTTGAGAGCCTGTAAAGCTTTAGATAATAATGGTAAAGCTTGTGCTGTTGCTTTGGATATCTCAAGGCATCTGGCGTGCTATCTCGGCTTCAGTCCCGTAGCTTCTGTGTGCCTTTTCTATAAATATTTTCACGGTAATTGTCCTGATTATCTTTCTGTTACGGTAGCTGTAATTTATGAGATTTAAGTGCAGTACTAGTTTTTCGGCAATTTTGCAGTTGGAATTGCTAGATGTAACCGTAAGTTCTATGTTAACAGTTTCTTCTATCGCACTTCGCTTGTCTTCCGGTTTCTTGTTTCCCAGTGAACGTTTATCTTCAAAAATTGAAATGCACTGTCAATCGTTATCTTCTGCCTTCTTAATTCTTGACTCTTATTGTCAATTGTAGTTTTTTTTCCTCATATTCACACATTAAACTTCTTGTATCCTAGCGGCTTTATTGCGTTGCTTGTTGTGAAATAAAAAAAAATCATTTCAGATTAAATCTTGTTGTGGTGATGAGAGTAAATATATATGTATTGTGGATTCCGAGAATGGAATACTGTACAAATGAATAAACAACGCCAGTAATTGAGATAGAAAAAATAAGTGTATTAAACGTAAGAATACAGACTTGAAATGAAGATTAGTAGTCCAGGAATGCGTGTTAGTAGAAGGTATATGCAAAAGCCTCTGTAAGTGAAGCCGTAATTATCTCTCTCACGCTGGACTCTCGTATAACTCTCTGTGAACACCCTGTGTACTGTCTCCGTATCTCTCACCCTGGCTCAACGTATCTCAACCTGCAGGTATTCTCTCTGTCAGTATAAGTATACTTTGGACGAGTCCATCTTGTGTAAAAGGGATCTGTCCCACAACAATATGTATAAGTTTTTTGTTGAATTACGCATTTCCAGCCTGTTTTTGTTTTAATGGGCGTTGGTTTATTTTGTCTATTGGGCCATTGCTCTTTCAAAGTGAATACCTCAGCGTGCCGACAGTTGGGAATAATTTCATTAATTTTGTTGATTTAATCGTTCAGGTTTTCGAATTCGATAATTGTCACATTCTTCTCCATACATAGATTGCAATTTATATGCCATTCTACTAACGTAATTTCCATGTATAATTTGACAATATATACGCGGCGAAAGGAAATATACGAAATGACTTCGAAAAGTATCTAAACTTTTGATAGAAAAAATCTATTTTGTACAATTCACAAATTTTATTTAATCACCTCCGAAATACTACTTTTGCTAGTTCACACACTTCTCCCAGCGGCTCTGTCACTGCTGATAACACCCCTGGAACGTCATCTCTCGAATGCTATGGAGTTCAGTCGTTGATTTTCTCATAATCTTCCCTCGAGACATAAACTGCTTCACTTACAGCATGGTTTTCAGATTGGGAAGAGCCAGATGTCATACGTTGCCAAATTGGGAGAGTAAGGAGCTTGTCGAATAAGCGGTGTGTTGCCATTGACCAGGAAAGCTTGTATTATGTGGACGGAATGAGTTGGCGTATTCTGCTGATGAAAATGCTAATCCTTCGCCGCCCACAAGTCTGTCTGCTTTCGGTGCACATAGTGAAAGCAACGCTTAATCTCCAGGCTATATTTCTTAATCATTGTTTGAATTTGTGGGTGGTGTCTTTTTCTTGATGCACAATATCACAGGAGTCAAACATGTCAACATTACCTTCGTCATGCTGCAAACATGTCGTCCCACTTTTGGTGGGTTCTTGGCGATGCTGGATGCTTCCATTTAGAGGACCGGAATTTGATTTCCAAGCCATAACTATAAACCCAGGTCTCATCACTAATGTTGGTCTTCATGAATTCTGTGTGATGGATTGCACACTCCAGTGTGTCCTGAGCGATTTCCACGAGGAATTGCTTCTGCTGTTCCTTCAGCACTTTGGGAACGAATTTCGACGACACTCTCCGGTTGCAAAAAATTCTCCGTTAAAATGGAATGCACTGATCCTGTGTTTATTCCCACTCCATAAGCAGTTTTCTTGTTTGTTACACGAGAGTCTTCTATGATTATTTACCAAGCCTTCTCAATTGGCTCCTAGTTTCGCCTTGTGGATCACCTGCCTGAGCATGCCTTGCTCTGCACTGAGGTCTGGCCATATGTGATACGATTGTATCACGCCTAGATATGAGTTTTGCCTAAGGCATCTTCTGTGTGTATATAAATATCTATCTATCTATATATATATATATATATATATATATATATATCTATATATATATGTGTATGTGTGTGTGTGTGTGTGTGTAATCTCTAAATATAAAGCTTTTAGCAAAACATGGTGCAATATCTCGATGCGTTCAGTCAACTTGCGAGAAAAATCCCAATCGACGAGCGCGAACTTCACGTCTGTATTCTAGGTATAACTGCCTAGAACTGACGCTTTTTACCGGCCTGAACATTTTTACGCATGCCTGTTATGATTGGTTTCAACTCTCACTCAAACGATTTTGCCCATGCGACATTAGTTCTGACAGGACAAATAAAGTCAGATACTTTTTAAACGTACCATTCGAAGCTAAACTGGTTTTAGAACTTATCAAAAAACTAAAAAATTGATATTAAATGTAAAGCGAAACAACTGCTAAAGGAATTAATGTAAATGTGAATAAGTATTAGAAACGTAACGTCGAGTTCATATTATCAATTGAATAGTAGCAGTGGAATTTATAGAAGTATGATGAAAGTTTGAGATAAAAGCGGAAAACATAATATACGTCTCTTTTATGTTTATGACTTCGTTTAATGTTCCAAAGGAAAGGTTTGGTATTTCCTGTTGTTTGTTAAATTAAACAGCTAATAATAATTTGCTTTCCTCAAACTATAATATTAAGTGATTAAGAACATTTATCAAGGCAAATTATGGTTGTCAGTATATTTGCTTTCATTAAATTCAAGACCGTGTCAAATTTAGGCAAGAATTAATCGTTATGGAACGGAAGATAAGCTCTGTACATTATGTAAATTCAGCCAATATTTATTCATACATAAAGAGTGAACATTGAAAAGAACTCTTAAACATATTTAGTAACTTGAATTTGGTTTGACACACGGCCGAACAGAGATGGAAAGAAAATTTTGTTACGCCCATCTTTCAAATCGGTAACAAAAAAAAAATAGCATGCATTGAACGAGAACTGCGTTGAACCGCTATTTTTTTCAGTGGCATTAGTTTACATCGTTATAAAATATTTCAAAATTATTTAGAATTGTTTCCTGTATGATTGTAAATTTTAACTTTTTTTCGTTATTTTTCTTTACTTTCCCTTTTCTTATTTTTTCTTCATTTTATGAAAGTGCTGTTCTTTTTCTTGTTCTTCTACGTCCTTTCTTCTTCACTTACGTCTTCTTCCTACGTCGTCGTCTTCTTCTACATCTTTTTTTTTTCTCCTCCTTTTTCTACTTTTTACCTCCTCCTTTTTCTACTTTCTACCTCCTCCTTTTTCTTCTTCTCCTTTACTTACTCCTTCTCCTTTTTCTCCTTTTTCTTCTTCTGCTTCTCTTTCTTTCTTCTCCTGCTTCTCTTTCTTTTTCCTCCTGCTTTTCATTCTTTCTCCTCCTCATCCCCTTCTTCTTTTTATTATTATTAGTAGTAGTATTAGTAGTAGTAGTAGTAGTAGTAGTAGTAGTAGTAGTAGTTAAAAGTCTGAAAAACTCATCTGCAGTAATTCTAAAAGCAATGGAAAATTGAATTGATTCTAGTATCAAAACTTTATATCACAAAGCAAATAAATTATGACTGACCCCTTTGCCTTCAAAACTTAAATTATACGATCTGCCACTGATATTGAGTTTTTCTCCTATGCATTCATGACAGCTTGTTGTCTTTCCTCAAGATTGGCATATTAGGTGCTTACAGTGTCCACATTTTTACTAGCACTACTCAGATATTTTAAGGGGATTGACAGCTGGAGACAAGGCAGGCGATTTCATTAGATTAGTTGCCTCTATAGGAAGGACGTTGAAATTTGTTTTTCTGGGCGATAGACATTTTTACTTTCTCCTATATATATTGATATTAAAGGATCAATCAGTTCTCATACATCCTGTTCTTTGATACCTGCGTATCCAAAAATCTATAAAGCCACACCAGATTTTATGTACTCCACAAAACTAGGGCCTATACATTTCGACCTTGTTTGTTGTAGATTACAACAAAAAAGTTATAGTTGCTTTTTGAAGATCATCTCTACCCAAGGATAATGGACATCTTTGGATTATACACAAACCAAAATTACGTAACAAAAAAGGTTGGAAATGCTCGATAACCATGACATAATTGCAAAAGATATTAGAATAATGAAGAACCTATAATGCCAGAAACAACTAGAAGAGGAATTCAGTTAATATACAAAATTAGAAAGTGGTATAAGAAAAGGGTGAATCTTTTCATCGGGCTTATCCACTCTCGATAGTGATGCAATTCTGAGAGAGTCATAAACCAACCAGGATTCATTATTGGAGGCCATAATTTACCAGATGACAGTGTTGATAGCAGACACCGAAAGAAAACTACAGGAACTCCTACAGAAAGCAGTGAAGTAAAGCGAGAAGAAAAATGAATTTGCAAGTAGACAGAATGCATGATTGACAGCAAAATGAACAGCCCAACATGGACATTAAAAAATGGAGATACGAAAATCAAGCAAATATAACAATTTTAATATCAGGGATGTGTTATAACATAGGTTGGAAAGTGAGATTCTATCATCCGATGGCGCATTTGGATAGCGAATGTTACCTTCCGGAAGCTAAGCAAAGTATTAAGAAACAGAAACATTTCGGTAGTAAAATTAAAATATCTTGAAATTGTTTTAACAGAGGATGGAAAGTGCGACGCTGAAATCTGAAGGCGCACTGGGATAGCGAAAGATGCCTTCCAGGAGCTAAACAAAGTATTAAGAGACAGAAAAAAAAACACTAATGATACTGATATCTATAACATCATCTCTATAAAAATACTAAGTTACCTCATTTACCAGATTTTATTTTCCTTAGTTTTCATTTTTTATATTAAAACACAAATTTAACAATTCAAACACGAATCGAATAGAACGATGCGTTGAAATGTTTCCTCTCCTCAAAATATATATCTACAGATTAAGTTGTCTGAAGATCGCATAAGCGTGAAACCCGAGTCACGTCGCGGGCCGTCCTATCATAGGATTTAACATCGGTAAGCGTTTCCTTCTCGGCCAAGATAATATTTCAGGCCTTTTTCCTCTTTCTTTTTTTTTTCAGTTTTGTCGTCTTCAATAACGGTTTAGGTTTTGGCAAGCTCTCCATTGGTTCAACCAAAGGTTTTTGTTTTCTTTGAATATATATGTGTGTGTGTGTAGGGATGTGTATTCGGGCAGCAGATCAATATTTAAAATTGTTTTGTTAATTATAACAGAAAATGAATAACTATTATGTTAGATCAGGAACCGTTCTAAACTTCATAATGTTTCTTTAATTTCGGGTGAACATAGAGACAAAAATTGTCCGATATTGCATATTAAGCTGGTACTTGATCTAAGCTTTCGACTCACATGAGCCATCTTCAGAGTGGTTTAGACGGACATTTAAACAAAGATATTCACCATCAAAGATGTTATGCTTACATAGAAGATTGCTATGCAACGATAACGGTCGTGCCACGTGAGAGACTGAAATATTAACAAGAGAATCATATGTCTAGATGAAATGTAATGTGTTGTGACTATTTTGAAATGTAATTTTGCTTAGTGTGGTACGACATCATAGAACAGCATATTGAATTTACAATCTGCGTCTGCCATTCCGCGACCGAACAGAATATTCCATAAATGATATTCGTGCAATTAGGTTTTCATCATGGCAAGACGTAAAGAATTGACAAGTTCACAAAACAGAATTGATTAAGCACTGAAAAGAAAGTGTAAAACTTACCGGAAAATCTCAGAAAACATGAATAGTCCATTTACTGCCATTAGTTCGTTCATTGCAAGGAATTAAACTCAAAAGTGTTCAAAAACCAAAGAAGAACAGATGCTCCACGGAAGATTTCTGCAAGATCTTCAATGAAATTAATGCAACAAATTAAACAAAATCCAATGGTTATTCGTCAAGATTTGCGGGATGATTTGGTTTCATCAGGAATCTGTCACTAAATGGACTATAAGCAATTAAATTGATAGGGACAAATTAAAATCACGTACCCCTCGGAAAACTCCACTGCTATTGAAAAGACAAAGAAACGTCAGTTTGGAATTCGTTCGGAAACATAAGGATAAGGTAAAAATCGTATATGGAAAGAGTATTATGGACGGACGAAACCAAAATTGAGTTGGTTGGACGTAATTCTAGAAATCATGTATGGAGGAAAGATGGCGATGCTTTACAAAAGAACACAGTTCCAGCACTGAAATTTGGTGGTGGCAGTCATGGTTTTAGGATGTTTTTTTTTTCTGCAAAATGTACTGGTAACATATCAGTAATACATAGTAGAATGAATGCCACAGCATATCAAAATAAATTGGGAAGGAAATGTATTGATTTCGGTTGAAAAACTGGAATTTCCTCATAATTGGATCTTCCAACAAGGTAATGACCCTAAGCACACTACGAAATCTACGAAGAAATGGTTTACTAAAAATAATCTAAATATCCTTAAATGGGCAAGTCAGTCCCCAGATTTAAACCCAATCGAGAAACTGTGTCGTTATTTTCAAATCCAATCAAGAGCTCCAACAAACATCCTGGATCTGAAGACCATATGCGAAGAAGAATGCAACAAAATAACAACTAAAAATTTGAAAATCATTAATTGAGAACTACAAGAAGAGGTTGATTGCTGTGGAGTGAATAATGGCTATTCCACAAATTATTAATTGAAGATGGTGCATTCTTTTTTTGTATTGTACGAACACCTTTTCCCTAATTAAAAACGATAAATGGGATTTCTATTAAAACATTTTATTTTTTTTCTATTCTCAATGTATATTTAGTTATTATGCATATATGTACAGTTAATTATATGAAAAGTATTTTTAATCATTATTGGAAATATACTAAATTAAAGTCTGTCTATATTTCTAAGATGAGGTATTATGTACAATATTTACATTAGTCAGACTATTGTCCTCATCTTTGTCGTCATATTTGTCACAACGTTTCGGCCGTTGTACGCTCCGACCTTCTTCAGGTGGTTGGAATTTCGAACCGAACCCTTTATTTCGATCACTGGGGTAGACTGTCCTTGAGGACACATGGTACAGTGGATAAAGGCGTTGGTTAGATATCAGTGACAGACCCAAAGAGTGTGAGTTCAATACCCGGTTCAGGCAGTGGAGAACTTTCAGAGGGAAAATTAGCAGGAGATAACTGATAACTGACATCCATCAAACATGGCTAGTGGAACTAGAACAGTCTACCCCAGTGATCGAAATAAAGGGTTCGGTTCGAAATTCCAACCACCTGAAGAAGGCTGGAGCGTACAACGGCCGAAACGTTGTGACAAATATGACGACAAAGATGAGGACAATAGTCCGACTAATGTAAATACTATACTAAATTAAAGATTTCTATTTGTATGAATATTTGTTTCCCTCCAGTGTGTGCGTGTATACACACGCACACACACACACACACACACACACACACACATATATATATACATATATATATATATATATATATATATTGTGTATATTTCGGCAGCAATTTTTCATGAATGCATGTTTCATTAAATAATATAGACAAGTTTTGTCTATTTATTTTAAGTAAGTGTCTTTCGTATTGGCTGATAAGCTTAATCACATTATCGTTGAAAGACGAAAGGAAAACACCATATTGACACATGTTTGAATCCAATCTAAGCTTTCGGCTTACATAAGCCATAATCAAAGATGACAATTTTAATAAATCAAACAACACATATACGAAACCACAATAATGGCCCGCCTTTGCTGTTTGAATGAGCTCAAAGTAACGACAAACTCTCATATTCCTTGGCTCGTAAATAAGGGTTTGTCATTACGATAATGTGATTAAGCTTATCAGCCATTACGAAAGGAACTTACTTAAAATAAATAGACAAAACTTGTCTATATTATTTCATGAAACATGCATTAAAATTATATGTATATATATATATATAGATAGTTTATTTCTTAAACTGTATATTTATTTCCATATCCGGGTTTATATATATATATATATATATATATATATATATATATATATATATATATATGCATGTATGTATAATTTACTATCACGTGTGAAGGATAATCCCACGTTTAAGCCTAATTTTGATAAACGCTAGAAATATTTGTCTCAAGCCACTACTATTCCTTATAAAAGCGGTGAGGAAATCTAATCTTGATCGTTTAATGCTCAATGGAGATGTTAGATAAATTGCTGTTCGCTTATTAATTTCTTCAAATCAACCGTGTCAAATACGCACGATAATTTTGGACAGGTATCAAGGGAACGTTTTTGTTTATGAAAGCTACACGGTTTTCGGTAGAATGACATTTTGGGTAATTTCCTGGCTACTTACAAAATCATGCCTTTCTGAAATAGACGCTTCCAAAAAGAAAAAAAAATACTGGAAGCGAGTGGGAACTAATTGTTTATGGTTGTGCAGAACTGGTTTTGGAAAGACTCTATTCCCAACTGTCAATTCAATTCACTGACATCCAGAATTTTATTTGTGATCCTTTCAGAAATAAACATCTCCAAAAGAATCTCATTAGACGCGTGGAATTTTTAGACAATCATTTCTTAATGATGTTTTCCTCAGCAGTTATGATTCTGTAAAGAATATATATTTGGCGATGGTGATACAGATGGTGAAAAAACAAATACTACAAGAATTGAAAAAAATTAATACTTTTGAAGAAGTTTGATGAAATCTCATGTCTTAAATTGTAATCTTAACCGTTTCCTTATATGGAAATATTCAGCATTCATTAGCCAAGCATCAAGTACTACTGCCGTGTGAATGTTACAATGTCTTTCGACGAAAATAGATTTCTCATGTCCACTATTAATTTTTTTCCATTACTGACGTAGCTTTCCTTCCTAACCTTCTCTTTGAAATGTGGTAATTCAATGTCTTCTATTATTTTCTCTTTTAGTAACACGTGATATCCAATTTGTTTGTTTCGGTCGTTGGTAGTCCTCAGTTTCATGTGGCTGGTCAATAAATAGAGGTAGTTATATAAGAAATACGATGCTCGCTACGACATGTTAAACGGCCAACAAATGTTCAGATCTGATTAAGGTTTATCAATATTGTTACTTAATAGTAAAAGGTTCTTCAAGCATCCTTTATTATGGGAAGAAATTCAGTATATATATATATATATATATATATATATATATATATATATATATATATTGCTAAGAACCGCCATCTAAATTTATTTTAAAACCTATACCATTGCTTATATTTTAGAAGCATTCTAAAATAAAGAGCCCAGTACGTGCAGAAACGTAAAGAGTTAGGTAGACTTAGTGGCGACAAAGATTAACCAGAATGTACCCTTTCCTTCTCTTTTGGTCAACGTGATGACAGCATGATTTACACGGATAGATTCCAGAAAAAAAGAAGTTGAAAGACTTTAAACTAAACTTTCTCTAACCCTGAAGGTGAGAGAGTGGGTCAATGCCCTCATTCCACCCATAATAAAAGTTCGTATTTGAAAATTGACCACGGGACAAGAAAAAAACGGAAACGAATAGTGAAACGGAAAAGTTAGTCTTCGTCTAGGCCTGCGGGCCGGTAAGACGCGCTCGCGAATGTCTCGGCATATGGGCCGGAAGGACGTGTTCGCGAAGTTTGTCCAGGCGCAAAACTTGTCTAGGTATATGGGCCTAAAATACGTGTTCGCGAAATTTGTCCAGGTGCGAAACTTGTCTCGGCATATGGGCCGAAAAACGTGTTCGCGAAATTGCGAGAATTCGTCTCCGAGTGGAACAGATGGACCCGTTTGACAACATATGCGGAATGCCACTATATCGGGGTGAAAGAGAGACAGAAGACAGCTTGTAGAACAAGAAAAGAAGAAGGCGATGAAAAATCTCAAAAGGAGATACTTATGGGAAAAGGAAAGAGAGGAAGAAAATATCTCGAAGAATGTCACGCCGAGATGAAGGAGAAGGAGAAACAAAGCAGTTTCCATTGTCACCAAGCCCTTAAACAAAGGACGAAAGGGAAAAGAAAAAAAAAGAAAGAAAGAAAGAACAGAACAAATGCTGCTATCCCGAGACGAAAGAGAGGGATTGCATTTTCAACTTGATCGCCGGCCAAGCCGGCCAAGCCCCTAGACGACGAATAGAGAAAGAGAGGAAGTAATAAAATATCTCAAAAGGAGACCCTTATAAAAATAAATAGAAAAAGAAAAAGAGAAAAAAAAGGAGTAGAAGATATAAGAGACATCAGTGGAAAAGAACTATTATTACGAGTTAAGTTTGTTGTTTTTTTTTGTGTGCTTCGATTTTGTTTAAATGTACTGCTTTTTCATGTTTGTACCTTCATGCAAGTTTAGCATGAAATCTTTCTATTACATGTTTCTTTGTACTTGTCTAGGATTTTGATGTTTTGTAAATTCGTGCAAATATGGCACATGTTCTGTAAATACGTGCAAGTATGGCACAAAGCCAGAGTTGATTTTTATTTTACCTTCCTTAGAGGATACTCTGCTCCCACTATTTTGTCCACAAATGTTTAAATGTTTATTCTTGACATACTGTCATTTTTGTATTGGCCGTTTTCAATTATTTTATCTTTTCCATGTTTTTATGTTTGTTAATAAATTTATATTTCCTGTCCCCATTTTGGTTTGTCGCCTATCGTGTTTGTTCCTTAATCGATTCCGCTCGGCCGTGTCTGATCCATCAGAAAGAGACCCTTAGGAAAGAAATATATTTTACGAAAATTGGATAAAATGTAAAATGTTAAAAAAAAAATAACACAGATTACGATCCTCCTCTACCTCCGCTATCGATAAGTTTGGAGAAAAGGATGGGGTTCGTAATGTTTATTATATATATATATATATATATTTATTATATATATATATATATATTTATTTATTATATATATATATATATATATATATATATATATATATATATATATATATATATATATATTATATATATATATATATTGCATTTATATATATTTATTATATATATATATATTATATATATATATATTGCATTTATATATATTTATTATATATATATATATATATATATATTATATATATATTGCATTTATATATATTTATTATATATATATATATATATTATATATATATTGCATTTATATATATTTATTATATATATATATATATATTATATATATATTGCATTTATATATATTTATTATATATATATATATATTATATATATATATATATTGCATTTATATATATTTATTATATATATATATATATATTATATATATATATTGCATTTATATATATTTATTATATATATATATATATTATATATATATATATTGCATTTATATATATTTATTATATATATATATATATATATTATATATATATATTGCATTTATATATATTTATTATATATATAAATATATATGTATTATATATATATATATATATATATATTTATTATATATATATATTTATTATATATATATATTTATTATATATATATATATATTTATTGTATATATATATATTTATTATATATATTTATTTAATATATATATATTTATTATATATATATATATTTATTATATATATATATTTATTATATATATATATTTATTATATATATATATATTTATTATATATCTTTATATATTTATTATATATATATATATTTATTATATATATATATATATTATATATATATATATATTTATTATATATATATATTTATTATACATATATATATTTATTATATATATATATATATATTTATTATATATATATATATTTATTATATATATATTTATTATATATATATATTTATTATATATATATTTATTATATATATATATTTATTATATATATATCTTTTATATATATATATATTTATTATATATATATATATATATATATATATATATATATATATATATATATATATATATATATATATTATACATAGTTATATATATATATACATTATATATATACTGTAATTGTTAAATATATCAGACAATGAATGCCTATTATGTTAGATCATGTGTCATTCTAAACTTCATATGTTGCTTTAATTTCAGGTGATAATAAAGGCAAAAATTGTCCAAAATTTGTATATTAAGTTGTTCCTTAATATGAGCTTTCGGCTAACATGAGCCATCTTCAGAGTGGTTATGCGAACGTTTAGACAAACATATTCACCATCAAATATGGTATTCACTTACGTTAACATAGAACATTGCTATACGACGATAACGGTCACGGAATATCAGAGGCACCTCTTAAATTCCTGATGCGGTTCTCTGACCTCATTCCACGTGAGAGGCCAAAATATTCAGAAAAGAACCATATGTCTACATTGCATCTAAAATTTTTTTTTCTGTGTCACCCCAATCTAGCTAGTTCAACTTTAAATTGATACTATGTCGTCGCCAGTCTAGTATTGCGGTCAGATTCATAAAGTCTAGGTACCAGCACGATCATCCGAACAATTAACATGAACGTATTTTTAAAAAAAATAGACAATCTTACGGCGATGGCCAAGTAACTGAAGCCGAGTCACCAGATCAGCACCAATAATATTGCAGATTCTTCTTTGGATCTTATCAAGGAACTACAGTGAAATAACAGGCGCACCGGACCATATATGGCAGCAATATTCTAAGCATGGACAAAAGATAGACTTACAAATATGTAAGAAAAAATCAGGAGAGAAGTATTGTCTCGCCCGACACATTGAAACCGAATTTATCAGCAGCTGACCTAGCAATGGATTCAATATATTCTTTCTTGATGTCCGTTTGTATATCAGCTTCCATTTTGACCTTGTCAGACTGATTAGCCTTACGATCGAGGCCGGAGTAAATGTTAGTGTAGTCAAGTTGTTAGCTGATGTCATCGGGAATGTCGTTAATGCAGCGTAAGTCCAATGATATATATATATATATATATATATATATATATATATATATATATATATATATATATATATAGACAATATTAGTGGTGAATATACACATACATATGCAATTATATATACACATACATATATGTATAAAAATAATTCCAAGAGGATATGATCCAGGTAGAACTCGATGTCCAGGACAGAGTAAGGATATAATAAAAAGACTTAAACACTAATATTCCATGGTCATAATTTATTCCATTGGAATCGCAAAAACGATCCAATTCATCAGACCTACAGATTCAAAATGAAAACGGAAATATATATATATATTGAACGATAAAAATGATTAAAAAAATGAATTAAAATCTTCAGACA